>CM053580.1:191875800-191896040 GCA_028627135.1 Pseudochirops cupreus | reverse complement strand
CCCAAAGAAGGTATCAAGGGTTTGGGAGCTGTTCTTACTTTGCTTCTTATGCTTATTCTTACTCATGGTTCTTCAGACCGTGATTTTTTTTTTAAATCTCTGTGGGGCTCTGCTTCCAGAAGGGAAAGCTCTGTCCCAAATCACTGGGGTCCTCCCAGCTGCTGTAGCTCTTAGGGAGAGGCTGGGAACTCTTCCTATACACTTCTGGCAGACTGGATAATAAAGACTCCAAGACCGAGGCCCAAGACGGCGATCTGTCCAGGCCACTCAACGCGAGAGCTCTGGCAGAGAACAATTGCTCAGTCCCCCTGCTGCCTGCAGGCCAGGGCGGGAAGCTGCAAAGCCCGAGGCGGGTGCAAAACCTCTGCCTTACGCTTTTCCGCTCTGGAGGCCTTCTGGCCGGACTGCTTATCTCCCCCTTTCACAAATCCCATTCACAGGTGCCGCTAATCTGCTCACCTGAACCTTCTCAGCTCCTCACGTCCAGCTGCCCCCGGGGCACAGGCTTCATGCCAGGCTGGTTTCGTTTCGCAGTGCTGATATGGTTCCTCGTAGCCGAGCTGACTTTAGTGGGAAGTATCTTTGTGTGCGTTTTGGAGTTCTAGGTTTGGTTTTGAGTCCTATTCTATGGGTATTTTGGGGTGGCTATGTGAGAGCTGCGATGTGTTGCTGCTGCTACGCTGCCATCTTGGCTCCGCCCCCCCCTTTATCATATCTTGTGAATGTTGTCTTGCCCTCTTGGAACGTAAGCACTTTGAGGTCAGGGACTGTCTTTCTTTTTCCTAGGATTAGCACAGTGACTGGCATTTAGTAAATACTTTTTTGCTTGCTAAAATATACAGCTGCTGCCATACCTGGCTCACTGTATATGCCTATCTATGATGGAAACATTTATGTATGTCTCTAAACACACACACACACACACACACACACACGCACACACCACTCAAGCTTTGCTAATAAAAGAGAACCTTTATTTAAAAAAACATAAGCTAGCAATTATGATCTCAGGCAAAGCAAAAGCAAAAATAGACCTAATTAAAAGAGATAATCAGGGAAATTACAATGTACTTAAAGGTACTATAAGCAATGAAGTAATGTAAAAAAAATTTACAGCAAGTTTCTCTGATAAAGACCTCATCTCTCAAATATATATTGAGTGTAGAACTGAGTTAAATTTATAAAAATAAAAGCCATTAGACTGAAGCAGTCTACATGCTATCACTCTTTTCCATGTTCGGTTTTGTTTCTTTTTCCCCATTGTTCACTCCATTGGTTACAACCCTTCTATACAACCAGAATAATGTCCAATGTGAAAGTATTTGCTGATCCTATACTTGATTGCTAACCGTCATGGGTGGGGGGGAAGGGAGGGGAGTAAATTTGAAACTCAAGGGATTATGGAACTGAATCTTGTCAACTAAAAGTAAATAAACAAATCAATTTTAAAAAGCCATTCCCCATTTAATAAATGGTCAAAGATGTGAACAGGCAGTTTTCTGAAAAAATCAAAATAATCTATAGTCACATGAAAAAATGCTCTCAAGCACTATTGATTAGAGAAAGGCAGATTAAAATGACTCTGAGTTAGCACCTCACACCTATAAGAAATGACAAATGAGGGAAGGGATGAGGGAAAAAGAAGTACACTGACAAACTGTTGGTGGAGTAGTGAACTGGTCCAACTATTTTGGAAAACAATTTGGAAGTATGTCCAAAGGGCTATAAAATTGTGCATACCCAGCAACACTACTACTAGGTCTATATCCCAAAGAGATCAGAGAAAAAGGAAAATGGCCTATCTGTACAAAAATAGTTATAGCAACTTTTTTTGTGATGGCAAAGAATTGGAACTGAGGGGATGCTCATCAGGTGGGGAATGGTTGAACAAGTTGTGGCATATGACTATGATGGGTTACTACTGTGCTGTGGGGAAATGATGAGGGAGGTGATTTCAGAGAACCATGGCAAGACCCATATGAACTGATGCAAAGTAAAGTGAGAAGAGCTGGGAGATCATTGTGCACAGTGACAGCAATGTTGTTATGATGACCAACTGTGAGAGGTTTGGCTCCTCTGATCAGCTCAATGATCCAAAACAATTCTGGAGGATTCTGATGAAAAATAATATTTACCTCCAGATGAAGTCTGAGTGCAAATTGAAGTATAATTTTATCACTTTACTTTTCTTGATGTTTTTTTGAAATATGGTTAATACAGAAATAGGTTTTGCATGATTTGACATGTCATATTTTTGATGTCATATTGCTTGTGTTCTTAGGTAGTGGGGGAGGGGTAGGAGGGAGGCAGAGAATTTGAAACTCAAAATTTAAAAAGAATGTGAAAAATAAAGGTAAAAAAAAGAAAAATGTAAGCCCCAAATAACCCTCAATGTCATTTTGGATCCAGGCTTACCTAGCCATCTGAAGATTGACAGGATCCTGCAATGAGCAAAAATGGATGATTTTGCTTTTAATAACTGCTTTTCCTTCCTTTTGTGAGAGGCCCAAAATATGGACTGTAGGAAGAAGTAGAGAAACTAGAGACATGGGGAATCTGCAAATCAGATCATCTGCTCCTGGGTACTTGAGAGTTGGCTATATCAGTATTCACACTATATTTAGATTTTTGCACTTGAATATGGAACACCTTTTTTTTTTCTATTCTAATACAAGGTCACCCTGAGTAGTGTTATTAGTTTATGTTATATTTCTAATAGGTTTTTTTCTTCCATAGCATTCAAAGACATATTTTTATAAATGTTTATTAGATAAAATCCTGTTAAGAAATCCCATCTCCATCTCTATAACCTTTGTAAGGTGGTGATGTTTAAAGAAAAACCATGGTTAAACTTGTTTATATAGTTAGTCTGCTGATAAAGTAGTGAGCTTCATGTCCAGACAGGGTAATTATGAATCACTTCCACACTGATGTACAAGGTTAAAATTGAATCTTTGGAACAATGCTTTCTTGTTGGCTCTCCCGGACTCTATTCATTCTTACACACTTATTTTCCTGTATTTGTCTTCATGGCAATTATCACTTCTTGTAATAATAGCTGGTATTTCTGTAAAGTTATTAGTAGTCATAAAATATTTTATTTACAATAACATCGTGAAGTAGATGGTGCAAGTGTGAACAGCTCTGGTTTACAAATGAGGAAAATAAAATATAGAGAAATTTAAGTGACTTACTCAAAGTCATTCAGCTGAGAAGTCACCACCATCCAAGGCCAATGCACTTTATACTATATCATACTTTCTGTTTAGGAAAGTAAAAGTGAACCAAAAATGAACCCAAAAATAAACTTTAAAAAATCATTTTTGTTCACCTTCCACCTACAGCAGCCAGGCTGCAAGAGCATAGAGCACTGTGCCTGGAGTCGAAAAGACAAGATTGAATCTGGCCTCAGACGTTTTCTAACCATGTGACCCTGTGGGAGTCACTTAACTTCTGTTTGCCTCAGTTTCCTCAACTCTAAAAATAGGAATAATATAGCACCTACCCATCAGGGTTATCATGAGTATCAAATAAGACAATATTAGTAAAGCATTTTGCAAATCTTAGAGTGCTGTATTATTGGGGTTTTCTCATATAAAAGTAAACAGAAGTCCAAACTTATCAGACAACATAATTATTAGGGTATTTGGACATTAGGGTATCATAGAGAGAATCTTGTGATAGAAGCTAATATCATTGAGGGATATAAGCTATATATGAAGCTTGAAATCCCTCCCTCTCTCCCTAATCTGTACTAGCATGGTAGAATTGAAAGTTTTAGGGACTAACTCCAATTTAAAGGAAATTCTCTGCACGTTTTCCTTTGGCATTCTTTGACCATCTGAAGTTGCCCCCCGTGGGAGTGAACACTTGGGGTACCCAGTAAGAATAATCAACCAATAGGGTGGTAACCTTTGAAATTTAACCCAGCATCATTTCCTATAATAATAACAGCCTAATTCCTTTTAAATACCTGAAGCATGAGAATGGAAATAATCTAGAGTAAAGCTAAGCATTCTCCATGTAATGGGCCAACAAATATTTTTTGAGTGACTACTAAATACATAGAGCTATCCAAGGTATTCAAATGAAAACAAAGGAAACATTAAGACAAAGTCACTGCCTTGCAGGAGCTTAGATACTAATTGGGAAAACAAGATATGAAAATGTGACAATCAATTGACCATGGAAAACCAATTAAGTGTCAAAATATGTCACCTGTTAAAATGTACTTGTGGAATTTAGAGAAGGGGAACTATATGTAGACTGGAAGGGATAAGAAGGGCTTGATGGAGTGGAGAAGGAATTTGAGTGGGGCCCTGAAGAATAAGTTAATTGAGAAAGGTAAGAGGGGTAGCATAGGCCTTTGAGGAATGAGAAATGTAGTGTGAGCAAGAATGTGGGTTTTTGTGTGAGAGACATTCAGGAGACTCTAATGCCTGAAGTAGGGTGTGTTATGGAGTAGCATGAAAAAAAATTATATGCTAAATTTTATTACATATTTTAAAAGGAATAGCAAATCTTACATAATAGATATACAGTTTTACACGCAATCATCTTTTTATTATACTATGTTCTGGAAATGCTTGTTTTATTCCTTAAATTAAAAATAAAATAAATAAAAATGTACAAATAAAATTAAGGCAGAATGTGACCAAGTTGTGGAAAGCCTTGTATCCTAGACCAGTGATTCTCCAAATTCTTTGTTGTACCACACGTGCCATTAGAATCAGAGGCAGATAAGTGGCAGAGTGGCTGCAGCACATATGTAAACACACCAATGTATATATATATGCACATATGTGTGAATCCATCATAGCAACAAGGAAGTTAATATACCATAGCACAACAGAGAGCCACAGCATCCTTTAGCCTTCCCACAAACCAACACTCACAAGCCTAACTGTCTCCCTTGGGTGTGTCCTCTCCTCCCTCCAGCTGGAACTGCTCTGACTCCCAGGTTCCTCTGGGCTCTGCTCCACCCTTCAGCAAACTCCTCCCACCACAGGCTCCATGTGAATACATTCAGTCTATTAGGGGGCAGGGAAGATCTTTGAAGCCAAGGAAGGTCTTCAAATTCCCTTAGACTTCTTAAGGGGCAGGGAAGATCTTCAAACGACTATGACCATGACCATTACAGGCAGGTAGTGGAGCGTGGGGGGATAAGGTCTATGGTTGTTTTGGGGGCAAACCCTGCAATTCATTATCACAATGAGAGTAGAATATAATCCATTTTCCTACTTTCCAATTGATAAATCATATACTCTTCAGGGATTGCTCTTTCTACCTTCAGTCCTCAAAGTGATGCTACTGCCCTTACTCTGAAGAGAGACCCTTGTCTGAGAAGGTGAAATGGTAAGGGAAGTATGCCACATCTTATAGTGCTACTGAAAAACAAGAATGCATTTATGTAATATGTTATTTTTTGAAATCCTTCCCATTTTTAATCTATTTTTATCCCCACAACATTAATAGGAAAGAGGAATAACTTATATTTTCCCTATTTTTCAAATTAAAAAAAAAACCCAAAACAAAACCTGAAACACATATATTCATGGAATCTTGAGGAAATCAATCAGCCTTGTTAATGGTTAAACCACAATTAGAATAGCAACACACCATTCATACAATTCCTGTGAGGAGTGACTAAAATAACTGAAAATTTTCACTTTAAAAAGATAACTCAAAGAGGCTAATGTTTCAAATCTAGGAAATTAGGAAGGTTATTATGGAAGAGAGAATGTGTACTTGCTCATCAAATTCTGCAATGTTTGACCTAGAGACCAGGAAGCTCAGTACTCTCCTGGTTCTGTCCCCCTCCCCAACATTCCCCCTCAAACCTTCCCCACCCCAAAAAAACCAAAACAAACAAACCTCTTGAGGTTAGGGACTATTTCATTTTGTCATTTTGTCTCCGGAACCTAGGATAGCACCTTATAGGTAGGGTCTTAAATTTTTGTGTGTGTGTGTGTGTTGGGGGAAGGGGGGGTTGAAAGGGGAATTTGGACTAGAAAATCTTTAAGGTGAGATGTCCTTTTCCTCCTGGTGACCTCTATGCCTCAGTTCCCCCAACCACACTAACAGAAAGACATCTAAAATAAAATCTGGACATGTGTTTTACTTTCATGTAAAACTTAATTACTCAAAGGTGAGCCAAGTACTCATTAGTGCAAATGAGTTGGCTGGTTTTTCCTGTGTAGGCCCTAGAGAATATAATATAATGTTATTTCTGTTTCTCTCTAATTCTCTAAACATGAAATGATTAATGCTGAACTTTGAGAAGTGTCTCCCTTTCACTAGCAAGAATTACAGCTTTGGAATCAACACCTTGTTCTATGAATGGAAAAATACACAGCAGCAAAATTTTCAAATCCACATGGTGCATCTGTTCTGCCAGGAAAAACTTTTGGTATCCTAGACAATCTGCTTCTTGTGCAAGCCCATTGGGTAATCAAGCATTTAGCTAGCCATTTGCACACACAATCACCCAATTGGTGCAAGATAATGCCTGGTTTTTTTTTGTTTTTTTGGTTTTTTTTAGCATATGTTTTCCCTAGTAATCAGGCATGCATATGTTCTTGCTATGCATATATTTGTCCACAAGACGAGTCCAGAGTCTTCCTTCAACAATCTAGCCCCGGGTTTGGCTTGAGCCACTCTAACTCCTAGGCCAAGAAGCTGTAGCTGCTGTCATTTATATAATTTCAGTGATCATATGGACAGGAAGATAGTGATGTGCTTTTTTTTTTCTCTGTAAATGTACAGAGGTCCTACAAGGTGAAATCTGAAATCTTTAGGGTCCACAATTTAGAATCAGAAGGGTGACAGATGTCATCTAGTACAGTGGTATCAAATTCAAATAGGAGCAAGGGGCACCAAACCTTATTTAAGGGCACCATGTTGACTTAGAAAGCCATATATTAATATTATTTATTTTGTTGTATTTTTATTTGTGTTTCATATTTCCCAATTACATTTTAATCTGATCCTGTCCCTACTTGCCTGTTTGATACTTGTGATATAGTCCAATCCCCTCATTTTACAGATGAGGTAACAATTTCAGGTCTGAAGTTCAGCTTTTTGAAAGGGAGATAGGCCCTACAAAGATGCTGTATGTAACTGAATAGGATACTCAGAAGAGCTATAGTTGCATTTAAGTTATATGGATTAAAAAAAAAATCAAAGTGATTGCACCATCCCTTTCACACAAAAACTTTTCTGATGCTCATGCAGCTAGGTGGCTCAGTGGATGGGATGCCAGTCCTGAAATTAGGAAGACTTATCCCACTGAGTTGAAATCCAGCCTTAGATACTTACTAGCTATGTGACCCTAGGCAAGTTACTTAACCCTCTTTGCCTCACTTCCCTCATTTGTAAAGTGAGAAGGAAATGGCAAACCACTCCAGTATCTGCCAAGAAAACCCCAAATTGGGGCTGCTAGGTGGTGCAGTGAATAGAGCACTGGCCATGGACTCAGGAGGACCTGAGTTCAAATTTGGCCTCAGAAACTTAAAACTTACGAGCTGTGTTATCTTGGGCAGGTCACTTAACCCCAACTGTCCTGCCTTCCCCCCTGCAAAAAGGCAAAGAAGAGAAAAAGAAAACCCCAAATGGGATCATGAGTCAGAAATGATTGAACAACAACAGCATTCATGACGTTCTTTAGTGGTACATGAATAGAGATGTAATTGATCAATCATTCATTAAGTGTCTTTATGTGCCAGGAACTGTGCTAAGTCCTGGCAATACGGAGGCAAAAACTTAAACGGTTTCTAAGGAAAGAAAGAAATACTTCATCTCTCTAAAAGAGTTTACATTCTAACATGGACATATTGAGAAACAAGACTAGACAACCAAAGTTGTGTAACTGGCTGCTTTCACACCCACACTGACCAACACAAGAGCATAAAAACATACACCACCCACAAATCTGTATCTCCTACCTCCCCTACACAAGACACTCCCTCTTTTCTCCTTTCCTCAATTTGAATTACCTTCCTTCCTAGGCACCCAGTTATTTCTGACTTCCTCCCTTCCCCCCTGTTCAGAGAGAAGAAATCTGATCAATGAATTTAAATTTTTCTGCATAAGTGGTCATCCCTGAAAGACCTAAAAATATGGATCTCAAATGGTGAAATATCAAGGTCTCTTGAATAAAGGAGATATCTGGGGGCAGAGGAATCATCTGAAAATCTCGCCATGCAGGTTAATGTTTATTTTACCTTTATGTAACCGCAGTGAGATATGTATAGCTCATTAAATTAAGTCCCAAAGATCTAGGCTTTAGAGGCAGCTTGACATAGTAAATAAAGTGCTGGATTTGGAGTCGGGAAGGGAAGTGTTCAAATTCTGTCTCAGATGCTTTTTATCTGTGATGCCATGCACAAGTCCCTTAAACTCTCTGCAGTTTCCTCTTTTGTAAAAGGAAGATAATAAAACTGGCAGAACCTACAGTACAGGGACATTGTGAGGCCCAAATGAGATAATGGACAGTATATGACGCATGCTGCAAACTTTAGGTACCATATATCAATATTGGATAATTGACTGCTTCTACAATTTCTCTTTTTCAAATCAGAACCCAAAAGGCATTATAAAGTATAGAACATAAGGACTAAGGGGGGAATTTGGGGTACTACTTTTCTAATAGAAAGAGGGGTGGGGGGGAGATACTTAGATCAGAACCACCTGGGGAAATTGGTTACCTCTTCCTAATGGATTAAAGCTTTTATTATGGGATGTAGTGGAAAGATTGCTGGCTTTTGCTTTAGAGGACCTGGATTCAAATTCAGTCAGTGTCACTTAAGGGAACCGAGGAGATTAGGATAATTGTTATTATTGTAATAATTGTGTTAATTGGGTTAATTGTGGGAATTGGGAGAAAATTTTATTGTACTGTTTGAGCCTAATCCTGGGTGACTGGGAAACTGCATAACATCTCCTTGCCACTTAGAGACCATTAACAAAGGACCTACTTCATGCTGACCAGAAACCCAGTCAGATCCAAAGTGATGCAAGGAGTTTTCTCACAATTATACATCTCAAGCAATCCAGATGTCTTATCTGAAAATTGGCCCTGCAATGATCAATCAGTTATTGCTTTCATGTTCCTTGGCTTGTTTACGGACTCTTGGGGGGATCTGGGACCTCTTTTTTCTGAATTCAGGGAATTTACGTTTTTGTTTTCTCTCCCCTAACTTGGGAAATCCTTAATTTTTCATCAAATTAGAAACCAGAATACCTAATATTGTATTGTTTCCTTTTCATCAATTGGTCTTATTTGAGCAATTGTTTTTGGTGTCTGAAGTCTGTCTCCCCCTGTATTTGGAGTACAGGCCTAAGCTGAGGAGGTCTGCCTGGTTTGTTGGGCAATTGATATGCATTGCTTAATAAACTGATACATTCAGAAGATCAAACCTTTTCTTTTCTCAGTCATTTCATCATTCACCTGCCACATACCAAACATTTGTGTGACCTTGGGCAAGTCACTTAAATTCTCTTTATCTCAGGTTTCCTACCTACAAAATGAGAAAGTTGGACTAAATTTACCTCTAAGACCCATTTCAGCCCTAAATCTATGGTCCTATAATCTTTATGTGCATTGTGTTGTCATTCGACTGTTAACTGATAATTGCACAGTTCTTTAAGGTTTATAAAGTGCTTTACGAATATTATCTTATGTGAGCCTCACAACTGCCTTGGTACTATTATTTCCATTTTACAGGTGAGGAAACTGAGGCAGACAGAAAAATGACTTTGTCAGGATCATACTATTAGGAAGTATCTGAGGCTGGATTTGAACTCGGGCCTTGTGCTCTATCCACTGTGCCACTTAGCTACCTGCAAGGCTAATTAATGTAACAAAGAACAGTTTTAAAATTACCTCATTGTTTGAATGTGTAATGTCAGTTGGTTGCAATTACTAAATAGATATGAGAACTTGGGAAAAATCCACTTAATTTCTTTATCTCAGTTTCCTTACCTGTAATAAACGGACAGCTATATATTTTTAAAATGTCTCATTGTTTCAATGTGCAATGTCAGTTACTAGTCCTCACCCTCTTTCCCCTTTTAAATAGAAGAACTTGGGAAAATCCCTTAATTTAATTAATCACTTAATTTCTTTACCTCAGTTTCCTCAACTGTAACAAAGGGTCAGCCTGCCATTTCCCCCGACCTATCCTCCTATTATTGCTATGAAGATCAATTTAGATAACACATGTAGAAAGGCTTTGGAAAACCATAAGGTGTATAGTATTATTGGTAAGGATGGCCTAAATTGACATGGACGCAGGTGAGAGTACTAACAATAGACTGAATAGTGCATAATATTTGCAAGAGGGACAGAAAACACCTGGTGTGCGTTGTTACCTCATTAATCTAGAAACTGCTAATTTGAAATGCATGATCATTCAAACTCTGTCTGGGCTGAAGTTTACCTTTGTACTATCTATGGAAAAAGTATTTGCTAAGCAAATTAATAGTTATAGGGTGAATATTTAGTCTACTTAACCAAGAATCTCTTTTAAAGCACTCTTCAAGTCAGTGTGGCAACAACTATTGTTTGCAGACTGGTAATGTGGGAATTTCAAAGGATTCTCAATTATTCATGAAAGTAGATACTACTTGGCAATGCTTCTTAGGCAGTTTAGGCTACTTACTGTTTATAGTGAATGTGAGCAGATGTCCAGGGTTGAGGTATGGCAGGTGCGGACCACCTGTCCTGAGGAGATTGTAGCCTGGTGAACGCAGGCAGCATCTACTCTAGGAAGAGCCGGCTTCTCATTGTGGTCCAGATAAGGAGGTCGCATGTCTAGTTTCCTGGTTGGGACCTGTAGCTACTGACTTAAGGTTGATGCCCTCCACACATTTTTCTTAGAGAATACCAAGAGACTCAACAGGTGGAAGTAGAGGTAAAGAATTTCCTAAGGGTGGTTGAAGAGACAGAGCTGGGTGTGAGCCAAGATTTGGGAGGAAGAAAGTCTGATGGTGGCAGTTGGAAGAGAACAGCTGCAAGAGCCTTTGTTGCCTGTGTGTGGGAGCCACACAGCATGAGGTGGGATGCTTGGGTTGACTGTCTAAGCTGATGCAGGAGAAAGAGGGATGGAGAAAAAAATCAGCACTTTCACTCCCTTCTTGTATTGAGAGAGTTTCTCTGAAACACGGTATATTTGCAAGAAGTAAAAGAGCATTTCTTTTCAATGCATTCTCTAATTCATCTTTTTCACTGTCAAACTTGCCTTTGTGTCTATTATTCTGAAGTAGTGAGGTTTGTTTGGGGGCATATTCCTGTCACTGTACATGTTTTGCTATCACTGATTCACCTTCATACTTCTGGGGTTTGCATAGAGGGTAAGAAGAAGTGAGAATGGAGTTACAAATACAAGAGATTATAGTTGTTTCTGCTTAGTGGGTATTTTTAAAAGATGAAAACAGAAGTGGTGTACTGAAGTAATCAAAGGGAACAGGAGAGAGACTGAAATATAGTATAACATCACATTGCCATGGAGATGAGAGATACAATCCCAGAATCCACCAGATAGTGAAATTTTGCAACTGGGATGGCCTCATGAAGATTTCTGGGAGAAAGATACTGGAAGGAGGGTACTTAAGAATGCCAGTTCATTGGAGGAGTTCATCTTGGAACTATGTGTATGGGTGTTGGGATGTCCCAGAACTTTGTTTGTCAGCTTTTCCCTTTAGAGAGAGATCAAGACTTGTGGTCACTTTGCTGCTGTGACAGCTGATGGATTCTTTGTGCTTTGGTGTGAACTCTTGGTTGTTGAGCAACTCAAATGCATTCTCTGAGATAATTTTCTTATCCCTTGACACCAAGTTGGGGAAGGAAGTTACTCCCACTAATCGACTCACTCTTCTGGGCTTTTGCCTTGCCTTTCTTCCCACTAGGGAAGGGTTCTAAGTGCATGGCCTAGCACTGGTTGCTCATATATCCATAAACATAGCCATCCAAATTCTTTCGTCACTATCATTTGTTTCCCTTAAAATCTGGCAACCACTAATACTTATTGCAATATTAACATAAGCATCATGGATTGAAGTTTGAGAAAATATGAGTCTAGTTAGAAATCAAGAGATAATATCCCACTTGGCTTTACACAGTAGCTGGTACATATTTAACAAGTGCTAATCGGCTGATTGAGGGCAGCTAGGTGGCACAATACATGGAGTATTGGATTTAGAATCAGGAAGAACTCATCTTCATGAGCTCAATTCTAGCCTCAGATACTTACTAGCTGGGTGACCTTGGGCAAGTCACTTAACCTGGTTTGCCTCAATTTCTCATCTCATCAGCTAGAGAAACCAATCTAGTATCTTTACCAAGATGGTAAAATGGTTGAACATGACTGAAGAACAACAATTTACTTGCCTACTATGCATACTCCTACATATAGATTACAGTAAGATCTTTGGATCACAGATCAAGAGTTTGATAGGATGTCAGATATAATATAGCCAGACTCCTAATTTTGCAGTCTAGGTAATCAAGGCCCACTGACATTACATGACTTGCTCAGACAGGTAGTAAGAAACAAAGGTAGAATGAGAACCCATGTTTTCTGACTATGCTTTTTCCACTGGGGGAAAGAGAATGGTGGATATAATAGACTATTATTGCTGCATGTGAGTTGAGAATTATGACAAATTCAGAGAAAGTTGGGAAGACTTGTATGAATTGATAAAGGGTGAAATGAGAAATACCAGGAGAACATTTTACATGTTTTATCATGTAAAGCAGTGGTTCTCAACCTGTGGGTTATGTTCAATTTGTAACAATGAAAATACATCCTGCATATAAGATATTTATATTACAATTCATAACAGTAGCAAAATTATGGTTATGAAGTAGCAATGAAAATAATATTATGGTTGGGTCACCACAACATGAGGACCTGTATTAAAGGGTCACAGCATTAGGAAGGTTGAGAACCACAGTCATGTAAAGGAAAAAACTAAACAAAAGAAAATATTGAAGGACCACATAAATCTGATTAGTGACTAATCATGACTTCAGAAAAATGATGATGAAGCATGGCCGCCATTTTCTGGAAGAAAAATAATGGTCTGGAGGTGCAGGATGAGACATGCCTCTTTAGAAATGGCAAATGGATTCAATTGTTTCCCTGACTTTACTTATATTTGTTACAAGGGAGGGCTTTGATGGGTGGGAGAAGAAGTCAGTGGGTAGCAATAGAGATGACAACATCAATTAAACATTTAATAAATGCCAAGAAGGAAACCAAAAAGGTTTGGGGGAGAATCACAAACAGATGAGGCATTTTTGTCATTGCTGTGTTAAGATGAAAAGTTTTTAAAAATCCCTATCTTTTCAGTCCTTGTTCTGTTAGGGTCTGTGCTGAATTTGCTTGCCTTTCCCTGCCCCCTTCATCTCCCTCCATCTTTCTCCTCATCTCTTTGTTCTTTCTATTCATCCCACAGAGTAAAGGCAGTGTTCCACTCTCCACAGCAACCTCGGGATGCTTCACAAATACACAAATAGAGGGACTGGCCTACTTTGTGTTTCTGTTGAATTAGAAGTGTCCTTGCAAGTTGACATTTTTGTGTGTCCTTCCTCCCCATTATATGGTGCCTTCCTTACAGGCCAGGTCTGTTCTGTTCCTTTCTTCAAATGTCCCCTGTGGAGTCTAGTGTGGTGATCTGCAATGTGTCTTTATCCTCTACTTTGTAACTTTTATTTAAGAGAGATACGCCAACCAGAAGAAATTGAATTTATAGAAAAAATGTTTATTACCCTAAAGCAGTTATTAAAATACATGTCCCCAATTGGGAAATGATGTATTTCTGCAGCCTCTGTGATAATATCCTTTGTTTTTCTTCCCAAATAAAATCAGTTCCTTTGTTATCTTATTGGAAAAGAAATCTTGATCTAGAGCCAATTCTCCATTTATCTTCCTTTCACATTCTTTCACATCTTTTAAAATGATGGGTATGTAACAATTGATCTGCATTACATCATTCCCATGTAATGACTCTTAAAATGATGGCTTTGGTTTTGGATAGTTTTTCAATAGTTTCCTTTCTTCAGATTATTTTTGGGATGTGTGTGTGTGAAAGGAGAGCTTTCTCATAGAACTCATTTCAGTTATTATATAAATGGCCCAGTGATGTGATTGATTTAAGAAAGATGATTTTTTATCCCTTGAGGTTACGCATCCTACCAAGGCATTAAGGAGCCTCATCCTGCTGATGAACAATTTGAATGTTGGAATTTGCTCAAGTCTTTCTGTAATCATGGCAGAGCATTCACTCATCCTCTAAGGTCCCTTTGCTTTCTGACTTGCAGAGATATGAGGGGAAGTTTCCAAATAGTGCCCGTATTTTAATTTCGCTTCTTTGCAAAAGTGTGTTCAAATTTTCCACCGAGATGAAGTGGGCTTTTTCTTGAATGCTGGTGGTAACCTTTATAATTTGCTCCAAAGTGATGTGATAATTTAAAGAAGGAGGAATTTCTCATAGCTGGAAATTTTTACCAGATTTGATAAAGAAGGTAAAGGAAATCAACAGTATCTGACCTTGGCTAGTATTAAAACAGGAGGTAGAGTCAATTCACCAAATACTTAGTAAACTGAAGGAACCATGTTTGGCTTTTGAACCTTACGTAGGAGTCCGTCAATCAAATAACATCAGGAAATAAAGTGACAAACATTTATTAAGTGTCTACTTTGGGCAAATACTTTGCTAAGGATTAGAAATATACTTCTATCAGATTCAGGGCCTATTACATAGAAGGTACTATAGAAGACCCGAAAGAATATAAAACACAATCTTTATCATCTAAGCTACCAGCTTATGAAAACCTGGCTGTTACTTCCAAAATTAACACTCATCAAGGAGCCTACATAGAATATTTTGATGAAAAATGTAAACATCTGCTAAAGCAGGCACATGTTTATTGGCAATAGTTATTGATGTTATTTGTCTAAAAAAATACAAATTTGACTTGATTTTTTATTTGATTACTTCCATATATCCCTTCTGTTATCCTCTCTTAAAAATGTCCACTAAACTGAAACAACCATAATCTCTTCTATTTGTAACTCCATTCTCAATCCATCCTACCCTTTACACAAACCCCAGAAATATGAGGGTGAATCAGTGATAACAAAGCATATACAATGAATGACAGGATTATGACCCCAAACAAGGCTTACTACTTCAGAATAATAAAGACAAAGACTAGTTTGACAATGAAAAAGATGAATTACAGTTATTGATGTTAGATGCTATTTTTTGGTGGTAACAATATCAACAATTCTGTTTTCTTCTCCCTCAGATACTTCTAAGAAATGATCTCTCTCTAAGGCAGCAGTTCTCAACCTGTGGGTCACACACAACCCCTTTGGGAGTTGAAAGACCCTTTCGCAGGGGTCATTGGGTTGCCTAAGACCATCAGAAAACATATATTTCCGATGGTCTTAGGAACCAAGACACCGCTCCTCTAACGGTCTCCGGGCAGGTCTGCCCACATGCAGATACGCCCACATACAAGTATGAAAAGATCACGGCATTAGGAAGGTTGAGAATCACTGCTCTATGGGCTGCTAGTTGGCACAGTGAATAGAGCATTGACCCTGGAGTTAGGAGGACCTGAGTTCAAATGCAGCCTCAGACACTTAATGCTTACTAGCTGTGTGACCTGGGGCAAGTCACTTAACCCCAATTGCCCTGCCTTCCCCCTCCAAAAAGCAAAAAAAAGAAATCCAAAAAAAAAAAAAGAAATGATCTCTCAATGCCCTACAAATGGTGTCACCTTCCAGACTATTTTTTGTTTGCATATGCTTTAGTTTAGAAATTTTCCTCATCATTGTTTTCTTCAATGCCATTTATAGGCACATTCACTATATTATTAGATTGTAAAAAAATAGTTATTCAAATCTTTATAGAATTTGTCTTTCTCTTTTCATTTACTTCCTTCCAGTTTCATGATCTTGGGATAAATTTGCTTAATTGAATCATTAAACTTACCTTAAACTTGTTTTTTTTTTTCCTCATAGTGTTCTTGCTTTCTTTTTTTTTTGGATGAGATAATACTGTTCATAATCTTCAACCATAATTCTCTGTAAAATTTTACAAACGAGTTTACATTTTAAATTGTGTTTTCCCTTAGCTACCCTATTTCTCTGCTTAGCAAGTAGATAAAAGTATTTGCTAAGGCAGTTTTGAGATTCTTTTGGTCTCCTCCTGACAGAAATTGATTTATATCAGCCAAAATTTGGCATGAATTAGTCATAATTAGTGTCAATATCCTTTTTCACCATCCATTTCCCATTGTCTAGGGTCGATCACTTGCTTAAGCGAATCAGGCTGGAGTGGTTTTAATTGCGCATCATATCTTTTTTTTTAACAGTTTTATTCTAGTTTGTAGTAAATTTTACCTTGTTTTCAGACTCAATTGCCAGAACATAAATACAGAATAGAGAAAAGAAACAAAAACATACCATAAACTTGAGTATTGGAACTTAAATACAAAGTTAGAAAAAAAAAGCATGTCGTGTGCATAGCAGAATATAAAAGAGGATTCAAAATATATAACAATAAATTTTCATTTCAAGAAAGTCTATATGATAAATAATACTTGCGTTGAGAATTGTCTATCTTTTTGTCCTCCCTTGTGAGTTTTCTTTTGTTCTCTGCTGTGCACCTCGTTTGTTTGTTCTCCCCCAACCTTCCCCCCCCCAAAGGCCACAAGAAACTTTAGATATGTTTCTCCATAGCTATAGACAAAGACATACACATATACATATATACATACATACATATATAGACATATACTTTTCCAAACCTATTCCACTCCTGATCTTTTTTTTATGTATGTGCATATCTCTTCTTTCCTATCCTTCCTGTATCTTCTACTTTACTTTTACCTATTGCTTGCCCTCCTATGACTTCCCTACTCCCCCCCAAGGACCCCTCCCCTATCCTCCCATTCCCATAAATCTAAACACCCTTCTATACCCCTATTTACCCTCACTCTCCCCTCTAAAGATCCCTTCTTTGTCCTTTCCCCTCTCCCTATGTCCCTACCATTTCATTTTTTCTGAATTTAGAAGACTTTTTTACTCTTTTAATTATATGTGTATTATTTCCTCATAAACCCATTCCCAATGAAAGTAGGTTGCCAGAACTACCAGCCCTTCTCCCCCATCTAATTCCTGTTTATCAGTTCTTTCTCTTGCACCTCATTTGTATAAAATAATTACTCTTTTAAGCTGTGCATAAATGGTTTTACTTTTTAAATTTATATCATACTCAGGTTTACTGTAGTTTTTCTTGTGAACTACCCAATTATTAATAAGAATCTTAGGCATACATTTTACACATATAAAAAGTAAACAGTCTGTCCTTGTGGATCCCCTATAATCACTCTTTGTTATGTAGCTTATATTTCTATTGGTTCTTGTATGTTGAATCATCTATTAAGTTCAGGATTTTTTTTAAAACAAAGTCTTGAAAGCCTAAGAGTTTGTCAAATATCCATTTTTTTTTCAAGAAAATACTTAACTTTTCAGGGTATGATATTTATGGCCAGAGCCCCAGTTCTTTTGTTCTTCTGTGTGTTGTGTTCCAAGACCTGTGGTCCTTTAATGTCTCCGCTGCTAGATCTTGTGTAATTCTAATTGTGGAACCATATTTAAATTGTTTTAATCTTGATTTTTTTAACATTTTTTTCCTTGAGTTGGGGGTTTCAGAATTTGACTATGATATTCCTGCAAGTTTTCCTCATAGGATTTCCTTTAAGTGGTGATGATGGATTTTTTTTTTCTCTTTCTACTTTCCCTTCTAATGCTTCAGGACAATTTTGTTTAATTATTTCTTATTGTATCAAGATTCTTTTGATCATAACTTTCAGTTGGTCCAATTATTTTAATATTTTTTCTTCTTGATCTGTTCTCCAAATCTGTTGTTTTTCTTATGTATCCCTTTCTCTTCTATTTTTTCATTATTCTTATTTTGTTCAATCATTTCTTGATCTCTTATAATTTCACTGGTTTCACTTTGCCCAATTCTAATTTTCAAAGTGTCATTTTCTTCCTTAAGATTCTGTATGTCCTTTTCTAGTTGGTTGACTTTCTTTTCACACCCTTTTGTTTTTCTTGGATTTTTCTTATTTTATTTTTTATTTTTTCCTCCAACTCTGTCATTTGATTTTTAAAATCTTTTTAAAGATCTTCTATGAATTCTTTTTGGTAGGTGACCATTTGATGTTACTCTTTAACGGTTTCTTTTCTTCAATATCCTCCTCTGAAGATGAACCCCAGTCATCTGGATTCCCATAATAGGTTTCTATGGTTGGATTCTTTCTCTTTTGCCTGTGTATTTTTGTTGTTGTTGTTGTTGTGATAGCTTAATTATTGTAATCACCTCTAGTCCCGGGGTGTGGGAAATGGGGCATCTTGCCCCAGATCTTCAGTGCTTCCCTCTATCCTGAAACCAAAGCCAAACGTCCAACCTCCTGTAAGTGCCCACAGCCAGGGGCTTTCTGCCCCACTGCTTCCACACTCACCAGGTGTGTACTGGTTCCTTCTCACCCCTGCTGCTCTTCACAGCACAGCTGGGTCTGCCGTTCCTGGTCAGCAGAGGTTCTCTCGATCTTCCCTGGCTCAAATGTCTAACTCCCCTCATTAATTCCAGGGGTAAAGTTACTGACACTGGGGCCAAGGCAGCCTTTCAAACCGACTAACCCCAGAGCTTGCAGTTTGTTGTTTAAGAGGTTTGCAGTCTGTGGTTAAAACAGAACCTTGGAGTGGGGGGCGAAGTCAACATGGCAGCATAGAAGCAGGAAAACTTTGTGGCTCCCCCCACAACCACATCAAATACCTATAAAATATGACTCTAAACAAATTTTAGAGCTACAGATCCCACAAAGCGACAGAGAAACAAAGCTCCCACTGAAGGCAGCCCTACAGGCAGGTAGGAAGGGTCCATCACAGCACATGGCCCAGATCAGCCATAGCTAAAGCATTCTGGAGAGTGGATCACCAGCAGCTGTGGTGGTTTCCAGAATTATCACCCCATAAATGCCAAAGACAAAGTAAAAGGTCAGTGGAACTTGGCTGGATTTGGGGGGGATGGAGGAGTGGGTCCTGTCCTCTGCCCCCAGAACCAGAAGTGGTGGAAACAGCAGCCCTGTAGCCACCTCCACATGGCTGCTTCAGAGCTCCTGGCCTGTAAATCGTAGGGGGGGCCAAGTGAACATTAAGAGGCTAAGTGCTTGCCTTGACCTGCCTGAATCTGGATCGTGGTCTTGGGTGGTGGTCCTGAGGTGGGTGACCAGTGAGCCAGAGCTGGTGGGGGCTGAAGTGACAGCACTCTCCTAATACCTCCAGCAGTTGTGAAAACCCCAGCAACTTGGGACACAGCTCTCCCCTCTGGAAGTAGAGTTCTACTGTGGCAAAGAGCTCAAAAGCCAAGTAATTGACTAGCAACATAAGCAAGCACAGGAAGCAAAGTAAGCACAGATATCCAACTTTAGATTCCTTTTTTGGGGACAAAAAGGATCAAAGCATGGAAGATAACAAAGTCAGAACTCCAGCACCAAAAGCTTCCAAGAAAAATAAGAATTGTTTACAGGCCATGGAGGAGCTCAAAAAGAATTTTGAAATTCAAGTAAGAGAAGTGGAGGAAAACTTGGGAAGAGAAATGAGAATGATGTAAGAAAATCATGATAAGAGAGTCAACAACCTGACTGAAGTAAATAAAAATAGATTAACTCAAATGGCAAAGGAGGCCCAAAAAGCCAATGAGGAGAAGAATGCTTTAAAAAGTCTAATTTGCCAGATGGAAAAAATTTTAAAAGCTCAATGAAGAGAATTATTCTTTCAGAAGTATATTGGAGCAAATGGAAGTAAATGACTTTATGAGAAATCAAGATACTATTAAACAGATCCAAACAAATGAAAAAATAGAAGGCAATGTGAAATACTTCATTGGAAAAACTACTAACCTGGAAAAATAGGTCCAGGAGAGACAATTTAAAAATTATTGGACTACCTGAAAGCCATGATCGAAAAAAGAACCTAGAAAGCATCCTTCAAGAAATTCTCAAGGAAAATTGCCCTGATATTTTAGAACCAGAGGGCAAAATAGAACTTGAAAGAATTCACCTATCACCTCTTGAAAAAGATCCCCAAAAGAAAACTCCTAGGAATGCTATAGTCAGGTTCTGGAGTTTCCAGATCAAGGAGAAAATATTACAAGCT
>CM053580.1:191813164-191875300 GCA_028627135.1 Pseudochirops cupreus | reverse complement strand
GGCATTCCTGGAAAACAAACCTGGTGCCACAGGCTCCACGTGACCACATTCAGCCTATTAGGGAACAGAGTATACTTCCAAATATCCAAGGGTCCTCAGAGTCACGTAGCCACTTTAGCAAAGGGCCTAGGGGCAGGGAAGATTTCAGATTCCCATAACACATAGGGAGAGAGACAATAAAGTTTGCAGACACTGGAGATAAGTATCAGCCAGCAGAACAAAACCCAAAGAGCACCCAACCCTTAGGAAGAGGCTGTGCACTCAGGTTAGAGGAGGTCCCAGACCCCCAAACCTATAATGGGGCAATGGAACAGGGACATGTCCCAACTGGCAGCTTTGTTGTCTACCCAGTCACAGGTGGAGTAAGAAGTCTTCATGGGGGAGAGAGACCCTGGTGTACTAAAGAAAGGTGGAAGTTCAGAAGCCAAGAGGAAAGACAGTGAAGAGCAAACCCCAGGCATAAATCAGGGTCTCACCCCACCTGCAGAGAAATAACCAAGGCAGGAATCCCAGACCAAAGGGGAGCCTATGGTTCTGTTACTCTGAACTAACAGAACTTCCCAGTTGGCCAATAGAAGTGTACTCCAACAGCAATCAATTCTTGCTCAGACCCAAACCCAGGTCAGGAACTTGCAGAGGGGGATTATAGTGCCAGGAAGTATCTGAGTAATAAGAGATTAGGAAGGTGGGCAGAGAAGGGAGGTCAAGAAGAAATCTCTTTTTTTTTTCTGTGAAACTTGAGACAAAGTTCTTAACTGAGACCATGGGAGGTTTGAAGAGAGATAAAAAAAAAGTTTGGAAGAGCCACTGTGGAGAATGGAATAGAGAGTAAATAAGCAAGGTATAATAGAATTGCCTAGCAGCAGTGAGGGCCCAGTTAAAGTTGTGTAACAAAAATCACACATGATTTAGCACCCACCACTAATAAAGCAGTAGAGAACTTATAATGCAGCATTTCAGAATGCTAAGGATATGGGTTTGCAGTCAAGGATAACTTACTCAGCAAAATTAGGCATGGGAACTACTCAGGAAAACCACATGGGAAAAATAAACTTTTCATGAAATAGTGGTTTTCCAAGCATTCCTGATTAAAAAAAAAAAAAGACCAGAGCTACAGAGAAACCTTGAAATTCAAACACAGGAGAAGAAAGAAACATAAAAAAGTAAACATGATCAAGCAATCAGAAGGGATTAAACAAGGATAATTTCCTTACATTCAGATAGAGAGATGATACATGAATCATTTTGGAACTAGACAAGAATTGGAAGTGGTTCTTTTTTGTCAGGACGATATTTTAAAAAAAAAAAGGATGGAAAGAGAGAGGAAGAAGAACAAAATATACTGGGAGAGGTGGAGGGAAAGGGAAGTTAGGGGAAATTGTTTCATAATCAGGGGCACAAATAGATGTCTATTCAAACAAGGAGGGATGGTGAAGGTGAGAGGCTGACACTTGAATCTCACTCATCTGAACTGGTCAAAAGAGGGAAGAAAACAGATGCACACAGAGTCAGGTACAGAAATACTTTTTATTCAACAGGGAAATTAGAGAGAAAGGGAAAAAAGGGATTAGGAGTTGAGGAAGGGTAAATTAAGAGGAAGATTAGTCCTAGGCAAACTAAGGATGTACAGAAAATATTTTAACTCTTTTTGAAGTGGCAAAGAATGGGAATCTGAAAGGGTACGTATAGATTGGGGAATGGATGAACAAGTTATGGTATATAAAGGTGATGGAGTACTGTGCTAAACTCTTATCCACGTGATAACCAACCAGGATTCCAGAGGACTAATTATGAAACATATCACTCCTGATAGAGAGGCGAAGAACTTAGCATGAAGAATGAGGCAAATGGTTTTTGGACATACCAATGTAGAAAAAAATTTTTACTACACATGTTTGTAATAATGGGTTTAAAATCAGTTGGAGGTGGGGAAGAATTGGGATGGGAAGGTAAGAAGTTGGATCTTGACCTATTAAAACAAAATATTTTTTAAAATTTATAATATATTTACAAATCTATTATTTCATCTTTTCTTTACAATATCAGAGACAAGTATCATGGTGAAAAGAAAAGGGTGTTGGACTTTGTGCAGAAGACCTTTAAGTCATAGTTTTGTCATTGGTTTGGGCAAGTCATATGTCAAATGGGATAATAGCACCTACATCCCAGGGTTGTTGGGAGGAACAAATGAGTTGCTTGTGAAAACTTTATAAATTCTAAAACATTGTATAAATATGGACATACCCTCTTTTATAAATGAGGAATCAACTTAGAACAGCTAACTGACTTGCCCATAGTATCATGGTTAACAAGAAACAGGGCTTTAACAAAAGCCTGGGCCTTTTGGCTCCTGGACCACTTCCAATCACACTGTGCACACTCTAACTATGGGTAAGAAGATGGAAAAGACCTCTATGAAGAAAAAATAATTAAAAAATAATAATCCCAGCCTTTTTCATTTCATCCTATAAAAATGAACTAGGGATCTCTCAGAGGTCACCTGAGGCTGTACCTGCTTGAATGAGACGGACATTCAATGTTTTTCAAAAGAGTTTGATAAAAGTACAAAGTAAGTTTTAGTGAAATGACCAAACCAGGATTGCTCACACTAATAGGAGAACCAACATGCCAAGGGAATCTATTCTATCTCTGCCTTCTGGGTTTGGCAGTCCACATGAGCTAGGATAAAAGTTAAGCAAGGGAAACGTCATGGGCTAGAAATGAAGCAAACACATGCAGGATGGGAAATATGAGGCAAGGATGAAGCTTACCTATCACTGACTCTAGTCTCACCAAAAGAAACAGATGACAACTGGAAGAAATCAGATAGGCTCTATGATTTTTTATTTTGTCAAACATCTATAGCACAAGGAAGTTGGGTGGCACAGTGGATAGAGTGCCAGGTTGGGAGTCAGGAAAATTCATCTCCCTGAGTTCAAATCTGGCCTCAGACACTTACTGGCTGTGTGACCCTGGGCAAGTCACTTAACCCTGTTTGCCTAAGTTTCCTCATCTATAAAAGGAGCTGGAAAAGGAAATGGCAAACCACTCCAATATCTTTACCAAGAAAACCCCAAAAGGAGTCACAAAGAATCAGTCACAACTGAAAACAACTACACAACAACAACTATAACACAAGCATATGCCATCTTAAAGTCTCAGTTGTTCTAGACTGCCCTGAGTCTGTCTATAAGGTCAGAGTCTCAGGAAGCATCTTATCTTAGTTTGATGCACAACCAACACAAAGTTACTGTTATCCATTATTAAGCTGTACCGTTGCCATGTACTTATCAGTTACATGGGCAGGGCTGCCTCCTTGTATCAAGCTGGGCAACTTCCCAAAACAGCCAGTTTCTGGGCAGTGTTTCCAGAAGCAGCAGGACTCCAAATGCTTCCTCAGAGCTCCATGGAAAAATACAAAGAACAGAGGTTACTCTGTCTTCAACCAGGCAAGTGTCTAATTACCCTTGGGCTAGCCAACTCCATGGAAAAGAATTAAAATTATTCCCAATTTTCTCTCTTTTCCAGAATTTGTATTCACAATTTCTGAAATTACCCTAGTTTAATCCAACGGAAGAAGAACAGTTATAAACGGTTATATGAAATTTTCCTTGGCAAAAGGGGGGTGGGGAGGGGCAGGCAGGGTAAGGAAGGCTTGTTCTTTTAATGCCCTGAAGCCAAAAGAGCTAGAATCTAATCAAAGGATGATAATAATGTATTAAACTAATTCTAAATACATACCTAGGCCCTGATTCCTTTATGATATATAAATTACTTTCTCCAGCAAAATTAAAGGAAGTAATCTTATTGGACAAGCAAAAAATAGACATACCTTTTCGGTCTTTAAATAGCTAAGGACTAGGGACAACTCAATACCAGAGAAATATATGCTCAGGAATATTTCGTGGAGGAGACCTCTTCCAAGTGAGCCCTATTCTTCCTATTGCCCACAGGGCCTAGCAGAAAACTACCCACAGGCAGACACCCTATCTATCAATTCAACTTTGTCATTTCTAGAAATCTCAAGGCACAATTGAGGAAACAGAGACTTTCATTCAAGGAAGGAGGATACCTCAAGGAACAAGACCCCTGGCAGCAGAAAAGAGAGTCATTGCAAACAGACACTGGCAACTCAGTTTGCACAACCTAACAAGATAGATGGACATACTCATACGAGCTCATAAGAAATGACGGACTGACAGACCCTGAAGGACCAGGAGTTGAGATGTCTTTGTTACACATAGATCCTGCACATATGCCACCCTATCACTGTACTCTGAATCCACACTTTCCATGGATTTTATATATATTTGTGGAAGAATATATAATAGGGCTAGGGAAAGAATGTGTTTAAGCTATTTTTTGTTTCTTTGTTTGTTTTTTACTTTGCTGTCTTAGTAAATGTTTGTGCTAAAAGCTAATTGAATCTACAGACTGATTGTTAATGGGAAGCACAGTAGTAGAACCTTGTGGGTTAGTGTTAGGAGTACAGACCTACAGGGTAACCCCTAGAACCTAAGCTTGCCTAGCTCAGATGGGATGTTAGTGGATACTACATGTAGACCAGCAGTTCTCAACCTGTGTGTCGCGACCCCTTTGGGGGTTGAATGGGGTCGCCTAAGACCATCGGAAAACACATATTTCCAATGGTCTTAAGGAACCGAGACAATGCTCTATCCGTCTCCAGGCGGGTCCACCCACATACGAGTATTAAAGGGTAGTGGCATTAGGAAGGTTGAGAATCACTGATAGACTCTTTGTAAAGGCTATCCTATACCTTGTTAGACCAATACTGTCACAGGAGTATAGCACCATACATTTAAACCAGGAGGGGTTTATAAAGACAACACACTCATTTTACAGATGAGGGAATTATACCCTGAGAGGTTGTAGGACTTGCCTAAAGTCTCAAAGGTAGCAGAATATAATGCATTAATGGGATTTTTAATTTTTTTA
This sequence comes from Pseudochirops cupreus, assembly GCA_028627135.1. Classification (NCBI taxonomy): domain Eukaryota; kingdom Metazoa; phylum Chordata; class Mammalia; order Diprotodontia; family Pseudocheiridae; genus Pseudochirops; species Pseudochirops cupreus. Next base: position 191,870,344 of record CM053580.1, on the reverse strand, counting down.
TTGTGAACTAAATTACACACACATACACACATATAAAATGTGTGTACATGTGTATATGTAGGTATATGTGTATGTATTATGTGTGTATGTATTCATATGGCAGTTAGGTAGTACAGCGGATAGAGTGCCGGGTCAGGAATCTAGAAGCCATGAGTTCAAATCCAGTCTCAGACACTTACTAGCTTAGTGACCCTGAACAAACCATTTAACCCCATTTGCTTCAGTTTCCTCATCTGTAAAATGAGCTGGAGAAGGAAATGGCAAACCACTCCAGTATCTTTGCCAAGAAAACCCCAAAGGGGGACACAAAGAGTCAGAAATGATTAAAATGATTGAGTAACAACCACCAATAACCAATAAACAGAGCAATTTCAATATACAAAGAACAAGTATTATATGAAAACTATGACTTTTGATAGTTTTTTAAAGAAATGTGTATATAACCACATATATAATTTAACAGCTCCGTGACAAAATAGCTTTATTTATCTCTTTTCATACTTGTTTTTGTTTTCCTGTGTGTTTATTAGAATGTTTTATAGATGCCTTTTTTGCATATCTAAAACTTCTGCTAATACCCCACCACCCCCAGCATCATCACACCTGCCCTACTCCCCTAGAAATCATCCCTTATAACATTCATTTCCTTCATTAGTGTAGAGGGTACCATGTACCTTTTGCATCTTAGTCCCTGTGCCTAAAAATAGCCTGACTGTGATCGCTAATGAATTTTATGATAAGTCACGGTCTTATTTTTGTGGAGCTTACGATCATGTGTCTAGAAGTAGTTGGACCTTTAGGGATCCAACTACTTTATTTTGCAATGAAGCTCAGAAAAATGAAGTAGCCTGCCTCTGGCCACACAGGCTTCATCGCAAAGCTCAAAATTGACTCCAGATCCAGCCCTTTTTTTTTTATAATCCCATGCTGCTACTATGGCTTCCATATAAATTTTGCAGGTTTTTAAAAATATTTTTAAAAGATTAAAATGCTTTGTGGGACATTATACAATTTTATGATTATATTTTATAATTGTACGCTAGCAGTTTTTCTATATGCCTAGATAGGTATAGCTACAGCTAGATATCTGTGTATGTGTATGTGTATGTATATACATATATGTGAATACATATATACTTATGTATGTGTGTATATGTACACAGATATCTAGCTACATATAGTATATATTATGTATCTTTGAAGATTTGAAAAGCTGTTTTTATTTATTACCTAATTGGATGCTCACAACAACCTTGTGAAATAGGTTCTATTATTAGCCCTTCTTTACAGAAGAGGAAAATGGAACAAAGAGGTTAAGCGACTTGTCCAGGGTCTCACAGCTATTAAAAGTCTTGAGTCCAAATTTGAACTCAAGTCTAGCACACCATCTACCACACCATCTGGCTCCCCTCCTTCCTTAAAATAGAAGGAACCACAGATAATAAAAAACAAAAGACTAATCTTTAAAGTATAAAGATGTTGTGTGGTAGGTAATCACATTTGTGAGTCAATAAACATTTTTAAGTACCTACGACTTGGAGATCTAAAGAAAGGTAAAAGGCAGTCCCTGTTCTTCAGAAGGTCAGGGTCTAATGAGGGTAGACAACATGCAAACAATTGTGTACAAACAAGGTATAAACAGAATAAAAAGGAAACAAATGGAGAGGGGTACGAAAAGGCTATTGTAGAAGCTGATACTCCCTCTGGGCCTTGAAGAAAGCCAAGGAAGTCAAGAGATGGAGGTGAGGAGGGGAAATGTAGAATGAATGAAAATGCATGAAGTCAAGAGATGAGAAGGAGGCCAGGGTCACTGCATCGAGAGTTCAGGGTATAAGAAGATGAGAAAGAAGGAAGGAGAGGGGAAGTTACAAAGAACTTTAAAAGCCAAATGTAAGAATTTTAAAAAAATTTTTAAATTGCATGTGATAGGAAGTCACTGGAGTTTTCTGAGTAGGGAGGATGACATAGTCAGAACTGTACTTTAGGAAAATCAGTATGACAACTGACCAGAGAGGAGACTGGAATAGAGAGAAACTCGTAACAGGGAAACCAACCAGAAGGCCATTAAAATAGTCCAGACATGACATGGTGGGAGCCTGTATCCCACAACCTCCTCTGATGCTTACTGGGCAAGTGACTTCACCATTCTAAGCCTCAGTTTCCTCATCTGAAAAATGAAGAGAAGTTTCAACAGAGGATTCCCCAAGGTCTCTCCTACTTGGGATCTATGTCCTCATGACATTGTAAGACACATAAATAATACTGTCACTTGTTTAGTCCTGAAGTGAACTGTCTTTGGAAAGTTCTATTATATGTTAGAATTTATTTTTATAGCTCTTTTCTTTTGAACTCAAAGTGCTTTTAAAACAATTTTATTGATTTTTTTTTGGCCTTAGTGAAGTGAGCAATTATATTCCATTATTTCTAAAGATGAAACCCCCATATAAGATCTTGCATTTCATTGTGGAATGCTTTATTAGACCACACTGGTATGAAAATAACCTCTATCATATCTTAACCCCAAAGCTGTTCCATAAGGCTCTTTTTTTCATTAAATCTAATAAAATATCAAGAATAACTCCATGCTTCCTGCCTCACAAATGAGAAGAGAGTCATTTATCATTTGTCAGGACAGGTACAGAATATCTGAGGCCCTAATTCCTATTTAAAGTCTGGGTCAGAACAAAATGTCAGCCATTCATCCCTATCTTAGTAACTGCATCTCGTTGTGAGGTACATTTTAAAAGCAATGATAAAACTGGGAGAGCAGGAGCCTGCTTGCTCCTTAGTGAAGACTGACATATCAATTCCAGGAAACACCGCTTTGCTCTTGAAAACATCATCCTCTGAAGTTCAATCCAACTTGGCATTGGGATCTCCATGATTGCCAGGGGCCTTAGAGAGGCCAATGCATTCATCAGAATTTGTTCCAGGCAAAGAGAGACACGACAATGTCTCAGTATTACTCCTTAGATAGTAGGGCCCTGGTAACACCCAAAATATTGAAAGATTGAAACTGGCATCCCTCACAACTTTCTTAGTCCAAGTTTCTAATGCTTCCAGTTAAAAACAGAACAAAACAAACCTCAAATTCTTAGCAATTAGAATGTTTTAGAATTCAATCTTTTTTGGAATTAAATTCACCTTGATAAAAATAATAATCTGGTTTATATGTATTATTACAAAAGTTTTCATTTCTTTTCCCCTTAAAGCATATGGTTATCCCATACATAATGAAATTTTATCATCAGTTGGTTTCCAAATGGGGGCTCATATTTAGCTCCAGCCCCATCCAATGCATCCAGCCCCAATCAACAGACTACGAAGGAACCATAAATCAAATAACAAAATAATTAACTGGAGATAATAATAGTACTCCCCCCTCACCATTCCAGGACTATTGTGATGATTAAATGAGTTAATAATTATAAAGAGCTTAGCAGAATACCTGGTCCATGTCAGAACCTTATAAATGTCATTGTTTATTGTTATCACTATTGTTATTATCACTAAAATGTGAGTATGCAATCAGCTTCAGGTGGAGCAGATTTCGTATCTGAAACCCTTTGATGTCTTAGGGAGTTGCTTGAGGAACATTTGTTCATTCATTTTCTAGTCAATTAGTTAACATTTATCAAGCTCTATAACACCAATGTAATATTCAGTGCCCGTGATTGCTATAAATATACTTGCATGGTGCTCAGTCACAAAATATAGCAGACTCTCCATATAGAAGACAGAAACAAAACATTAATTCAGACACCAGAAAACCAAATCCCAAAACCAGTAAGCTGATTCCATCATAGTAACAAAGAAGTTAATAAGCCACAACAGCACAGAGAGCCACAGCATCCTTTAGCCTTCTCACAAACCAATATAAGACCAAATATCTAGGCTGGCTCTGACTCCCAGATTCCTGTGGACTCTGCTCCACCCTTCAGCAAACTCCTTCTACCACAGACTCCATGTGACTACATTCAGCCTATTAGGGGGAAGAGTATATTTTCAAAACAGGGAAGATCTTCCAATTCCCTTAGGCTTATTAAGGGGCAGAGAAGATTTTCAAATTACCATTATAAGCTCCTACTATGTGTCAGATATCTTGCTAAGCATTGGAGATGCAAAAAGAGACAAAACAGTTCCTGCCCTCTAGGAGCTTACAATCTAATGTTTGTTAAGTATTTACTATATGGAGGCACTATGCTAGAAATTGAGGATACAGGCAAAAAGCAGTCCCTTTCTTGAAGAGGAAATTATACAGGTAAGATTAATAAGTAAGGGACAACTAGGTGGTACAGTGGATAGAGTGCCAGGCCTGGAGTAAGGAGGACCTGAGTTCAAATCCAGCCTCAGACAGTTGACACACTTACTAGTTGTGTGACCTTATTCAAGTCACTTAACCTCAATTGCCTTGCCTTCCCCTCTCCAAAAAAAAATAAGAAAAAATAATATTAAGTTAAAATTAAACACAAAAGATATACAAGATATACAAAAGGAAGACACTAAACAACCTGGGAAACGGGGATAGGTTGTGTTTTTGTTCAGTTATGTATGACTCTGCATGGCCCCATTTGGGATTTTCTTGGCAAGGATACTGAGGTGGTTTGTCATTTCCTCCTTGAGGTCATTTCACAGATGAGGAAACCGAGGCAAACAGAGTCAAGTGACTTGCCAGGATGACACAGCTAATAGGTCTGAGGTCAAATTTGAATTCAGGTCTTTCTGACTCCAGGCCTGGCACTCTATCCACTGCATGACCTAGTAGGTAGCATTCTAACTAACCTTTGAAGAAAGCTGGGAAAGATATAAGACAAGGGAGGAATTGGCACATTGAAAGTCCATGCAAAGGCACAGAGATTACTGATGGACTGACTATAATGTATGAGGAACAGTAAGCAGGCCAATTGGTTAGAATTTACAATGGGTGAGGAGATTAATATGTATTAAGCCCAGATGTGCAGGCTGTTATGTTTGACATTCATTTTTTAAAAATTTTGAGTTCCAAATTCTCTCCTTCCTTCCCACACCTCCCCCACCCATTGAGAAGGCAAAGCAATGTGATATTGATTATACATGCAAAGTCATGCAAAACATATTTGCATATTAGCCATGTTGTAAAAAAGCAAGAAAAACAAAGAGTAAAAAAATATGCTTTAATCAGCACTTGTAGTTCTCTTTTTCAGAGGTAGATAGCATTTTTCAGCATGGGCCCTTTGGCATTGACTTGGATCGCTGTCTTGCTCAGATCAGCTAAGTCTTTCACAGGTGGTAATCCCTACACTATTGCTGTTACTATGTAAAATGTTCTCCTGGTTCTGCTCACTTCACTTTGCATATAAGTCTTCTCAGGTTTTTCTGAAACCGTTCTGATCACCATTTCTTATAGCACAATAGTATTCCATCACAATCATACCCCAATTTTTTTGTCCATTCCCCAACTGATGGACATCATCTTAATTTCCAAATGTTTGCCCCGACAAAAGAGCTGTTATAAATATTTTCATACTTTTAATCCCATATCCCTTTTCTTTTATCTCTTTGGGATACAGACATAGTCGTGGTATTACTGGGTCAAAGGGTATGCACAGTTTGGTTGCTCTTTGGTCATAATTCTAAATTGACCTCCAGAATGGTTTAGCCAGTAAAGAGCTAAAAAAAAAAAAAAAGAAAGAAAGAAGCAGAGCCTTTATCCTAGAGGTCAGAGGTAGATTTTCTCTTTTTGAGGGAAGGAGTGGCATAATTAACATGTCATAACATGTCAGAGACCTTTTTCTCTTTCTGGTTAGAATGTAGCAAGTAAACTCACATAGTTGCTTTATGGACTCTCAGGAACACCACCCAGATGTTTATCATTTACCCACAAATACTTTGTATCATCACCCAGGGGCCATTGTCATCTTCAAGGAACATATAAATTTAAAGCAGAGATTCTTAGCTTTTTTTTTTTTGTCACAGACATCTTTGGCTGTCTGGTGAAGCTTTAGAATGCCTCCTCAGAATAATGTTTTTAAATGAATAAAATAAAAAATACACACACACACACACACACACACACACACATATATATATATATACACATATATATGTATATACATGTGTATATAAGCATGTGCTATATAAAGATGTAGATATCTATACATACATACATACATGCACACATATTATGGGATCATCAAGCATCCTGAGGTTCTCTATTGCTTTTTTCTCTTTTTCTTCATTTGTCTGCTTGTGCCTTCACATAGAAGGTAGAATTTAAGCTGAGTTGAAGGAAACTAGGAATTCTAGGTGAAGTAGTAGGAGTTAGGAAGACTCATCTTCATGAGTTCAAACCTGACTTCAGATACTTACTAGTTGTATGAATCTGGGCAAATCACTTAATGCTTTTTGCCTCAGTGTCCTCATCTGTAAATGAACTGAAGAAGGAAATGACAAACCAGCTCCAGTATCTTTGCCAAGAAAACCCCAAATGGGGTCACAGAAGTGACTGAAAAAAGTCACAACTGAAAATGACTGAACAACAGACTGTGAAGCAAAGGATGCCAGGAAATGTTCCAGGCATGAGGAATAGCCAATGCATAGGCAGATGGGAGACGGAGGGTTGTGTACGATGGTCAGTTTGGCCAGATCACATTGTATGTGAAAGGTTCAAATGTATTGTAATGTAATACATTGGGTCCAGGAATGCCAAAGGCTTTGAATGCCACATAAGGGTTGATTTTTTGATGCTTGAAGTAATAGGGATTTGTTGAGTAGGGGAGTAACATAGCAAGAGTCACATTTGAGGAAAATCACTTTGACAACTGTGTTGAGGATGGATTAGAGAAGGGAAAGACTTGAGAGAGGGAAGGTGATTTAGGAGACTATTGCAATAACCAAGGTGAAAGGTGATGAGACCTTGAAATCAATTATTGATTATACAACTGGAGAGTAGAGGACAGATGTAACAGATGGCATAGAGGTAGAAATGATAAGATTTGATGCCTGACTAGATATTTGCAGAAAGAACACTTGTCAGTTAATGGCTTTAGATTAGCAGTTTTAGCTGATCTTTTGTATTACCTTCAGTAGACTTTTCTCATGCTTTGACAATATTTTTTCCAAAAATAGTAAGATCATCTCAATACACCAACAGTGTGTCTGTTGAGGGAGCATGAGGAACCTTATGAGCAGGGATGGTTTTATTTTTGTCTTTTTGTTCCCATTTATTTTATGCCTGGCACACATTAAATAAATGCTAACTGATGGTTGCTTTAGAAGGATGATGACCTCAGAAGTCAAGATGTTTAATATCAACATATATTTTCAAGTTGCCAAGTGTAAGGGTAGCAGATGGACTGGAGATGAAGACTGTGTACCAAGTACTAAACCCCTTGAAAAAGAGGAGAGGAGCTGGTGTGGACAAGGGACACTAAGATATGTATACAATGAAGCATTTGAATGGAATGAACCTCAAAGGAGTAAAGGTTGCTGACAGTAGTTGGGTTGGGGTTTGGAAGTACACAGCAAGGAATATGCCTTTAAACTCCTGGCCCAACTTGGGGGGGGGGCATGAAATAAAGCACCAGAAGAAAGGGTGGCAGGGCAACTAGGTGGTGGAGGGAGTGGAGGACCAGCCCTGGAGTCAGGAGGATCTGAGTTCAAATCCAGCCTCAGACAGTTAACATTTATTAACTGTGTGACCTTGGGCAAGCCACTTAACTCCAATTGCCTTGCCTTCTCCCTCCAAAAAGACCAAGAAAGAAAGAGAGAGAGAGAGAAAGAAAGAAAGAAAGAAAGAAAGAAAGAAAGAAAGAAAGGGTGGCCACAGACGCAGGGTCACTTAGGAGATAGGGGATGGAAGGAAGAGAAGGGGGCAGCATTTCCCTGATGACCAGGCATGAAAAGGACCATGAAAGATGTCTAATATGATTCTATGCAATCTGTTAACAATGGGGTAGAGGTTCCAGATGGCACAATAGAAGGAAAGGAAAGGAACACTGAAAGACTGAGGTAGATGGTGCTGAGGTAACCAGGAGGTAAAAGGAAGAAGAGATTGCTCATGGAGAAAACCTCTCAACTGCTTTAAGAGTGGAAAAGGAGAGTGTTTGTCAGCCTTAGGACAGCAGATTGTCACACTGAACAATGGTGGCTGTAACCTCAGGCCACGGCTCTAAGGCAAGATTTATTTATTCTTCCTTTCAGAGGGTCCTGGGCTGGTCCAGGTGTCAAAAGTCAGGGCAGAGTAACAATCTACTCCAAGGTGGTAAATTGGGAATTGAAGGTCTTAGTGAAAGGAAGGGAGAAGACCCCACTGGGTGGGAAGTGGGAGGAAGGCTAGGGTATTCACTTCAAGTGAATTCAGCCATCCTTTCAGTAGTTGTCACTCTACTTGGCAGGAAGCAAGATGGTACAGTGGACAGAGCTCAGGACCTGGCGTGAAGAAGAGCTGAGTTCAGATATCCCCTGTGACACTTGCTAGCTGTGTGACCGTGAGCAAGCCACTTAATCTCAAATTTCCTCCTCTGTAAAATGGGGGTATAATAGCACCTACCTCCCAGTTGTTGTGAAGATCAAATGAGATAATATTTATAAAGCACTTGGCACAGTGCCTAGCTTATGGTATAAATGCTAGCTACTATTTGAGAAGATTGAGCAGGCTTTTTCACCATACGAAGTCTCAGTACTGTTCCCTAATAGAGCAAAAAGCTAGGTCCCCACCTGACTTCAACAGTTTTATTTTATCACAGTATAGAATTTTATACCCTAATAGTGGAGAAAGAAAAACACCTCCTGCTACCCAGACTTCTACAATTTCATCACAGTAGGTATTATCCCACCCCTGACCCAGATTCCTGCATATCTTGGCATATCACTGAATGTTACAGGTGCAAAAGACTCCTCTGATGTAACCTCTTCATTTTTTACAGATTAATAAACAGAGACCTGGGAAACTGAAGTGACTACCCTATATCCCCATGAGTTGTGGCAAAAAAATTATAATATTAATTGTCATTATTATTATTAATATCTGGTAGCCAGCCTTCTGGTGCCAAGCTACTCCAAATTCAAGATAGGATGGTCCTTGAAGGGAATGCTTTTAGAGCTAAAAGGTAGAAGTCTTCTCTTCCAACTCTTCCATTTCATAGATGAAGAAACAGACCAAAAAATAGTTTAAAAACTTATTCAAGGTCAGTAAATAGCAGAAGTAACATTTGAATTCAGGTCCTCATACTCCAAATCTATCTCTTTTTCTATGGCACAAAGTCACAGTTCAGCTGAATTAGAGCACATTCCCATGCTCACACTGAAAATATGGTTACTTTGGTAGAAACTGGCATAGCTTTTTAAAATCCAGGGCCAACCCCACACTACTAGAGGACAACATAATAGAGAATATTTTCATTTAATTGATCTAATAGTGATATGGCACGAAAAAGATATATTTCTAAATTTCTAAAATTCTAAATTTTTAAATGGTGCATAACAAATGTGAAAAATGTGAAAGAGAGTTTTTAAGTGGTGAAGACCTATAGCAATATAGGGAGTTGATATGCCACATATCATAATCAGTTGCCTACCCAACAATGGAACCATTGACACAAACGACAATTGCCCAGCAAAAACTCTTATTAAAAATTGGATTTTATCATGGAAAACAATCTTAACTACCAAGGAATGGGTGCACTGAGAAGAGGGTTATCTATATTCTGTCTGGCTAGATAAAGCATTTTAGCTAAAATGTCTGTTTGTGAATCACAGGTTGGAGTTATGTAAGCCAGCAACTGTTCCTGGAGTGAAGGTCAGCCAGGTGCTGTCCTGCTCAGTTCATGGCCTAGGAAGAAGTCGTTACTTAATGCATTTCACCTGTACTTGCCTTCCTCTATTGAATCTTGTTGAAACAAAATATATTCCGGATAAGCCTCCCTGTGTATCCTACAAGGTACTATTTGGGGAAATCAAAATGAACAGGTGTTCATCTCCTAATTGAAATCTAGCACAGTTCTCGGCTGCCACATTTCCGAGTCCAGCTGCACGGCTTGTGCTGGGGATGATAGGGTACAACAAAACGCTTTGCCATTATCATTTATCCTCCAGAGTGTGGGCGTAAATAATGTGCCCACATTTGTGAAACTCAGAGGGATCTCCATGGAAACGCTTAATCGCTGACATTTAAACTCCTGGTGCTGATAAGGAAAGCTGCTGCCTCTGACCTACTGAGAACAGTTTATCAAGGTAAGAGGCAGGCTTTTTTACTTGGATTAGCTAAAAACAACACTGCAAGGGTCCATGTATTGTACTGCCCTGCCTGCCCAGGCTTTGCTATTTTTAGGATTGGCCATGATTTTTTTTTTCTTAAACAATCTCTATTTCCTTGACCCCTTTCATTTGGTGTTGCCCCACAACACAAAATGTGATTTAGCTGGAAAGCTAAAGAAATATCAGATTTTAAAAGGTGACAGCTTGTTCTCCACCTACACCACTTTTATTCCAGAACAATGTAGGGTACAGTATATTGTCATCACCATGGAAGTAGCAATCATGCTGTGGAATCAGATGATTGCTAAAGAGAATCAGAAACAGCCTCGTCTAAATCATAAGAAATTGATTTCCCTCTGAGGTTTGTTGGACAAGCATAGAGATGGAAAGGACTTCTGTAAAAGTCATCTAGTTCAACTGAGACCTAGAGAGAGGTACAATAATTTGGTTGAGGTTACATGGGTAATTGATGGCTGAGAAGTGACTCGAATTCAGGACCTCTGACTCCAAATACAGTTCTCTTGCTTTTGTTCTGTTTTGTTCTCAATTGGAACAAAAGGTAGGGAGATTGAAGGATAAGGATGATAATTAGCTTGGCCTTAAACCTGTTAGTTTGACTTTTTCACAGTACCTTGTTCATAACTCTGTCTTATCACTTTATATTCGTTATGGCTCATAGGTCATAGGAACATAGATTTAGAGTTGGAAGGGGTCTCATAAGTCATTTAATCCAACTCATTTATTTTGCAGATGAGAAACAAAAGCCCACGGAGGTTAAATGATTTGCCCAAGTTCACATAGATGGTAAATTGCAAAGTCAAGCGTTAAACCCAGGTTGTTCCACTCCAAATCCCGGGCTCTTTCCACTGTTATCATGACAATAATGAAATTGATTTTATTTTTTAAAGACTAATGGTCTACTTTAGTAACACCGTCTTTTAATGATTCTGTAACATACCATAATTTCCACAACATTTTCACACTATTTCTTAGTTGATTTAATTTTATTATAAATTATAAAATATATGCATATTTCTAATCATTTCCCCCAAATTTCCACAAGCATTAAACAGCAATTTATTGTAAATTCAGTACTGCCAAATATTCATTATTTTCCTTCTAGCTTCCTAAGATGTCTTTTTCTCTTCAGCCCAGGTGTCTTGCCTTAAAACAAAGGCATTTATATGCCTCAAAATTTCTTGCCTACAAGATAAAGTTATTATTCTTCTTTTTCACACCTTCCTCTCTATAGCTGTGGCTTGTCTCCTCTTTTCTCCCCACCTCCACCTCCATTATTATCTGTTAACTGGCTTTAGAAGTCTTTACTCACAGATTTGACATTGCTACATCTTTTCTTGCTTAAAATCTGTGGCAAGTGTTATATCCCCTGCCCTGGACCTTTTCATTGGTTTTAATGAGCACTTTTAAACATCAGACATGACACCCCAGATTGGTTCCCCCAAACCTATTAAATATCTTTGAAATGCCCTCATTCTCAAGTTCATCAATTTGTATTTTATATAAAGTTTAGGCTTTCTTTGATGTCTATATAAGGCATTCTTAGATTTGCTCCCTAGAGTGTCACATTTTAACCTCTGCTTTTCCACTTTATCATACCTTCAGCGTGGAACAGTGAAAAGAGAGCTAAGTGTGGAGTCACCAAACCTAAGTCCAAATACAGCTAAGTCACGTATGACTTGTATGACCTTAGGCAAGTCATTTTACCTCTGGGTCTCAGTTTCCTCAATTTCAAAATGTGAGAGTTCAACAAGATGATTTTAAAGGCTCTAAGGAGAAAGATTATAAACATGCATATATATTATGACTTTACAATAACAACATCAAATGAGAATGGATGAGAAAGCATTTTGAAAAGCACATTTACAGAAACAGTGGATAGAGCAATGGACCTGGAATCAGGAAGACAAGTTCAAATTAGGCCTCAGACCCTTGTGTGATTCTGGGCAAGTCACTTAACCTCTGTCTGACTTAGTTGCCTCATCTGCAAAATCATCATCATCATCATCATAGCATCTTCCTGCCACGGTTTCTCTGAGGATCCAAAGAAATCCTATTTCTAGACCATTTTGCAGACCTGAGAGTACTAGTCGTTTTTATTATTATCTATTATTATCCTATCACGTTAAGCTCTACAGCAATGATCTTTTTTAATAGTTTGTCTTTTTCTGCTTATTAAACTCATTCTCCTTTATGGAAATAGCTTCCCTCCTACCAGTCTTTCAACATGAGTAGCTAAAATCAGAAATTTGTTCCCCAGTTGTTTTTTGCCTTCTTAAGAACTGAAATAGTCTGACCCTTCCAAGTATATCAAAGCATAGGTAGAATTATTCAAAGATCAATAAGTTGGCCACTCATTAACAAAAAGTTGGCCATGACTAAACTAAAACAAACACAAAATGGCCCCCAATTCAACACATTCCCCTTCCACTTCTGTTTCTGTGGTGAAAATGACAGAGTGGGAATAGAGGGTACTAAAAATCACACTTCTTTCTTACCCTCTATAAATATTAATGTAGCTGGTAGAAGGATAAATATGGTATTCTTGTCTGGTTACCAGCGAGTGGCTATATGACTAAAGGGAATGAGTGATATCAATCCTGACATTCTTTTGATAAATAATTTCATAAGACTTCTACCAAGATGACTGAGAGGTGGCATCTAAGCTCAACCCCTCCTCAAAACCACAAAATAGCAAGAAATATTTCAAAAAAAGTAAAATGCTCTAACAAAAGTCAGAAAAAGAAAAGAAATCCCTAGAAGCTACTCCCAGACAGCAATGATATGTACTGTAACTCCTACACTCTGTACTCTGTGTTCCACACTTCAGGTTGTGTGCTGAATCAGACTTTTCCATCCCTTAACAAGTAGAAGTTAACTTAATTCACCCAGACTCAGTGACTGAACAAGAGAGAACAGATGCAGCATTGGAAGAAGAAAGGGGATTATCAGTTCCAGGACGAAGACAGCAAAATTGGGAGAATACACGAAGCTATCCATAGAGAGAAAATTGACTTGGAGAAAAGATCTAAAAGAGATCATGTAAAAAGATTTAATCTTCTAGAAAAAAAAGATGAAACAAAAACTAGAATACCACATTGCAAGAAATTATAGAAGACTTGTCTACAATTACTAGGACCATAGAGCAAAGCAGAGATTCTTAACCTTTAGAAGAATCACCAGTTTACCTTACCAACAAATGTGATTAGCAAGCACTAGCAGGGCAAATAACATGTATTATAAGTGAGTCTATTATAGTAATAAAAAAATCTATATATTAATATACAATTTAATAATCTATATATCAATGATACAATTTATGTCATAATATATCAATATTGTTATTGATTATGTTAAATATGAATAAAGTTTTATATATGACCTATTATGAAGAAGAAATAGATCTTATACAAAAGAACTCAAATTAAGATGCAAAACTACGCATCTTCAATAAGAAGATAAAGGAAAAACAGAATGATGGATTGTAAAATCCTCCCCTCCACCACCACCACCCCCCAAAAAGGAAAAGGAATTATCTCTATTTGTGGGACATAAAAGGTTTTGCAAAGAAAGTCCCAGAAAATCCATGAAAAAATTAATGAAGACAGTTAACAGTTTCAATAAAGTAGCAAGATACATAATAAATCCACAAAATTATTCCCTTTTCTCTATTTTTACATAAAAATTTTTAAAGAGAAATTCATTCTAAGATAAAAATTACTAAATATCAAAAATTACCAAATATGCCTTCAAGACATATACAATAATGCACTTTTATGTAAGCAAAAGACATCCTATCGATAATTAGATAGTCAATGTTCATGCTTGGGCCATACCAATAAAGTTCCGATGACAATATGACCCTAATTCCTTTACAGGCTTAGTGCTATAATCAAATTACAAAAGAAATATTCTATAGATTAAGATAAAGTAATTACAAAATTCATGTGAAGGATAAAAGGTAAATGATATCAGGGGGTTATAATGTAATAAAACAATAAGTATTGGGGTTTGATGTTAATAGCTCTCAAATATTACACAAAAGTAGTTATCTACACCAAACATGTCAAATGCCCTGTCTGCTGGTCACATGCAATCCAGAACACTCCAAAGGATGGCCCTAACCAAACTAAAATGTAGTTCCTATTTGATTTTAATGTGTTGACATATTAATTTTTTTTTTAATGTGTGGCTTTCTAAGTCAAGATGTGCCTCGCAAGGTCCTTGATATATAGGTTAGTGGTCTCTATTTCTATTTGAGTTTGACACCTTTGATTTACACTGTCACTAGAAAAAAAGATTAGAAAAGCAGATCATTTCCATAGATTAGAAAAGCACAACAAACATACCTAATGATCTAGTGTTTACTATATCAAAGAACATAAACTCCTAGAGAAAAGCTTCATTTGACAAGAATTCTTAGGAAATCTGGAAACCAGTTTGATGAAAAACCAGATTTAAATCAGCATTTTACCCTTATCTCAAAATAAATTTCAAACAGATTAACTACTTAAATGTAAAAAATCATATAAGAAAACACTTAAAGGACAATAAGAGGTTTTATTTTTTTTAACAATAATTAATGGAGATGGATGCGGAAAATGTAACTGGACAAGAGGTATAAAATCTCAGATAAAAACAAAATAGAGAATCTCAACCTCAATTAATAATGTAAATTGTAAAAGCAATTGAAAAAAAAGTGAATGCAACTAGTATAAAATTAAATATATATGGACTGGGCAAATATTTTCTTAAATAACTCTGATTTGCCTGACAGGCAAAATATATAGAGAACTGATTAAATACATGCCCAACGGGGGAGTGGCTGAACAAATTATCACATTAATACAATTTAACTATGTGGTAAAAAATGATAATAATAATAAACATTATTATTTATTTTATTTATTTATAATAATAATAATAAAGAATTTAAAGAAACAGAAAAAAATGGGCAAAAGCAACCAAAAACTAGTATATACAGTGTAAATAAAGTCAACATGGAGAAGCAATACAACTCATCAATTACAAAAGTCGATCATAATGCCATTCTGTCAAAGTTAAAGACCACATCTCTTATTTTGTTAATACTTGATCATCACACTGATTTGACCTGCTGCCCTCCCCCATAGAATGTACTTTTATGAAAATGTTTTGTTACTGGTTAGTAATTATCTGTTGTCTCAAAACAAAAAGGAGTTGCAGCTAACAAGAAGGATGGCTCCCAGGCCATCCTTGGAGAGGCAATTGGCAGGGTTATTTTTATTGGGCATTCAAACATCATTCCATGGAGCTCTTGGGATCTTGTAGTGCCCATGATAAGTATTTTCAACTTATGTGTTCACATCTGTTTACAGAAGACAATATGATAGAGAAAATTCATAAATCTTGATTAAAAACTCTCAAATGTAACAAGTGTATCCATATACATCTTTTTCCCCCTCCCCCTCATAAACATAACTACTATTCAGTGACATCAGTGTAAAAATGGGAATAAGAGAGGGTGGCAAAAAAAAAAACATCCCACTATAATTTAAAACATGGTATAGAAATAAGACGGAAGTGCCAGATATTTTGATACTACAGAGAAGCTACCCCATATGTAGCTTTTTCTCAAGAAAAAAAGAGTGGAATGGACACCAAACAACATCATAAAATAATGAAAATGATTATAATATAACAAATAGGAAATAGCTAATTACTGAAAAGAAGTGAATTCTGAATCAGTTGGCTGCATTCAGTCAGGCCATTCAATTCTTAGGACAGAGGTAAAAATCAGTACCAACTCTGAAATATAAAAACAAAAGGGAACTATGGGATACGATTGAGACAACTCGATTCTGCCCTATTTAAATAATTTATTGATATGTGGGATAAAAGAGGGTGAAACAGATAAAGGAACAAATATCAACATGGCATCCCCATTTCCTAAGTAAGTTTAACAATGTAAATCTGTTACAACAATGAGAGCAAAAAAGCCTAGACACCTCAAATATTCCACCTCCTTGCAAAGCAGGGAGATATGGCAGCCCAGAGCAATACTGATTTAAAATATTAATTTATTTGTGAAATCTTACAAAGGATGATAATGGAAAAGTGTGAGGAGTATCTTTTCCTTAAACAGCAAAAAACAGTGAACTGAAAAAAAAAAACAAATTTAGAAAAAAAACTTGGTGAAATCTAATTAAACCATCCAGAGTTGTTCAAGCATGCACGAAACTGGAAGGACAACAATCAGCTTTTTAAAAAAATTTATAAAAGAGATGTAAAGATTCTACAGTTATTTTCTCTATTAATAAAACTAGTTAACAGGTTTGGGATTTAATAGCAATACCTGATATTCTACATGAAAAAGTAGAAATGTCATTACAGAAAGCAAGGATGTAAAGAGCAGCTAGTATAGACCAAATATACATAGAAAAAGTCTGTGCTTGAGGTGGTACTATTTTTGAAAATGCTGAGAGAGTAGTTCTCAAAATATCTGAAATTTGACATTTCCCACATTGGCATTTTTGTTTCTTTGAATTGCCTCTTTTTTGGAGGGTGGGGTATCTCTTTCTACTATAAACTCTTTGCCAGGAACTTTCAATAGTAGATCCATTACTGAATATCTTTTGATCCTAGTATAATCCTTCTGAGGTCATATTTGTGATAACAATTGCCAAAGAGATAATGTTTGTAAAAATTACTTAACACAATGCCTGGAACATAGTAGGCGCTATACACAAGCTTATTCTATTTTTCCTCCCATTTCTTACATTTATGACATTGCTCTTGGTTAACTCTTATTTCCAGCTTTTCCGTCATTTTCCCTCTTTCTCATCACTTGCGTATATTTAAATATTTGTGCCTCTTCTTATGCTGTTTGCCAGAATGTGATTGTCTGAATACACTATAGATATGCTCAGTCTATTTTCTCACATTGGATTATATTTTCTCAGAAATCATCAGCAGACTCCGTATACAGTCCAGGTCACATAGCCTCATTCCCTTTGGAGGAGATAAAGAGCAACCATGGTATACTTTGTCTTCTTCCCCCTGTCAATTCTCATTTTCCTCCGTTCTTCCTTGCTATGATTCACAGGATCATCAGATTTTAAAATCAAAAGAGGCCTTAGAGATAATAGGGTGGAGTGGAGTCAAACTCAAATAGAAAAAGGGCCACCAGGGCTGCTAGGTGGCACAGCGAATAGAACACCAGCCCTGGAGTCAGGAGGACCTGAGTTCAAATCTGGCCTCAGACACTTAACCCAAAAACTAGCCATGTGACCCTGGGCAAGTCACTTAACCCCAATTACCCTACCTTCCCCCCTCCAAAAAGCAAATAAATAAAAAAATAAAATGAAAAGAGACCACCAATCTGTGCATAAGGATCCATGCAGGCTACATATTGATTAAGTTTTAACATGTAATGTTATATATGTTTAATTGTATTTCTAGTTATTGTGTTTAATATTTCCCAATTATATGGGATTCAATAAGAGCAGACTTTTTACATCCCTATATGAGAAGCTGATACCTGTCAATATTGAAATTTATATAATTATAGTGACATTTAAGAGGGATATACATAGATAGAGGGCGTGGGTATAAATGAACTAATCTGATGATAAAAAAAACCTTGTTAAGGGGGTCAAAGGGACTGTAATGGGAGAAAAGGAAAGGATAAGGCAGAAAAAGGTAAATTATGCCACACAAAGAGGCATTAAAACATACTATAGTAGAGGGGAAGGAGGGAGGGAGATGAACATCATATGAACTCTATTCTCATTTGGTTCTGGTTCAAAGAGGGATCAACATAATCAGTTAAGTTTAAGATTCTAACATGAAAAGACACAAAAACTCATTATAATAGAGGGAAAGGAGAGAGGGAGCAGAGCACTATATGAGCACTCATTGGTTTGTGTTCAAAGAGGGAATAATATGCTCAGTTAAGTATAAAAATCCATTGTGCCCTATAGGTAGTAGGAGGTGTAAGGGAGGGTATAAAAAGTGGGGGTGGGGGGATTAGAAGGGAGGGAAATAGTAAGGGGAAAGGGTTAGTAAAGAGGGAGGGAAACAGGGAAGGGAGGCAGTGGTCAAAATGAAAATTATTAAGTAGGGGAAGGGAGAAGGAAGAAACAAAAATATAAACGGGGAAAGAATAGGATGGAAGGAAAGACACCGAAAGTAATCATAACTGTAAATGTGAATGGGATGAACTCTCCCATAAAACAGAGGCAGATAGCAGAATGGATTAAAAACCACAATCCTACAATAGTCTGTCTACAAGAAACACACTTTAAATAAGGGGATATGCACAGGGTAAAGGTAAAAGGCTGGAGTAGAATATATTATGCTTCAGCTAAAGTAAAAAAAAAAAACACAGCAGGGGTAGCAATCTTTATCTCAGACAAAGCAAAAGCAAAAGCAGATCTAATTAAAAGAGATAAGGAAGGAACTATATCCTACTAAAAGGCACCATCAAGAATGAAGCAATATCATTATTTAACATATATATGTACCAAGTTGTTTAGCATCCAGATTCCTAGAGAAGTTAAGGGAATTTGAAGAGACAGATAGCAAAACTATACTAGTGGAGGAACTCAATCTCCCCTTCTCTGAACTTGATAAATCTAACCTCAAAATAAATAAGAAAGAAGTTAAGGAGGAGAATAGAATTTTAAAGAGGCTAGATATGATAGATCTCTGGAGAAAATTGAATGGGGATAAAAAGGAATATGTCTTCTTGGTGGTACATGACACATACACAAAAATAGATTATGTACTAAGGCATAAAAACCTCACAATTCAGTGGAGAAAGGCAGAAATAGTAAATGCATTATTCTCAGATCATGATACAATAAAAATCATATGTAATAAAGGGCACAGAAAGAGAGAATAAAAACTCATTGAAAACTAAATAATTTAATCTTATTAAGAATGAGTGGGTCAAACAAGAAATTATAGAAACAATAAGTAACTTCATTCAAGAGAATGATAATAATGAGACAGCATAACAAAACTTGGGGGATGCAGCAAAGGCAGTTTTTAGGGGAATTTTTATATCCCTGAATGCATACATAAATTAATTAGAGAAAATGCAGGTCAATGAATTGGGCATACAATTGAAAAAGCTAGAAAAAGAACAAATTGAAAATCCCCAATTAAATACTAAATTAGAAATAATGAAAAACAAAGGAGAGATTAATAAAATTGAAAGTAAGAAAACTATTGAACTTATAAATAAAACTAAGAGTTGGTTTTATGAAAAAAATAGTAAAATTGATAGACCAAATTATGAGTACCAAAAATGAAAAGGGTGAATCTACCTCCAATGAAGAGGAAATTGAAACAATAATTAGGAGTTATTTTGCCCAGTTGTTTGCACATAAATTTGACAATCTTAGTGAAATGGATGAATATTTACAAAAATATGAGCTATCCAGATTAACTACAGAGCAAGTAAATTACTTAAATGATACCATCTCAGAAAAAGAAATCAAACAAGCCATCAGTGAACTCCCTAGGAAAAAATCTCCCAGGCCAGATGGATTTACTAGCAAATTCTATCAAACATTTAAAGAACAACTGATTCCAACACTCTACAAACTTTTTGGGCAAATTAGTGAAGAAGGCATCCTATCAAATTCTTTTTATAACACAAATATGGCACTAATACCTAAATCAGGAAGAGACAAAATGGAGAAAGAAAATTATAGACCAATTTCCACAATGACTATAGATGCAAAAATTTTAAATAAAATATTAGCAAAAAGACTACAGCAACTTATCACAGGAATAATACACTTTGATCAGGTAGAATTTATTCAAGGATGGTTCAGTATTAGGAAAACCATCAGTATAATTGATCATATCAACAATAAAACTAGCAGAAACCATATGATTATCTCATTAGATGCAGAAAAAGCTTTTTGACAAAATACAAGATCCATTCCTATTAAAAACACTAGAAAGTATAGGAATAAATGGAGCCTTCCTTAAAATAATAGGTAGCATCTATTTAAGCCATCAACAAGTATTATATGTAATAAGGATAAGCTAGAAGCATTTCCAATAAGATCA
The DNA here is from genome assembly GCA_028627135.1 of Pseudochirops cupreus. Lineage (NCBI taxonomy): Eukaryota > Metazoa > Chordata > Mammalia > Diprotodontia > Pseudocheiridae > Pseudochirops > Pseudochirops cupreus. Next base: position 191,850,025 of record CM053580.1, on the reverse strand, counting down.
GGGGTGAAACAAGGATGTCCACTATCACCCTTCTTATTCAATCTGGTACTAGAAATGTTAGCAGTAGCAATTAGAGAAGAAAAAGAAATCAGAGGAATCAAATTAGGCAAGGAAGAGATTAAGCTATCACTCTTTGCAGATGATGTGATGATATACTTAGAGAATCCTAGAGAATCAAGTAAAAACTACTTGAGACAATAAATAAATTTGGTAAAGTTGCGGGATATAAAATGAACCAACATAAATCCTCGGCATTCCTGTATATTTCTAATGAAATCCAACAGCAAGAGATAGTAAGAGAAATCTCATTTAAAGTTACTGTAGACACTATAAAATATTTGGGAATCTACCTGCCAAAACAAACCACAGACCTATATAAACACAACTACAAAACACTTTTCACACATATAAAGTCAGGTCTAACTAATTGGAAAAACATCAATTGCCCATGGCTCAGTCAAGCTAATATAATAAAAATGACAATTTTACCTAAATTAAATTACATCTTTAGTGCCATACCAATCAATCTACCAAAAAATTACTTTATACAGCTAGAAATTTGGAAGCACAAAAATCCGTAATATCAAGGGAATTAATGAAAAGAAATGCTAGGGAAGGTGGCCTAGCCATCCCACATTTTAATCTGTGTTAAAAAGCAGCAGTCATCAAAACTACTTGATACTGGCTAAGGAATAGAATAGTGGATCAATGGAATAGATTGGGTACACAAGACTCAGCAGTCAATGACTATAGTAATCTACTGTTTGATAAACCCAAAGACCCCAGTTTTTGTGATAAGAACTCACTATTTGACAAAAGCTGCTGGGAAAACTGGAATATAGCATGGCAGAAACTGGGCATAGACCATTATCTAACACCATATGCCAAAATCAAGTCTAAATGAGTGCATTATCTAGGTATAAAGCCTGATACTATAAGCAATCTTGGAAAGCAAGGAATAGTTTACCTGTCAGATTTATGGAGAAGGGAAGACTTTATGACCAAACAAGAATAAGAGAGCATTATAAAATGCAAAATGGATCATTTTGATTACATTAAATTGAAAAGTTCCTATACAAACAAAGCCAATGTAACCAAGTTTAAGAGGGAAGTGGAAAACTGGGAAGGAATGTTTACAACCAGTGTCTCTGATAAAGGCCTCATTTCTAAAATATACAGAGAATTGAATCAAATCTATAAGAATACAAGTCATTCCTCAATTGATAAATGGTCAAAGGATATGAACAGGCAGTTTTCAGAGGAAGAAATTAAAAATATCTGTAAGCACATGAAAAAATGCTCTAAATCACTATTGATTAGAGAAATGCAAATCAAAACAACTCTGAGATACCACATCTAACCAGTCAGATTGGCTAAGATGACAAAACAGGAAAATGACAAATGCTGGAGAGGATTTGGAAAAATTGGAATACTAATGCATTGTTGGTGGAGTTGTGAACTGATTCAACCATCCTGGAGAGCAATCTGGAACTATGCTCAAAGGGCTATAAATAATTTCATACCCTTCGACCCAGCAATACCACTTCTAGGATTGTATTCCAAAGAGATCATAGAAGTGGGAGGAAGACCCATATGTACAAAAATATTTATAGCAGCTCTTTTTGTTGTGGCAAAGAATTGGAAATTAAGGGGATGCCCATCAATTGGGGAATGGCTAAACAAGTTGTGGTATATGAATGTAATGGAATACTATTGTACTATAAGAAATGAAGAGCAGACAGACTTCATACTTACCTGGAGAGGCTTATACAAACTGATGCTGAGTGAGATTCACTTTTTATTTTTTTACAGGAGAAATTTGTACACAATTACAGATACAATGTATGTATGATGACAAACTTTGATAGACTGGACTCTTCTCAGCAATGCAAGATTATAAGACTACTCCAAAAGACTCATGATGGAGAGAGATGTCTACATTCAGAGAAAGAACTAGAAGGAACTAGAGCGAACAGAGTTAGAATGCAAACTGAAGTTAACTACCTGCTCTCTTTCTTTTTCTTGTTTGCTTTTGTGTCCTCTTTCCCATTGTTCATTCCATCTGTTACAATCCTTCTTTATAACCTGACTAATGTCAGATCCTATACTTGATTGCATGCTGCCATGGTGGGGGGGGGGGAGGGGAAGAAAGAGAGGGGGAGAAAATTTGAAACTCAGAGGATTGTGGAACTGAATCTTGTAAATTAAAAGTACACAAACAAATTAATAAAGACGAAAAAGAAAAAAAATATTTCCCAATTATATTTTAGTCTAGTCAGGAAGGCACTCAGTAAGGTCAAGTCTGACACCTCTGCTGAGCCTTAGATCTTTTCCCACAGCATCTTTTTTTCTCTTCCTCAATCCTTATTTGCCATGTTGACTTTTTCCCAGAATGCACACATTATTCACAGGGGATGTTCATGTGATTCTGTTAGGTGGATCCCTACATGTCTCCATTCTAGAAGCAATGCTTATATTAGCCACTCTTAATTCCAAAGATTTGAGTATATTCTGATGGGGAAAAAATGACAAGTGACTTTCTGAGAATGTCAGGAGGCAAGAGCTGTACTAAAAGCGATATTGTACAGATAGGCAGAAGAGCCATGAAGAGGAGTCCTACCAAGAAGGATCAACTGATAGTCATCCTCCCTCTCCCCCAAATACACATACACACATGTATACACGTACATGCACAAACACACACTCACACTCACACTTCCAGAACTCTGCACGTGTGTTCCATAGTAGTGGATATTCTCACATCCCTAGCACATTGCTTCCATTCATAATCTGTGAGATTTCCTTTCCAACATCCCTCTGCAAGCAGCGTGCATTCACCAAGTCCCATTACAAACACACTGGTTAAGAAAGCTCAAAACATAAACAGGTTTATTGATAGGTTAGGGCAAACAGAATTCCTATCAGAGCCCATAGAAAATAATGATATCCATTAGTTAGCAACCCTTCCCTAAAGACCATTATGGTCTCAGTCACCTACAGTAGTTCCCTGCCTTAGTGACCCAGCTGAGGTCCTCCTATTGATGCTTCTCTGGATACAGGCACAACATTGTTTCTCTGTCACTCTTACTTTCCATCTGCTCTCAGCAGATGATTCTTGTCACAGGTCTCTTTCACCATCATGCATTTCTTCACCTATAATTCATGCCTCCTGCAGTTCTCCTCAGCTCCCAGAGGATGGCAAAGATTGAAGGTTCCCTAATACAAGTGATTTTTGGTGTCTTGTGTGATTGGTGTCCACAGTACATACTTATTTGCAGTTTTTCCTTCCTGCTCTTCATTCCCTTTCCCAAACTCTCCTCTACAATCTAAACCAACCTCTTTTAAGTTTTTTTTTAACTGCAATTCCAGGAACTTGGCCTGAAAGACAGGAAGCCTTTGGGATCTATAGGGTCAATATATTTTCTTTTAAGCAAATTTCTCTCCTCTAATTCCATATTGGATCTTGGTTACTCATGACAGTTCCATGTTCCTTATCCCCAGTACTTAGTCATAGGAAAATAAATTTAGAGCTGAAAGGGACCTTTGAGGCCATCTAGTTAATAAACAAACATTTATTAAAGTGCCTACTATATTCCAGAGCCTATGCTAAGCACTAGTCCGACACCTTCATTTTACGGATATACTAAGTATATATCCTAACGCCGTCAGAACTTCCTGCTGGTGTGGAGGCTTAAAGGAACATCTTATTCTCTCACCCGTTGTCTTTCAATCCATAGAAATCCCTCATGTTGCAGCTGGTTGGGATTATTCTAACTACTTAAGGTTGCCTCCAGAAAATTTAAAAAAATAAAGAGAAAGAGTAGCCAGTAACCAGAAGATTGCCCAACTCCATTGTGCTTCAAGGAAGAAAACAGACAGAGACCATGATGTGGTAGGAAAAAAAGGCATTATTTCCAATCCATTCCAAACCTACAAAGATTTATTAAAATTCAGTCACATCAGTTTCATAAACTCCCATGAGCCCTCATTCTCATCATCTCCTCATGGCTTTCTAGCCCTTTGCTCAAAGTTCTGCCATCTGTATCTCTGACCTTCTATGACCTTAGACTTTCTTATTACACATTTGTACTTTCAATTAGGCTTTGCTCAATCTTTATGTGGATTTAATTAGGTCTGTATTGATTTTTTTGGGAACTCCGTATTTTCCTTTCCTGATCAATTCCTATCTTTCTGCCCCTTCCACTTATCTTGGGTTCTATCCCCTCCTCTATTTCTACCTTGCTATTCACTTGGAAGCCTTCTCTGTGATGATTATTGTCTTGTTTCCCCTCTTTATTCTTTCTCTTCCTCATTTGCACTAGAAGTTCTCCTCATTCTTTATTTTCCCCAGTTGTTTTCTTCATTTTTTTCTTCCCCCTTTGAATTGAAGACAAGGCCATCAGTAGGAGCAACCTTCTCCCTGCTGTTTCCTTGATGCCACTGTTGTTCATCCCCAACACCTCTTTCTATTAATTTTCCTTTGCCTTTTTTTCTATCATCAGCTGAAATCCAACTTTGTTTCTTTTCCCATATTTATTTCTGAAAACTTAATGCGTTCTCTTTTGCTCAAAGCCCCAGGCAATTTTACTGCTTTCTGTTAGGAAAATGTTACATCTCTGTTTGGGTCCCCGAAGGTGGCTCAGCTCTGCCCAACTGCCTTTTTTGTAACTTGATGGCATAAATGCAGCCTTCACCATAGGTATTACATATCACCTCCTTTAAAAAAAATAATAATGCTTTACATGTGTATAATACTTTGTTCTTTTGAAGCATTTTCATATAGAATTATATGGAATTTGGAAGGGATATCATAATAATCCAATAGCAATAAGTAACATTTATATAGTACTTTCTGCGCGTTAATACTGTGTGTATTAAGTGCTTTACAATTATCATCTCATTCAGTCCTCACAACAACCCTGGGAGGCAGGTGCTAAAGTGAGGCAAACTGGGGGCCTGTCACAGTCACATGGCCAGTGAGGGTTTGAGGCTGGATTTGAACTCGTCTTCCTGGATCCAGACCTACTCTTCTTTCAACTAAGCTACCGAGCTGTCAGGTATTATTAGAGGTATAGTAGTCCAAACTCTACTTCAAACATGAATCCCTTCTACTACATATCTTATTAGGAGTCATTCATCTTCTAAAAGACAAAAGTGAATAAAACTCTCCATGTCCAAAAACAGACCATTCCATTTTGGGACTGACTATAACTTTCTTGCCTATACTGAGATGATCGTTATCTACTGCCTAGTAGCTTCTATTTATTAATTCTAATTACCTTAGGTGTCTTTTTCCACATGAGAATTCTTTAAATATTTGAAGAACTAAATCAAGTTTCCCTTAAGTTTTTTTTTTTTCTCAAGGCTCAACATCCCACATACCTTCAATGAATATCTCCACAGCACGGTTCCCAGTCCCCTCACCATACTTTTTGTCCTTCTTTGGACACTCCAGTTTGCAGGGTGCTTCCTAAAATATGAGGCCACAACTCGAAACAGATGATCTAAGCACAATAGAATTTTTGCAGGACAATTAACTTCCTTTTTATCCATGCCCCATAGTATATTATCTCTCCAGGGCAAAATAGAAACTCCTCAGCTTACCGTTTCATTTTTTTTTAATTTTGAAGCAGAAAATCAAAAACAAAAATACCCCCATATGCAAAAGTCATAATTTGTTACACATAGATTGTTTTCTTAATCCACATATTGCTTTCAGCAACTCCATTATGCTTTCTTTTCTGCATTTTTAAATTTCATTGATGCCCTTTTCTTTGTTTCTTTCTTTGTACACCCGACACTACCACCCTCAAATAAAAACCTTCCCTTTTGACAAATAATTATAGTCATAACAAAATTTATTTGAGGTTTTCTAATCTTACCTAAAAAATGTTCTATACCTACAATCTCTGACCTCTTCACACAAAGAAGCAGAAAAGGTCCTATGATTTCTAATGGAGTTTTTTTTTTTAAACATTGGATGTTCTATTTTATCAAAAGACTTTTCATCTATTGAGATAAATAAAGGTATTTCTGTTATTTTATTGTTGCTGTTCAGTCATTTCACAACTATTTGTACCCTATTTGGGACTTTCTTGGCAAAGATACTGAAGCAGTTTGCCATTTTCTTCTCCAGCTCATTTTACAGATGAGGACAGTGAGGCAAACAGGGTGGAGTGACTTGCCCAGGGTCACACAGCTAATAAGTATCTGAGTTCAGATTTGAAGGTGGGTCTTGTTCTGATTTGGACAATTACATTTATAGTTTCTGTAATACTTAACTAATGCTGCATTTTTAGTATAAATTCAATTACCATAATAAATATTTGCTATAACTTTACTAACTCTGTAAACATGTTATAGATATTTTATTCAACATTTTGCATATATATTCTTAGGTATTATTCTACATTTTCTTTCTTGACTTTGTCTCTCCATGGTTTAGATACCAGTACTCTACTTGTCTCTCTATTTTACAACTATTTATGTAATACTGAAGCTAACTATTCTTTGAATGTTAGAATTTATTTGAAAATACCTCTAGTTCTGTTATTTCTGTCCCTTTAGGAGTTAGTTTACAGTTTATTCAATTTCTTTTTCTGTGACTATGTCATTTATATTCTCTATTTCTTGTTCTGATAATATAGTCATTCTGTATTTTTTCTAAATACTGATCTATTTCATTGACATTATCAGTCTTGTATGAACATTTTTTCTCTATCATATTCTCTCAATCTTCTTCTGTCCCTCCTGCCCCCATCATCCAATTTACAAAGAAATTGGTGGCTCTCATATTCCTAAGAGTTTTCATTCTGGGACTTTAAAGAGGTGACTCATGGATTCCTCCTATTTTCACTTTGCACTATGGTATTAATAGATCCTCTTGGTGGCTTTAATTTATGATTTCTTGAAATATGGCATCCAGAGTTTTTGTTTAGCCATGATTTTAGGGAATCTCAGTAGCATCCCTATATTCTTCTTAATGAGCTTAAAACACAGCTCAAACCCCCACCTTCTGCATGAAGCTTTTCCTAATCCCCTGAATATTAGTGCCCATCTTTCTAAACCACCTTATATTTAACTTCATTGTATTTATTCTGCATTATATACTGCCTTCCAATAGAACTTGAGTAGAAATTACTGGTATTTTTAATTTTTATTCATAGCATAAAGCATAATGCTACCTGGCACATACTAGGTACTTAATAAATGCTTATTGATTGATTGATGAATATTACTTGAAGAAGTAATGGTATTATGAAGTCATAGATTTAGACTTGAGTAGGACCTTAGAAGCTTTTGAGTTCAACTCTCTCATTTTACAATTGAGGAAACCAACTCTCAGAAAGATTGCCACTTGCTCAAGGTTCCCCATATAGTAAGTGCTTGAGAAAGAATTCAGACTCAGGTCTTCCTGACTACAAGTCTGTACTCCAACCACTACATTATCACCTTCTTCATTCTGACTAGGTATTTTTGTTTCCCATACCAAATTGTTGACTTCTAGTGAACTTGCAAGCCTCAGAACCACTAGTTTGTTTCAGATTGCTGATGAACAAAACACCTTTGGTGCTGATAAGGTCAACCATGAAGTCACAAATGGAATGGTCTTGAGATACTGGTGAGCTTCTCTGGGCAGTCATACCTGTTTTAAAACTATTGTTTTTGTTTTTAATCATTTTTCAGTCACGTGCAACTCTTTTTATCCTTTTGAGGTTTTCTTAGCAAAGTTACTGGAGTGGTTTGCCATTTCCCTCTCCAATTCATTTTCTAGATGACGAAACTGAGGCAAAAAGGGTTAAGTGACTTTCCCAGGGCCACACAGATAGTATACAATCTAGAGTCAGATCTGAACTAAGGTCTTCCTAATTCTAGGCCTGGTACTCTATCCATCACACCACCCAGCTGCCCATTTTGAAACCACAGAATGATACATAGATTCAGAACTGGATGGGATCCATAAGCTATCTTCACTTAAAAATGAAGAAACAGGCCCTGAGAAATTGAGAAGTTGCTCAAGATTGCACAGGTATTTCACACTAGAGACAGTGTTTGAATGCAAGTATTCCAACTACAGAGCAAAGTACCAGATTCTAGGACCACTAAAGTGTCAAGCGACTTTTGCAAAGCTAATAAAGATGAGATAGAGATTTCAGTGTTCTTCCTTGTCCTTTGGCTACTTGATTTTAATGCAGGAAAGATAAAATGTATTGACCCACAATGGATCTTAAACATATGCATACATTTGGATCATAGCATCATTCATACATTTAAAGCTGGAAGGGATTCTTAATCATCTGATCCAAACTCTTCATTTTACACATAAGAAAACTAGGCTTAAATAAGTGGAGAGACTTGGGGATTTGAATCCAAGTCCTCTGACTCCAAATGCAGGGCTATTTCCTCTGAATAACAATTCCATTTACATATACACACACATATGTATATGTAGATATATATATGGAATTCTGTTATTATATATAGATTTATATATAATATTACATCTTCTGGGAAATGGATAATAAATTCATAGAAAATATATAATTATATAATAGATAATATATATTTGTATAAGAGAGATAATTATATATAATATATTATATACAGATTGCATATATATATTGTATATATGGCATATATATTATATATATATATAATATACATATATAATATGTAAGGGAGATTAATTGAAATATCCTAAGGCCACCTAAAGAGCCTATTTAGGTCCTGGAGTCAGGAAGACCTGAATTCACATTTGACTGTGTGACCCTGGACAAGTCACTTACCCCTGTTTACCTCTGTTTCTTCATCTGTAAAATGAGCTGGAGAAGGAAATGGCAAATCACTCAGTATCTTTGGCCAGAAAACCCCTAATGGGGTCACAAAGAATGGAGCATGACCAAAAGGACTAAACAACGATAGTCACCTAAAGAATCCATGACAAATCCCAGACCCCTCTTCTGATTCTTTATCTTATATGCATGATCTACTAGCCAAGTGACCTTGAGCAAGTCACTTAACCCTAATTGCCCTGCCTCACACCCTCCAAAAAATGCAAAAAAAACAAACAAAACCTAGTTTAGGGACTTTAAACGATTTGCATTTTAACTACCATTCTGCTAGATGCTGAGAAGCATACAGCTAAACTAGGCAAAGTTTTCACCTCGAATTTCTGTTTTACTTTAGTAAAAAATAAAGTACTTTACTTTTTCCAGCTGGCCAGAAAGTTGATTTTTATTATTTCTTACATTTTAAAATGATTATTTTTACAAAATGTGAATTTCCATAATACCAATGACTCACTTCACCATCTCCTGGCATCACCACCGGCTCTCTTGAGACCATAGGATGACTGTGAAGCCCTGGCGCTGGATGTCAGCAAGGAAAATAGAAAGAGAAATTTGAAGAGCATGGCACTTGATTTGGCAGGCTGTCACCTTGAAGGCTGAATCTTATAGGAAATGGATAATAAATTTATAGAAATATATAATTATATCATAGATAATATGTATTTGTATGAGATAATTATATATCTATATTATTATATAATTATATATTATATTATATGTAAACATATATTATATTTAATTATAATATATTATATAATATATAATTCTATATACTATTATATATCTATATTATTATATAATTATGTATATACAATTATATGTTGTATATATATATACAATTATATGTTGTATATATATATATATATATATACAATTATATACAAATGCATAGCAGATAGTTCTCTTTAGTCATCTGGCTGCTATTGATCCTGATGTGTTCAGCCTTGGTTGGCACATTCTATATTAACCTTACAAAGTTCATGTTAATGGAGAAGTCCCTCTAATGACTAGAATGCCTGATTTCTTCTCAACTGAATAATTATATCTTATTTCTTCAAAGTAGAGCCCTTTTAGTTCAGCTCATGGATTTGGAGGGGCTAAGTACCCTTATCTACTGGCAGAGTGAGCACCATTAGCCATTATTATAGAGCTAATGTTGTCTAATGACAACATTTAAATAATTATTAATGTTGCAAATTGTACCCTATTTTGTTGTTGTCCAATAAGCTTGATTGCTGCTGATTAGTTCCAATTACACCATCACCCAGACTCACTTACAACACCATAAAAATACCCCCCAAATAGAAGAACAGTTTAAGGAGATAGAATCTTTTGCTTTGCCCCAATAGGGATAGCCATTGTATCTGAGTAAGATTTCCTGTTTTCCCAGTGTAAACCAGAAGCTTTCCTCGATACTTTTATGATTCTTTAGCCTGAGTACTTTCCTCAACTTGCACTTTAATGTACCACCCACAAATCACTATGAAATAGAATATTAAGATGAAAAGTTAAGGCCCTTTTCTGTTTGAGGAAAATGGAATATGTATTTCCCTCTCCCGTGTCAAAGTCATATATAGTTACTCTCAATTTCCTTTTTCTATCTCTTCTTCACACTCAGTGTTCAGCCTTCTCTTTGAGCATCCAATTCACATTTCTCAACCCTTTGGAACTTGGAGTTCCCTTTCAAGATTTTCTCCCGATCCAAACATTTTTCCTTATTGCCAGGTTTCAAAATACATCTTTAAAGCAGAATCACAGGAAGCAAAGTCTTCTTTTTTTTAACAGTACTATTCCACCAGTTACAGACTTTTCTCATTATTCATGCCACTGGCTTCAGCTTTGTACTTCAATACGCAAATAGAACCATGATGTCATCAATGTGACCATTCCCTTCAGTGGTGCAGATCTCAACCCATCCTTTCCTTGTCATCTTTTCCATGTTTTCTCATAAAATCTCCATAGACGGTAAATAATTTAGTAGGTCTTAATAATAATGATAGGACTCAATAATTTAAAGGTCTTCCTCTAAGTTTTCTAACATTTTGTAGATTTTATTATAGTACATAGATGGCCTATGTGCATGGACAGCTCTACACAATGTTTTCTGTAAGGTTAAATTTAAAGTGAAATTTCAATCGTACAAGATAGGAAGGAAGGAAATAAGCATTTATTAAGCACTTTCTAGAGTAGCTAGGAGATGCAGTGGATAGAGTGCCAGGCCTGAAGTCAGGAAGACTCATCTTCATGAGTTCAAAACCAGCCTCAGACACTTACTAGATGTGTGACTGTGGGCAAGTTACTTAACTTGTATAATAATTTATAATTATTATAAATATATAATATTTATTATTTGTCTGCCTCAGTTTCCTCATCTGTAAAATGAGCTAGAGAAGGAAATGGCAAACCACTCCAGTATCTTTGTCAAGGAAACCCTAAATAGGATCACCAAGAGCTGGACACTATGGAAAAACAGCTAAAAAGCAACAAAAGCACCTTCTGTGCAGTAAGCACCTTGCTAAACACTTTAAAAGTAGTTTGTAGGATCCTTACAGCAACCTGGGAGGTAGATGCTATTATCATCTCCATTCTACAGTCTAGGAAACTGAGGCAGACAAAAGATAAGAGAGTTGCCCAGGGTCATACAACTAGTAAGTGTCTGAGATTTGATTTGAACTCAGGTCTTCCTGACTCTGGGCTGCCACACCTAGCTGCCTCTACCTCCAAGTATATTTAAGTTTCTCAAGAGCAAGACCTGTAGTGAATCAGTTTTTGCACCCCATAAAATGCTTTGCACATACTTCATTTATTTGCAGGATTTGACAGTTTATCTAAAGAGATACAGGGGCAGCTAGGTGGCACAGTGAATAGAGCACTGGCCCTGGAGTTAGGAGGACCTGAGTTCAAATCCGACCTCATACACTTGACACACTTACTAGCCATGTGACTTTGGGCAAGTCACTTAACCTCAATTGCCCTCTAAAAAGCAAAAAATAAATAAATAAATAAAGTGAGACAAAGCGAAGGAAGGATTACACGACTTGCTGGGACAATATACTATAAAAGTATAAAGCAAAAGAGAAAAAATGCAACTGAAATTTGTACTTATTGTGATCAGGCTGGGCCCAAAGAATAGAGGGGGGGAAATGCACCTCCTTCTCTTTTTTGAAGAAGTGGGAAACTATGGATCTGGAACAAAACATTGGCCATCAGACCTGGTTGATATATTGCTTAGATTTGCTGAAAGGCACCTTTTCCCTCTTTTTTTTTTTTATTTTGTGTTACGGGGGATAAATCTCTAGGGAGTGAAAGGGGAAGTAATATATTTGGAAATTAAGATGATAAAAAATGAATGATCAATAAAAAGAAATTGAATTGAAGCAGAACTGTAGGGATAAAGACGCACTGAACTGGAAATTGTGTGACTCCAGCACTGTTCCTCTTTGAAATCAATGAAACATTCAGTAAATATTTATTAAGCACCTACTAGGTTCCAGGAACTGGCAGAAGCACTAGGGACACTCTGCTAAGCTCTGTATTTAAGAATTTGAAGTATTTAAGTTGTGGACAGCTAGAGCCTTTTTGGACAGACATAAAAAAGGGGGTAAGGAGTAGCTAATGTACTTCCAACACACATGTGGTAGGTGGACCCAATTCCATTAAAATATCATGACTTTATTTGACCCAAGGGCCGAGACCATAGTTCTAGTTTTATACAGCTCAAATTCCATTGGGGGAGTGGGAGAGGACCCACTCCTGTTTTTCCTCAAATATCAGAATTTGACAGGTGTCTGGGTCTCCACAGGAAAAGAAAAAGGGCCCTCAGCTCCCACTCAAGTTCTAGGTTGACACTATTACACACACACACACACACACACACACACTCACTCACTCTGCTTTATTTTACCTTACAAAAAAACCACAAAATTTATGTTCAGTCTGATCCCATAAAAAGTCACCACACTACTACTTCCCTCTCCAGTGATTCCTACCTCCCAAATACACATACAGTCCTCCAGACTGGTTGCACTTCCCCAGAATTGAGGCTCTACTCAAAAGGAAAAGCATTAGTGATCACTATCCTTTTTCCCAATACCTCTGGCCAAGTCATTAACCCTATCTTTCTCAGTTTTCTCAAATGTAAAAGGAGTGGGAGGAGGGAATAGCAAACCAGTCCAATATCTTTGCCAAGAAAACCCCAAATGGGGTCACAGAGAGTTGGGACATGACTGAAACAACAGAACAACAGCTTGAGCCCATGTTGCTCACAATACAATCAATGGAAAAATGAAGATTTGCTCTACTGCATTGTGGCTCTCTTCCTTCCAACCCCTTGGATCTTACCGGGTCTAGGAATTCTTTGCCAAGTCCAGGAATTTCTTCGTCATAAACTGATCTTTGCTCTCCCTGTACTTTTTTAAAATTAAATTTAGTTTTTTAGAAACATCCATATACAATGATATAATACACTCATAGGAACAATCGTGTAGCTTGTACCTATACGGATTAACATAAGCAGAGATATGCAAATCCAAAATACCTATGTGAATAGGGGTCATGTGCACATATGCAAGCTTACAAAGATAAATATATGCATACAGGGGCATAACCAACTCATGGTCAAGTCTGCAGAATCTGTGCAGCATAGTAACAATAGAGAGGTGCAAGGCACATTAAAACTGCATGGATGGATGGATATAAGCTGTATGCATGTACAAAGTTATACTAAAATGTGTGCAAATACATTGTAACAGCCCACAAACATCATTTGTATAAAAGTCACCAAGATATACATTGATGTACATGTATATAAACATATTGACCCAGCATCTACACATAAGTAGGTATGAAAAAAACCTATCAGGACACTAAAAGAGATATAGAGATAAATGCCCACATATGGGGGGGATATAGAGCAGATACATGAAAACACTAAAATGAGTTTATATATACATACACATACGTGTGTATATATTAAATCCCTTTATACACACATAATTAGATATAGAACATTAAAACGTACTGACTCAATATACATACACAGATACCCGTGTGTCCTTTATAATTTTACATGCCTATATATTTGTGCTTGAATGTTTTCTGCATGTTCATATGTACATGGTATGTCCTATGCTTATATGCCTATGTCTGTATACACACTGACCCAGATCATATACATAGATAAGCATATAGCATGTGTGCATGTTCACACATGTATGTATGCATATATCACATACACAGAGATACATGTCAATACATGCACACCAATCCAGTACACATACACACATGTTTTTGTGTATGGATATTATACATTTTGTGTATATATGATACATATGCCTATGTATTATGCATTTACTTGTCTACTTAAATGCGCCCTGTGTGAAAAAACATTCATGGATAAAAAATAGTCACATGCAACCTCACTCTCATTGTATTTGGCTTAAGGAGGGAATAACATACACACTCAGTTGGGTATCTTATCCTACAGGAAAGTAGGGGGGAAGGGGATAAGAGAACAGATTAGGGGAAGGGGTAGTCAGAAGCAAACACTTTTGAAAAGGGACAGGGTCAAAGGAGAAAATAGAATAAATGGGGGCAGGATAGGATGGAGGGAAATATAGTTAGTCTTTCACAATATGACCATTATCGAAATATTTTGCATAACTACACATGTATAACCTATATTGATTTGTTTGTCTTCTCAATGGGGATGGTTGAGGAGGGAAGATGGGAGAGAAGCTAGAAGTCAAAGTTTTTAAAAACAAATGTTAAAAATTGCTTTTTACATGCATCCAGGAAATAAGATATCCAGGCAAGGGGGTATAGAAATACATGCCCTACAAGAAAGTAAGGGGGGAGTGTAGAGGGATATAAGAGAGAGCAGATTTGGGGATGGGGTATTCAGTATGTTTGCCATCTTGGGGTGCAGGTAGGGGAGAGACGAGGAGAAAATTTGTAACTCAAAATCTCGTGGAAATGAATGTTGAAAACTAAAAATAAATAAATAAATAAATTCAAAATTTTTAAAAAGGCACATGGATAGATATACAGCATATGCATTTCTATACATACAGAGACCTAAACAACACATATAGAGTCATATAGCATTCCCACAGAGAGACTCAGGATACACCGGGGCACTCTAATACAGATACAGGTACATATTCACATTAACCCTGAAAACACATATGTCTGAATAATGTATACACATATATTCTAGTCTAGATCTGCATACATTTAAACAGTGACAGAGCATGCACATGGAAACATTAAGAGCATACACAATGTATGTACCCTAGCAAACACAAATATATATATATGTGTATATATATATGTATATATATATATATACACATATATATATACATATATATATATATATATATATACACACACACACTAACACCACAGATGCATGGATATGCTCTCTGATTTAAAAGCCATGTTCAAGGGCTACAGTGCCCTATTCAAGTGCTCTGCCAGTTACTTTTACTGTGATGTTACTGGCCCATTGTGCTGTATCCAGGGCAAAGGGTATTCATGTCTTAGCTAACAGACATCAAAAGGAAAGCCTCATCCTTATTTTTAATATTTTTATTTCTTCTGTTAAATATTTCCCAAATGCATGTAAAAATTCTTAACATTCATTTTTTAATGTTGAATTCTAAATTATTTCCTTCCCTCCCACCCTTGCCATTCCCATTGAGAAGCCAAGCCATATGATACTGATTATATATGCAAAGTCATGCAAAACATATTTCCATATGCAAAACAAGGTAAAAAAAATGTGAGAAAATTATACTTCAATTTGTACTCAGAGTTCATCAGTTCTCTCTCTGAAGGTAGATGGCATTTTTTCATCATGAGTCGTTTAGAAATGTCTTAGATCATTGTATTGATCAGAGGAGCCAAGTCTTTCACAGTTTATCATGCCAACATCATTGTTGCTGTACACGACGATATTCTAATTCTCACCAACTTACTTTTCCCCTAAACTTATTGGGAAGCTTCAAGTTTATCCCCATTCACAGATAATACTTGCATCATTTTAGACACAAGCTACTTACCATTTTAAGAAATGTTCCATTGATTCGTATTCTTTCTAGTATTTTAATAAGGATGGGTGTTGTATTTTGTCAAAAACTTTTATTGCACCAGGTCTCACCCTTATTAATATTGACAAGGAAATCTCAGAGATATGTGAGAAAGACACAGGATGGATCCAGGAGGGCTATTATAGGTTCCTCTTTACCACAATAATATTCTGTTTCCAATATAAAAGACAATTCTTCAGCCTTTAAATACCTGTAGCTTACATAAAAGATATTGCCATCCTCTGTAACACTATAATGCTTATCACTTTGCAACAGTGAATATACTCCAGAAGTCTCACTGGATCCATTGATTTCCTTCTGGATTGTCATGTATTTAGATCATTCCTGGTCACGATCAGTATATAGAGAGAAATTCATATTGTACTTTGAAACAGAACTGTAACTAGGAATATTTTTACCAGGGGCAAAAATGTTTGAATGGGATAGGAGGAAGTAGTAGGTGCTGAGGGGATGACTTGCCCAAGGTTATATAACTAGTAAGTGACTGAGCTAGGATTTGAACCTGAAGTCTCTAATTCTAATTCCAATGCTCTTTCTATTATAACATATTACCTTGTTTTGTAGATGTGGAAAACAAGGCTCAAAGAATCATGTGACTGTGACTCATTCAGGGTCACACAACTAAATGGCAATATTTGAAGAGGCTGTCACATGGAAAGGGGATTAGACTTGTTCTTTGACCCCAGGGGCAGAAATAACAGCAATAAGTGGAAAGCCCTTGAAGGTAGATTTAGACTTCAGGTAAAGAAAATCTTCCTTAGAGCCTTGCCCAAGTGGTATGGAGTGTTTTGGAAGGGAGTAAGTTTCACGTCACTGAAGCTCTCCAAGCAAAGTCTGAATTGACCACTAATGGGCTTTGTCATAGTTGGAATTCCTGCTCCATCATGAGTTGAACTAAATGGCCTCTGAGATCTCTTCCTTCTCTGAGAGTCTGTGGTAACCTCTATGATGAAACAACTGAAAAGGACTTTAATGGAAAAAAGGATGGGGAGTTATAAAGGAGGAGAAAGAAAAGGAGACTAGTAATAGGAAATTCAGGTTGGTAAGTGGAAGCAGGGGTAAGGGAACAATTTGTCCTGGGATAGAAGGTAATAAAATACTTATACCTGTATGGGTTAGGGGGAAGATAGTCTTGGAAAGTGAGGCATAGGAACAATGCTTGTGTTTAGTTGTTTGCAGTCATGTCCAGTTCTTCATGACCCCTTTGGAGTTTCCTTGACAAAGATACTGGAGTGGTCTGTCAGTTCCTCCTCTAATTCCTTTTACAGATGGTGAAACTGAGACAAACAGAGCTAAGGGTCCCATATCTAATAAGTGTCTAAAGCTAGATCTGAATTCAGGTCTTCCTGATTCCAGGACCTGTACCCTATCTACAGCATCACCCAGCTACCCCTAGAAAAAAGTTAGCCAGGGGAATAGCGATAACCTTGTGGTGATAGATATAGAACAGGTACTCCACAGGAGGAAGTCCCTAATGTTGGTGCCTTGGAACAAAGCTGTGCAAACTCCTTGCTGAAGTAAACCACACAAATATATGGTATTTCTTTATTTTATGGAATTACAGACTTAGAACTACAAAGGCCTTCAAAGGTCATCTGAGAAGAAGCTGGTAGCATAGAGGATAGAACACTAGTCCTGGAGTCAGAAAGGCCTGAATTCAAATATAACCTCAGATACTCACTAGTTGTGTGACCCTGGGCAAGTCACTTAAGCTCTGTTTGCCTCAATTTCTTCATCTGTGAAATGGAGATAATAATAGCACCTACCTCCCAGGGTTGCTGTAAAGATTGAATGAAATCACTACACGTAGTGCCTAGCACATAGTAGGTGGTATATAAATGCTTGTTTCCTTTCCCCTTCCCCAAGTCAAACCCCTCATTTAACCAATGAGGAGCCTGAGACCCAGTGAGGTGAAGTGATTGTCCAAGGTTACACGGGTACTAAGAGGTAGTAAGGTTCTGGACCCAGGGCTCTTATTAATTGTGCAAGCCTGAGCTAGTCACATCCTTTCTGAACTTTACTTTCTCGACTTGTAAAATTAGGAGGTTGAATTCAGAGGCCTAGAAAATTCCCCATGACTCTAAATCTATAATCCTATGATAAACATAGAGAAAAATGAAAAGGCATATTAAAGGGATACTAGAATTTGAAAGACATTAATTTACTTGAATTCATTATCATTTGTCACAATGAGATTAGGGATCCACCAGATACCAATATTGATTACTTTGTGCTTAATGAGCAATTTATCATAATTTTGTACTCTTTTATTTAACAATAGAAAATGATTTGGAATACTGGCCATCAGTAATCTTTACAGCTCTGGACACCAGAAAGCCTTTCTTTTAGGACATTCCTATGAAAATATTAACTAAACAATTGATGTTTTCTCCTCTTGAAAAAGGGATCCAAAGAAGGGAAAAAGCTAAATGATAATAGCACACATATATACACATATCTATGGGGTGTATACATGTATACACATATATACAGACATGTGTGTGCATATATGTATATGTATATGTATATATTACTTGCTATGTGCCAGGTATTGTGCTAAGTGCTTTACAGTTATTATCTCATTTGATCCTCAAAACAACTCTGGGAGGTGGGTGCTATTATTATCCCTATTTGACAGGGGAAAAATAACTGAAGCAAACAGGGGTTAAGTGACTTTCCCAGAGTCATGTAGCACCAACACAATATTCACAGTATGGACGGTGACTACAAATATGCCAGCATAATTCTCAATCTCAAAATGTAACCGACTCTTCATATAGAAGACAGAAGCAAAACATTATTCAGGCACCAGAAAACCAAATCTTAACACCAGAAAGTCAAATCCATCACAGTAAGAAAGAAATCAATACACCATAGCACAGGAAGGAATCATACAATCCTTTAGCCTTCCCACAAGTAAACACTCACCAACCTAGCTATCACAGGAGGGGGCAAACAAACACTAACAAGTCTAGCTATCTCCTTGGGTGCATCCTCTCCTCCCTCCAGTTCCAACTGCTCTAACTCTCAGCTTCCTGTGGGCTCTGCTCTAACCTTCAGCAAGCTCCTCCCACCACAGATTCTATGTCATTACATTCACCCTATTAGGGAGCACAGAAGATCTTCAAATTCCCTTAGACCAATTAAGGAGCAGGGAAGATATTCAAATTCCGATTACTATTACATTTGGCCCCAAGATCTTGCATGTCTCTTACACAGCAAAAATACATTAACAAAACATTTTATCACATAGATTATTGGTAGTTTAAGGAATAACTGGTGGGATAACTGGTGTCAATAGAATTTTACAACACTGTAACAGGGATAACACAAAATAAGCACATAAAACAATATATTAGGGTGGTCCTTGAGCACAAGCACCTCATGATTCCTCCCTTAAACTAATGGGGCTTAAAATCTTTGGGTAAGAGGTGAAGGTCTTCTTCTCCCATAGCTACTTTTGCTAAAATTGGATGCAGAACTGTCCCTGCACCAGGAGGTACTATTTGAGAGGTCATTTCTTTAGTTGGCATCCTGTAAATCCAATCACGTATCACTTTGCTTGCCATTACACATCCAGAGCTTAGTCAACACTAGGTCCAGGAGGTCCCATTCAAGAGGTCAGTTCTTTAGCAGGCATCCTGAGCTCAGTCAACAACAGGTCCAGGGGTGACACATCCCAGGAGTGGACAGGGGGTGTATATGGCTTAAGTGATTACGCATCTGTAGGTGGAGGTTACTAAGCCTGCAGGAAACAAATCTCACAAACAAGTTTAACAGACAAAAAGAAAAAAAAAAAGGAGACAATAACCAGAAGTATGGTAGATATAGGGTTAGCCATGCTTCTGGAGTCCATGAACCCACTATCATAGCTTCATTCACAGTAGAATATATTAAGTTAAGGGTACAATTTGGTTATCACCATCTCCTGAATAAACAACAGTTACAATATTACCTTTCTCATGTGCTATAATTTCTGCAACCTTTAGAACATTGTCTGGCTTCCATTTTACCCATACTTTAGGTCCTAATTTTATTCTATCAGTAGAACCAAACCCTTCAGTTCCTTTGGTAGTTATTTTGGAAGGAGGATCAGTTTTCACAAGGGGTATTGTTTCTCAAGGGATACTGATCACTGGAGCTATGTTATCATGTTTATAATACTGTATGGGGGGTGTGCAAGGGGAGGCAGAGTGAAGATGGTAGAGTAAAAGCAGGAATTTACTTAAGCTCACCCCCAATCACCTCATATACTTGTAAAAATTACTCTAAACAAATTTTAGAGCTACAGAACCCACAAAATGACAGAGTGAAAAATATTTCCAGCTGAAGACAGCCTGGCAAACTGACAGGAGAGGTCTATTGCATGGGTTGGGAGTGGAACGCAGTCCTATATGGGTGACGCCAGCACAGACCAACCAGAGCAGACCCCAGGGGTTCGAATCACTGGCAGCTGTGGCAGTTTCCAGACTTCTCAACACATAAATGCCAAAAAGAAAGTAAAAGGTCAGTAGGGAAACTCTATTGGAACTGGGTGAAAGAAGGTGGTCTAACCCCTGGGGTTGTGGATGGTGGAGGTAGCGGTGGCTGCAGCTGCTGCTACAGTGGCTGCTTCCAGATCTCCAGGCCCACAGATGGTGGGGAAACCAAATGAGTGCCCAGAAAGCAATTGCAGGGATCTCTTTGCTGACACTGAGGCAGGATTCTCTTGCTTTGCCCTGCTTGGATCTGGGGCGCAATTGTGAGTGGCAGTCCTGGGGTGAGGAGGATCACTGATGTAGCAGAGCTTGTTGAGGCTATGGAGAGGCAGTCCTCTTTACAGTTCTGAGCAATGCCTAGAAAAAAGCTCTGACAACAGTTGTGCAAAACCCCAGAAATGTGTGACACAACACTCTCCACTCTGGAAGCAGAATTCTACCATGGTAAAGAGCTCAAAAGTCAAATATTTGGCTAGCAAGATGAACAAACAGAGGAAGAGAAATCAGACTATAAAATCTTTTTTTGGTGACAAAGAGGATCAAAACCTAGAACCAGAAGAAGACCACAAAGTCAAAACTCCTGCATCAAAAGCCTCCAAGAAAAATATGAATTGTTCACAGGCCATGAAGGAGCTCAAGAAGGATTTTGAAAATCGAGTAAGAGAAGTAGAAGAAAAATTGGAAAGAGAAATGAGAGTGTTGCACGAAAATCATGAAAAACAAGTCAACAGCTTGCTAAAGAAGACCCCCAAAAATATTGGGAAAAAAAAAACCTTAAAAAATAGACTAACTTAAATGGCAAAAGAGGTCCAACACAAGCCCATGAGTAGAAGAATGTCTTAAAAAGTAGAATTGGCCCGATGGAAAAGGAACTTCAAAAGCTCACTGAAGAAAATAATTCCTTCAAAATTAGGTTGGAGCAAATAGAAGCTAATGACTTTATGAGAAACCAAGATATTATAAAACAAATCCAAAAGAACAAAAAAATAGAAGGCAATGTGAAATATCTCATTGGAAAACCCTGGAAAATAGATCCAGGAGATGTCATTTAAAAATTATTGGACCACCTGAAAGACACGATAAAAAAAAAAGAGCCTAGACATCATCTTTCAAGAAATTCTCAAGGAAAATTGCCATGATATTATAGAACCAGAGAGCAAAATAGAAATGGAAAGAATGCTCTGTTCCTTATAATTCAAGTCAATCCAACCATCATTTATGAAGTACCTATTATGTATGAGGCATTATGCTAGGTGCCAGGGTTATAAAGATAGACATGACAACAAACTCTGCTTTCAGATGATATTATGATAAAATGGAAAATGTATAGGAAGTGGAGAAGAGTTTGACATTTTTAATTGAGCATATGAAAAGCAAAGGGTGGAAATTAACCCTGCAAAGATTCAAGGGTCAGTTCAAAATATAAAATTTTGGGGTATACAATGGAATAAGAGACTGTGAGAGATTCTCCCATAAACCTGACAAAAGATTCAGGATTTTCCTATCGCTACCAATAAGAAAGAGTTCAAAACTCTATAAGATTATTTGGATATTGGTGACATCATATTCTACATCTGGGATAGATTTTTAAACCATTATATAAAGTTACTAGGAAGAAATACGAATTTGATTGGGGACTTAAGCAGGATAAAGTTTTTAAAGAAGCCGAGGCTACTATCGTATTGGCCCTAGATTTATGGCCTATGCAAAATTGCCTGGTGGAATTAAAAGTGACTGTACAGGATGGAGTTTATGGCAAAAACAACAAAGTTGAAATATATCCTTAGGATTTTGGTCTAGGAAACTCCCTTCATATGGAGTTCAATATACACCTTTGGAAAAGCGGTTGTTAGTTGCGTATTGGGCTTTGGGAGAGACTGAACAACTGACTCTGGGCCATGAAGTGATATTAAGACCTGGAATCTTGATTATGACATGGGTAATGAGTACCCCAGCTTCTCACAGAATTGGACATGAGCAAGAGGTTAGCATAATTAAATGGAAATGGCATATTCAAAATAGAATCTAAAACAAGCAAAAGTGGAGTTTCTGCTCTACATGAATATATAGCAAACACTGATACTGAGGGAAGTGATTCCCCCTGAACCAAAGCAACAGTTGGTACAGTCCTTGGTAAAATGGAATGACGGATATGATGGGTTAACTGAAGAACAAAAGAAACATGCATTGTTTACTGATGGGACAGCAAAATATTTGGACCATAAAAGACATTGGAAAGCAGTAGCCTATTACCCATGTACTAGGTGGGCTTTGGAAAGTACTGGGATAGGTGGAAGTAGTCAGTATGCTGAACTTATGGCAGTACATCAAGCCATTAAAACAGAATAAGGAGGACAGTGTCATATATTTGCTGATTCATGGGCAGTAGCTAATGGGTTAGCTACATGGATGCTCACGTGGAAAAATCAAAATTGGGAAATTCATAGTAAACAAGTCCGGGGGAAAGAATTATGAGAAGATATATGAGATGTGTCTTTGGCTACTAATTTGTCAGTTTTTCACATAGATGTTTAAACGGCCCTCACCACACCAATACAATGCATATGCTGATCAACTAGCAAAGATTGCTGCTGAACATATTGTCCCTACTCTGACACCAATAGATGATCTGGTACTAGCAAAATGGGTCCACCAAATGACCAGACATTTAGGGGTCCAGGGCACACATTAATGGGTAAAAGATCAAGGTATTGGTATCTCTCATTCATTGTTAAAGCAGGAAGCATAGGAATGTCATATATGTCAGTTGGAAAGGGAACGAATTGTTCTTTGGATAGTAACTGAAGAGATAGTGAGGGGAAAAGTTCCAGCCCAAATTTGGCAAATAGATTTTATTGGTCTCCTATCCCAAGATAAAGGATGCAGATTTCTATGTGTTTGTGTTGACACCAATTCAGGTGTCCTAGTGACTTATCCTTATAAGGACGTGACCCAGAAAAAAAACCTGTAAAACTCTAGATATCATGTCTATATTATGGAACTCCAATGCAGATTCAAAGTGACAATGGGTCACATTCCAAAGGTAATGATATGAAGAGATATTGTATATTAAACAATATAGAATGGATATATCATATTTCATATTATCCACAAGCATTTGGGTTAATTGAAAGAGTGGATGGATTATTGAAAGAATAGTTAAAGAAGTTAAGTCCTAATAATTCATATCAATGAAGGATGATTTACGCAAACTAAAGTATTGGCTTGGTACCTGATAGAAATAGAAAGAAACTGTCCCACTCTGACTCAAAGAGTAGACAAGATTTAAAGAGTGGCACTTATGTCGGGCAGTCTGCATCACAAAAGACCTGAAATGAGCATGAAGTTAAAGAGTCAGAAAGACTCTTCTTGAATGGAGGAGAAGTTCATATAGTTCATATAGCAGTTACAATTTAGTATATAACTAGTAAATGATAGTAATTAACAGACAGCTTAAAGCTTAGTGGCGTCACCAGCAAATGGTAACACAACAAATAGAAAATATCGGCAAAGGACTCCAGTACTATTTAGTAGTGAAAATAGCAACTCAACAGTCAAATGATATCACCAGACCAGGAGGTTTTATTGGTAGCTATACATGGAATTAAACAGCATCATTATTATATTACATTATTTTATATTATGTAACATATATAATCATATATCATATCATATCACAGGTAGAAAAGTGCTCTAGTAGGGACAAAACCCCAGTCCAGTGACATATTTTTTGTGATAACATTTTCTATAAATGTTCCCACTTACACCAATGTTATGGTAACCTATGGGAAAATACAGCCTTTACTTTAAAGAACTGCTTTATAATGTAAGCTGTAAAAGAACTAGGAATTACTGAGATAATTGTCTTATTAATCTAATACATTTTAACTATAGCAAGTTTTGAATGCCCTTCTCCAAAATATAATCAGTTCAACAAAATGTTAATGTTTCTGTAGTAGTCTCAAGTCTTAATAATTCGGTTTTTATTTCCCTGAAAATATGTGACTTCATATTTTACCAAGGTAGACTAGGTGTGCTTCCACCCAAGTAATGAAACTATAATGTTGTCTGCTAATGTATTTACTTCTACTTTTTTCTATGACTTTATTATTATTAACAGTAGTTCTAGTATTAATAATCTTAGAATACATTATATCTGTCACCTATAAAATTATTAACATAAATGAGTATTTCTGACTTTGGAAAATTTTAAAGAGTATACAAAAACAGAACTTGTGATATTTATTAATAATATGCTGGTAAAGAAATATATTCCATAATAGTAAAGAAATGATCATTCTTACAACGGTATGTAATAATGCATGTTAGCACACATATACATATGCTATATTCAAATTATATTAAATACATATATTCTACTTCTCTCAAAGTAAAGAATTCTCAGAACACAGACAATAGAAAAAGGGTAATATTGAATTTTAATGTTGGCAAAATAAAAATTGGGGCTTCGATACCAATGGGAAATAAGAAGCATTAATAAATACTATTTGTTTTTCAAACATACTAATAACACGAGCAGCTTCCCTAATAATAGAGATTTATATTTACACCCACTGGGAACATGAAAAAAAAAAGTCTGCTGGTACCTCAATGCTTTATTTGAAATTTTGCAGTTTGCTTTATAACAGACCCATCTTGTTTTTAGGAATTTCAATGTAATTAATCACATTAACTGATTCAAAATAAATAATAAAATGATCATATAAAATGTTACTATCAATGTACTCGATGCCTTTGCCTGACCTTCCTTACTCAGGATCTCAACCAACAAATATTTAACATGGCATCATGTAAGGGCTCTGGACTTGAAGTCAGATGACCTTTTAATCTGAATCATGGCCTTGCCAATGACTACTTGGTGATTCTTTTGTTCTTGCAGATCTCAATTTCCTCCTCTCTAAAATGAAGGAATTAGATCATATTATTTTTATACTTAATTCCAGTTTGAATATTCTATTTTTCTAAATGCTTTTATGAACGATATACTACAGAAAACACTCTGTCGTCCAAATGTCTATTCGTTAGGGAAGGAAAGAAGGAAGAAGAATACCTAAGTCCAAATATCTCAAGATAAGAATTCATCTAAATGGGAAAAAATCATTTGAGTTCAATGAGTAGACATCTATTAATTATGTATTGTGTGTAGATCACTGTGCTACGCACTGGGGATTGAACTACTATTGATTTGTAGGTTTGAGACAAATATACCAATGACTATAACACATGCTATGACATCATAAATCCACGAGAAATGCCCAAATAGTCCAAATAAAGGTCCAAAGTATAAGGGATTTAAGAAGGGGGGAAATCACTTCTTCTAATTTATAAAGTTTAAGTTTACAAATTGTAAATTTGTAAGGATTCTTTAAGGACAAGAATTTGGATAAGAATATAAAAGTAAGACTCCTTTAAAATGTCATTACTGTTTTTCTTGTATGTCTAAACTTTTCTCCAGTGAGAATTTCCATTGTTCTCTATTGGGTAATAAATACCGTAAGTGACTCTCATTATTTCTGCACATAATCTTACAATAAAGTAAATTACTCTTGGGAAGTCAGCTGTTCACCCATGTGAAATGAATTAACTGTTCCTGGATCACATTGGCTGAGTTAGCTTGAGTAGGGGTTACATAGCCCTAGAATTCATTCATGTCTCATGAGGATTGAGACTGATTCTCAGAGGGCTTTGTTCAAAGTATTATGTGCTTAAATATTTGCTTTATATAGAATCCTACTAAATCATTACTTGTTAGTCCAGTGGTTCTAAAATATTATGATTTAAAATGAAACAGAAAAAAATTATTGAAGTATAATATTGTGATATAATTATGCTAAAAGTCTGTTAACCGGCTGATGTTTTATTGTCCACTTATTTTATGATTCACTCGCTGATTTTCACAAGTCCTACTGTTTTGGAGTGGAATAGAATTGATTCCTATGACTTAATTGTCAAACTGGCTACAACATTTTCCAATCCTTACCTTGAGACAAACACTTGGTCATTGTAAGCTCCTTCACTTTTGGAGCCTTGGTTTTTATTCCTTTGTATTTCCCTCTCTTACTTACCCCAGCATCTTTTTACACACGTGTGGTAGGGACTTAATAAATATTTGTGGAATGAATAAATGAATGCTTGCTCATTTTCAAGATAGGAGTTCCTGTAATAAAGCCCATCTAAAAGAATCATCTGCAATTCCAGAGGCTACAGCAGTTATAGTACACCCAAGCTCCTCCCAAGGCAGGAGCTGGTTGTCAAAAATATCACATGACAATCATATTCACTTGATTGGCTATCCAGGAAATGATTTTTTTTCCCCCATGGTCCTGGGAATGCCTGAGAAATTGAACACGTACTGTGTCTATTGGCTATCTTGTACTTATCATAGGTAACTAAGAGAAAACTCTCTCCTTTATGGGATCCAGTGTGAACATTGTAAACCTTGAAATGATACTTAGAAGAGTCACTTGGGGCCAGTTTTTTTTAGATTATCCTTCACAAATTTCTAAATAAATTACTTGTCTTCCCCAAAGGCTCAAATTCAGAAAGGCTTATTACAGGGAACGAGGATATTTTTCTTCTTATTCTGGTTTTGGAGTAATGTTCTTGACAAAGGTTCTGACCTACTATAGAGGTATGAATAGTTAGGTAGACAGCTGAATTAATAGAGAATGAGAAGTCAGTGTCCTGAACAAGATCATTATACTGGGATTCTTTGACATAAATTACATTTGGGGGAGTACAATCTACGATTTGAATTTTAAAAAGTATGGGAGTGCCTAAAGCTTCATTTTCAAATAGTTAAGTACTACAGAAATGGAGAGACTACAGTGATTTTATTTGGGCTCATCTCCAGCTCATAAGCTTAATTATTTTTTATAAAGTCCCTTCACCAAGCTATTTTCCTAAGCCTTCACAACCCTAATTTGAATGGAAACTTACTGCTGTGTAGAGCACATAATATATGCCTCATAAAGATTCATTATCTATCCTTCAAGAGAGAAAATCTAGGTCTAAGTATCATTTTCCTCCAGGCAGCAAGGCATGAATTCAAGAAGTTGCAGAATTCAAGGCTTGGTGTGTCTGTGTATCTGTGTGTCTGTGTGTGTGTCTACCTTGTGTCTGTGTTTGTGTGTCTGTGTCTGTGTCTGTGTCTGTGTCTGTGTGTGTCTGTGTGTGTGTCTGCCTGTGTGTCTGTGTCTGTGTTTGTATGTATGTGTGTGTCTGTGTCTGTGTGTGTGTGTGTGTGTGTGTGTGTTTTAAAGGTTACCAACAAAGACTATTTGAAAATTAAGGAATCAGAGAGTAAGAAGAAACCCAGAAGAGGTGACACAGTCCATACTCATGAAACTTGATAACATGGCTCTTAAATCTCTCCAGAAAAATAGATTTGAGACTAAAGTAATTGTACAATTTCTAAGATCAAACAAGACCCTGTTATTTTCTCATGCCTCCAGAATGAGAAGCCATACCCCCATGGTTTGAATTTTCATTAACTGTTTAAATGACTATTGAAATACCAAGGTAGTAAAGCAATTCATTGCTTTCTGGCTTCTAGTTATTATAGCCAGCCCTTGAACATTATTTAAATAAGGCTATCACTTACAAAGGGGTAAAAGGCGTAAAAGAAAAGCAAATGTCAGCTCAAAATAAACAATAGAGCTGATTCTTAGGTTGTTTCTAACTAAAATGTCTTTAGCATAACTGAATTTGCTGGACAGCTCTGCTGCACTTATGTTTTCATTGCTCATTAGTGATTCTGCACCGTGCATTTCTATAAGCATTTGTCCTTCACATTCTAAGACATACATGGATTGCTACTTAGAGGCTTACGGAATTTTACTATTTTGTCATGGAAGGATTGTTAGAAGATTGAGTGATCCCATATAGGGTAAAGCACAGAACAACATTAATTCAAATATAATTAATACTACTTACCCATAGTAGACTTCCAGGTGGACCCAGTGTGATGGTTCATTTGAAGTAACATCTTTTAAAAAAAAAATAGTGTTTCAATGCCCATGAAAGCACAGTTTAGTGGAAAAAATAATGACCTGAGCTAAGCAGAACTTTTTTTCAAATGAAGCTCTTGAAATTTCTTAGTGGATGTAATCCAGGACGTCTCATTTAACTTCACTGGGTCTCAGGCAGCTTCTTAGGAATTGGGTACTATGTCATAAGAGGCTGCTACCTATATTTTCCAGTCATTCAAAATCCTTCCTCACACACATCTTCCTCTTAGCTGCTCTGGCCAAACGGCACTTACGAAAAGTACTATTTTAAGTATTCAATGGCTACTTTCCCCATCGCTATGCTTTTCCCTACCCAAACACCCTTCTCTCCCTACCATCTCCTATGAGTATCTGCTTCCATAGAATGAAAGTTCTTTAAGGGCAGGTATCACTATGCTTTTCTATTTACACTCCAGAATTTAGCACAGTTCTAGACACATAGTAAGTAGTACCTATATAGTACCTAAACACATCATTTCTTATTATGAGAAAGTGAAATTTTCAGTCTCTTTAATTTAAAAAAAACTTGTTGTAGCATGTCAATTAGCATGGAATCATAATTTAATTTAATTTATTATGCTTAGGTTCTAAGAATTTAATAAGATTCAAATGTTTCATTTTATTTCAAGGACACAAAAAACTCAATGTTTGATCCAGATTATGCTATTTTTGGGTTAAGGAATCCCAGATTTAAGGTGGCCAGAGTCACTTCCCCCCAATATCAGTTGCATTCCCTTTCATTCCACCATTATTGGCTTCATTTATTTGAGTTTTTAAAGCAGTAGGTCTTGAATAGTCTTTTAAAATATAAAATATTCCTTGGAAGACTTGTGCATTAACTCTTATCACTGAACATATGACTTGTCATCAAGTCTAGGTATGAAGCGGCCTTAGGGATCTTTTGATTGATTCATCTATCCCAATTCCCTATCTCATGCATGAATTTTCTCTACAATATTCCCAGAAATCATTTCTCAGTCTCTGCTTAAACACCTCTAGTGATAGAGAATTCACTATCTCATGAGACAGCTAATGCCATTTGTGGGCAGTTCCAATTGATAGTCAGGTCTATATTGAGTTAAAATGTGCCTCTGTGCAACATTCTCCAAATGCTTGAACCACACATAATATCAAATCCTTTTCTAATGCAACAATTCTTCAAATATTTAAAAACAGTTATTATGTCTTCCCTAAGTCTTCTCCAGGCAAAACATGCCTAGTTCTTTCAAACAATCTTTATAAAATATGATTTTGCATCCCTTCATCATTTTGGATGCCCTACCCCAAATGTGCTGGAGCTTTTCAATGTTTCCTCTGAAATGTGGTACCCAGAACTAAGCAAAGTAGCAAATATGTGGTCTGACCAAGGCAGAATACCAAGATTTTCTTATTACCTCAGTCATTATGAATGCTAGTTAACAGAGAAGGAATGAAACAAAGGATTGGGTGTATCAGAAGGTTAGGGGAGTCAGGGAGGGAAGGAATCCTGCTGGAGTAGTGGAAGGGTTCCAAAAAGAAACTTGAGCTGCTTCTCAGTTAGTTGTATGAAGTCTTGTCCCTAAATCTGAGAAGAGGGACAAGGGGAGGAGAAAGTAATCTCAACATTTCTATTTTAAATTCTGAAAGGAAGGAAAGAAGGAAGGAAGGAAGGAAAGAAGGAAGGAAGGAAGGAAGGGAGGAAGGAAGAAAGGAAGCAAGGAAGGAAGGGAGGGAGGAAGGAAGGAAGGAAGCAAGGAAGGAAGCAAGGAAGGAAGGAAACAAGGAAGGAAAGAAGGAAGGGAGGAAGGAAGGAAGGGAGGGAGGGAGGGAGGAAGAAAAAGAAAAAAGCATGCTAGCAATGAATCTTTTTTTTTTTTGCTTTGTTCTTCCTAAATGAACTACTTTTTGGAGAGTAGAAGGTAGGTGAATAGACTGTTTTTTTTCACTATTTGGAATGTTATAAACCACCAAATTTAATAGACCCTATTCTCTGGGTATTGTCACAATTTTGAAGTTCAATTTAATTCCAAATGGAATATTGTTTTTCTTTAAATGTGTTTTGTTTGTTTTAACATTGTAGTAGTTTATTTCACCAAAGAGGTGGTTATGTAACAGGAGCAAGAAGTGGATATTAAATGTAAGAAAAACTTTAAAAGCAACGAAAGACATTCATAGTCATTACTGAGCTACTTTAGAATGCTAATGGCTCATTGTAGGGATAATTATTTGAAATGCTTGTATTTATTAAAAAGTAATGACATGTATGTAGATAATGGCACAATTTTGTATTTATGATGGTTATTAAGATTGTAGGAATAAGATAATCATCGCAAAAATAAATATAGAGGAACTAGAAATGCAGCTTTCAATAACAATCTTTTGAAAATTGCACGTCATGCACTGTAAGTCGCTATTTGGATAATGTGAAATATTTGCTACATCTTGCGTACTAAATCTATTGAAAACAAAGTAAAATAATCCTGTTATCCTCACTGTATTTTTAAAACCCCACATGTATCTGACAGAATAAGACCCTGTAAAATATGGGATGGAAAAGCCAAGGAGGATGTGAGTTCCCAGTTCCAAAGGGAATGAAAGCCAGACAATGCCAGATGTTGTTGACACAGTAGTTCCTGACTAACCAGCAGAATGAAAAGATGCATTGCTTAGAGCCTTCTGGCAGCCCTAATCTGGATTAACACTGTATAATCAAGGAAAGTCTGATTTTGTAGTCTGTATCATTATATCTGAGGTTCAAATTCAGCAAAGCTACTAAAAGAACTAATTATAAAGTCTTATCAGTATCATTAATGCCTAGATCAAATATTAAGACAGTGGATCCAATATTTTTCAAAGAACTATTTGAAAACAATTTAATTAAGAGAATAGAGGGTGTACCCTTACAATTAAACCCACCTTTCTCACATTGAGGATGAGAGTCAATTATTATTAAAGGAATTATGAAATACTGATAAGAAGAATGAATGTATCAGCAATGCCACATTCACAATGCCTACAGTAACTATAAGTATGCTGATATGGTTATTAATCACGAAATGTAACAGGCTCTGTACATAAGAAATATAGCTAGAGCATTCATTTAAATACCAGAAAACTGAGTCCCAAAACCAGAAATTCAAAGCCAACACAGTAGTTATGAAGTTGGCACATGTAGTTAAAGTAGCAAACACCGACATTCTCAAGCCTTCAGAATAGGACAGGCTACCTCAGGCAAAGATCCTTCTCTCCTCAAGCACGCAATTGCTCAGTGTCCAGGTAGCTCGCTCCCAGCAGCTCTGGCCCCGGCAGTTCCCGTCCCAGGCAGTCCTCAGCAGCAGTCCTTAGCAGAGATTCTGGCCAGCTCAAAGAAGAGTTCGCACTGCAACTGCTGCCGCTGCCGCTGCCGCTGCCGCTGCCGCTTCCAGTCCGCATGGCACGGAGACTAGCTTGGTTCCGCTTTCTCTTGCTCCACCCCTTCCTGCTACATCAGCCAGTTTAAGGGGCGTGGAAGATCTTCAAATCCCAGTATCATTACACACCCTTACAATTAAATCCACCCATATTGAGGATGAGAGTCAATTATTATTAAAGGAATTATGAAATACTGATAAGAAGAATGATGCTAAGTAGGTGTAAGGATGAATCTGGTAAAAGAAAATGTCTCAACAAACTAGAAAGAGTAAATAAATTAGATATTTATATTAATCATTTTCCTGGAACCTCTGTACCATTGTGCCCTTCCCAGCCCTTTCTACTTCCTCTGCATAGGTGACTTTCCTTTATTAGAATGTAAGCTCCCTGAGGGCAGGGACCATCTTTTTGCTTGTAATTGTATCTCTAGCACTCAGTGTATGACTATCTAAGTGCTTAATAAATGCTTTAGCTAGCTAGCTAGTTAAGCTATATCAATTTTTGGGAAATATTCATTTAAAAAACTTCCAAAGGAGAGATTAAACAGTGAGAAATTAAAATAGTGGACCTGTGGAATGCATAGATAACTGCATACTCATAAATTATAATGGATCCTTCTGACTGAAAATGACAAGTGGGAATCCCTGGAGTTAGCTCTACTTAACATTTATATCAGTGACTTAGAAACGTGTTTGATATGTGCTATGTCAAAACTCACAGATGACACAAAGATAGGGAGAGTTGTAGATATTATCTTAGGGATAATACCAGGGAAGATCTTGCCAGACTGTGAGAGGATTTTAAAAGAATGGAAAAATGGAGACAACCGAACTGTGACATTTATTTTAAGTAAAAGACATGCATCTCTTTCAAATGAATAATATCATTCAGTCAGCTCTCCATTAACCACAAGTAAATTATCTGCAGAGAAGGAGTGAGTTTTCAGCTATGGTTTTCTTAGCTAGTCCCTCTGTTCATTTACATTACATATAGCTGAAAGACCCTTAGGAGCCTTCAGGGTAGGCAGATGGTTGCACAAGTTTGTAAATCAGACTTCTTACTCCCCACCTCACCTTTCCCCTGTCTTCCAGGCCAATCAGATTGCCCATAACTATGCTTTTTCTCTACCACTCTCCAACTAAGAAAGATGTAAACCAGATAGAGAGCAAGAAAACTGGAAGAGATAGGAAGAAATTACTTAAAGGCACAAATCATATCTGACATACATTAATGTTCTCCTCAGCAGCCGTGCATGATTTGGCATAAACAAAGCATACTCAAATGTTTGTTGAATTAAAGGAGGGAAGGTGATAGAAAGATGATAGCTTAAACCCCTGAGCTCCAAACTTTTTGGATCTCACACCCTATTAGCATTAAAATTTTGTGCATGAACCTCAATGTTATTTATATCTATTTATTTACAAATATACAATACCTCACTATACTAATAGTTTTTTATGTACATTATGTATGTATATATTATGTTACACAAAAATAGACATTTTAAAAGAATGAAATGAAGATGAAATAACATTTTCAAAAGAATATTTTACTTGTTAATGGTATAAAACTATTTTGCTCTCTCTAAAATATTATGAACAATGGTATTTTAGTGAGAAAGATGATGATTAAATATACTACATTTAAAAAAACAACGTTGGTTGTACATTTGGGGAGACAACCATTCAGATTCTAAGTTTAGTAGATTTCTAAACTTAATTTTTAATGGCTGGCAGAGCTAGAAAAAGAGACCTCAGAAAGATATGTGTGTATATACATACATATATATGTATGTATACACACA
Source organism: Pseudochirops cupreus (assembly GCA_028627135.1). NCBI lineage: Eukaryota > Metazoa > Chordata > Mammalia > Diprotodontia > Pseudocheiridae > Pseudochirops > Pseudochirops cupreus. The sequence continues at coordinate 191,816,362 of CM053580.1, read as the reverse complement.
AATAGAAACAGTGCATCATTGAGTGCCCTTACTTAATCATGATACTCATTTTTCAATCTCATCCACCAATTATGCAAAAGATTTTGTCAAAATTAGCTTGGTAAATTTCAGTCTTCCCTTAGGTCCATCAATTGTTCTTGAAAGCAACTGAAGATATTGATGTGTTATATCTCTATCAAATTAGTTCAAAATTCACTAAAATTCTTCATTTAAAAAATTTTAAGCAGTTTAGAAAATTGTGTCCAAATTTCTTAAGCATGCAGATGTAAGAGTTTTTGTTGGCAAAAGACGTATCACTTTCGGCAGCCAAGAGAAGAGGAGAAAGCTTTCAATAGTGACAAATTCTGGAGAGAGACCAAGGAGAAATATTGAGAAAAGGCCTTAAGATTTGGCATTCAGGAGGTCATTAACAACTCTGGAAAAGGCAGTTTTCGTTCTGTGAGGAGTCAAGGATAAGAAGGAGGTTGAGAACTCAGGAGACTGAAAGCATGACAGTAACCTTGATAAAAATAGAAAAATTCTTAGGAGAAGTGAGTTTTGGGGGAAAGAGAATAGTTGCTCATTACAATCTATATTCTTTAAAAATTTTCCAGCCAAATACATATATCTTTGTGTGTATGTATGTATTAGCTTCTGCTTTCATATTTATTCATTCATACATTCTACAAGTATTTATTGTGTGTCATGCATGGCACTAATACCTCTTCATGGTGAGAATGTCATACTGAGTTCTTTTTTTTTCATTTTTAATATTTTATTTTCCCCAATTACATGAAAAAACTATTAATTTTTTATAAGTTTTTAGTTCCAAATTCTATCCTTCCCTCCTTTCTTCCTCTTCCCCATTCCTGAGATGTTAATCAATCTGATACAGGTTATATACTTGCAATCATAAAAACAATTTCTATATTAGTCATTTTGTGGAAGAGAACTCATAAAACAAAAAAGAGAAAGTTAAAAATAGTATGCTTCACTCTGTATTCAGACACCATCAGTTCTTTCTCTGTGGCAGACAGCATTTTTCATCATGAGTCTTTTGTGGTCATCTTGAATCATTGTATTGCTGAGAATAGTTATGTTATTCACAGTTGTTCATGATATAATATTGTTGTGACTGTGTACAGTGTTCTGGTTCTGCTTACTTCACTCTGTATCAGTTCATGTAAGTCTTTCCGGGTTTTTATGATATCATCCTGCTTTTCATTTCTTATAGCACAATAATATTCCATTATAATCACAGCACATATCACAACTTGTTCACAGCCATTCCCCAATTGATGGGCATGCTGTCTGTTTCCAATTCTTAGCCACTACAAAAAGAGCTGCTATAAATATTTGTGTACAAATAGGTTCTTTTCTCTTTAAAAAAATCTTTTGAGGATACATACCCGGTAATGGTATTGCTGGATCAAATAGTGTGCACAGTTTTTATAGCCCTTTGGGCATAGTTCCAAATTACTCTCCAGAATGGTTAGATCAGTTCACAACTTCACCAAGAGAATGTGTCCCAGTTTTCCCACACACCCTCCAACATTTATCATTTTCCTTTTTGGTCATATCAGCCAATTTGATAGTTATGAGGTGATACCTCAGAGTTGTTTTAATTTGCATGTCTCTTATCAATAGTGATTTAATGCATTTTTTCATGTAACTATAGATAGCTTTGATTTCTTTGTCTGAAAATTGTCTGTTCATATCCTTTGACCATTTATCAATTAGGGAATAATCTGTATTCTTATAAATTTTTCTCAGTTGAGAAATTAGACCTTTATCAGAAATACTTGCCACAAAAATATTACCCCCGTTTTCTGTTTTCCATCTAATTTCGGTTGCATTGGTTTTGTTTGTGAAAAAACTTTCAATTTTACATAATCCAAATTATCTGTTTTACATTTTGTAATGCACTCTATATCTTGTTTGGTCCTAAATTCTTCCCTTTTCCACAGATCTCACATGCAAACTATTCCATGTTCTCCTAATTTGCTTATGGTATCACCCATTATTTCTAAATCACATACCCATTTTGACCTTATCTTTGTATACAGCGTAATATGTAATAAACTGTACCTAGTTTTTTGCTGTACTGTTTTCCAATTTTCCCAGCAGTTTTTGCCAAATAATTAGTTTTTGTCCCAAAAGCTTGGATCTTTGGATTTATCAAATATTAAATTTCTATGGTCATTTACTACAATGTGTTGTTTACCTAATCTATTCCACAGATCCACCACTCCATTTCTTAGCCAGTACCAGATAGTTTTGATGATTACCACTTTATAAACAACCCACATATTTTTGCTCATCCTGTGGGAAGGAAGGAAGGAAGGAAGGAAGGAAGGAAGGAAGGAAGGAAGGAAGGAAAAGAAAGAGTTTTGTCTTACCAATCACTAAATCAGAGCACAAAACCCACCTATTATGTGATTTGGTTGTGGCAACACTGGTAGGGAGAGGATGGATAATTTATCTATTCAGTTAATGAAGGTGCCTAGTTCTAAGTTATGTTATAACCATTCTGAGGGACCAAAGCTGGGCACAACCACAGGAGGCCAGAGGAGTATGGAAAGGGGAAGATTAAGTGTGGAGCTGTTAAGTCATAACAGGTGAAGGTAGTAGTATGGTTGTGTTCCAGATAACCTCTATTGGCTTGATTGGCTGTGAGGGGTTAAGATAAATTGGGACTAATCTTCCCACTGTCCAAGTAGCTGATAACATACCTCTTGTAATCAGGCCACAGCTTCCCAAGAGGGCCTCAGTACATGACTTGGACTAGACTGTTGCTTTGCATCAAGCTGAGTCGTCTGTCCTTCATTGTGCATGCACATTCCTTCAAAGATCACAAGATCAGGCAGCTGAAGTAATGTAAATGAAGAAAATGCAGAATTTGGCACAGTCTGCTTCCTATTAGTCCCTTTGTCCTCTGTTCCAGCTTTGTATAAGTCATATTTCTTAGTCTTCCCTTCCCTCTCTCTTCCTACCTCTTATCACACATTAGTGTAAATGAGTTTGAGGTTAATATGTTTACTCTCCCTAAGGATAGCTGTACTTTAAAACTTTCATCTCCAAGTTAAGAGGCTCTCATTGCCTGCTAAAGGAATTTGAGTTATTACCTCTTACATCACACACACACACACACACACACACACACACACACACACACACACACACACACACACACACACACACACACACACACACACACAC
>CM053580.1:191797742-191813064 GCA_028627135.1 Pseudochirops cupreus | reverse complement strand
GAGAACAAACTAAGTATTGAAGTAATGTAGTCGCTAAAGACCTACTCCCAGATGCAAATATGCTATTGGAGGAAGATCATCTTGTATCTAAGCATTATTGACTTTTCCCAATCAGAGCCTTAGGACCTAATGTCTACTTCATTTGGACTGAATTCAATCCTCTAAAGTAGTCTATTCCTTCTTCAAGCCCTTCTTCTATCTCCTCTTTTCCACCAGTTCATTGATATGTTCCTATCCTACTCCCCTCACCAGTGTAGCAAGACAGAGGGCAGTGACAATGCTTCTTTTATCTTTGCATCCCATAAAGTGCCTAGCACCAGGCCTTAAGTACATTAAGCACAAGGAAAGTATCTAAATTCGTAAAAGAAAAGCTAATCAAATTGCAACGAGATAGATAGCAAAATAATCATTTTAAGATATTTTAAGATTTATTTTTTTAGTGCTAAATAAATCTAATGGAAAGCTGAAAATAAAAGAGAAAGACAGACATGAACAAATTTCTAGAAAAATTAAAATTTTTGACTTCTTACATCTTCTAAATGGGAACATTATAGAATATACATATTCTCAATGTACCTTTACAAATCAATGGTACCTTTACACATATCACTCATGTGCTAGGCCACAAAAAAATCATGGCAGAAATACTTAACCCATCTTTTATAGATAGCAGTAATTAATTGCATAAAGAAAAAAGACACTAATGGGACAACATAACAACAATTTGCTATGCAATTAAAACAATTCTCAGAGAAATAATTACAACTCTGAAGATATATATTTACAAATATAAAAAGGAAGGATAAATGAATTGATCATGTATTTTTGTTAAGTTAAGAAAATCAGTAAACTGTCTCCCTGAAATAAAATAGAAAAAGCTTAGAAGTCCCAAGAGAAATAGAGCAAGTTGGAAAAAGTCTTATAGAAGTCATATACAGAATAATTATTTTAAACAAAATCAATTCATGAATCTAATTTTTTAAAAGAGAAAGGAAAATAAAATTATAAAAAAATGTTAGCAATAAGAATTCACAGTGAACAGAAAATAAGAAGATTATAAGAAATACTATGGACAATTATATGTCTAGGAAACTGAGAATTTAAAGGGAAAAATGATATATACCAAAATGCAAAACACCTGAGGTAATAAAAAAAAAAAAAGAAAGAGACATTTTAATCAACCCAAATATCAGGAAGATAAATGAAAAAAGAAAACCATACATGTGATATCAAATAAGGATAAGGAGGGGGAACCTTGGCTCAAATGGATTTACCAATGGAATATATCAAATATACACAGAGCAATTAATAGCTGCATTTTAAAAAAGTAGTCTCAATAATTAAAAACTATGAAACTCTAATGAATTCCTTTTATGAGACAAATGTGATTTTACTACTTAAGCCAGAAAGAATAAAACATTGAAAATAAATTAGAAAATATTCTCAATAATGAAATTAATGCAAAAAATCAAGAAAAACCTTTGAAATGAGTTTATTACAATATATCCAAAATATTTTAATGCATACACACGTATGTCTATACATACATAAAAATTGTTTAAAATTAAGAAAATAACCAAATAAACTACAAAATACACAACAAAATAGAATATAGAAATATATAGAAAAATGCTTTGATGGAATTCCATATTTACACTAAAAACCCTAAAAAGCATATGAACCTTCTTTAATACAGTGAAAAATATATTACCTGCATTGGTGAAACAGTGGATACTAAGTCCAGGCATAAAGCAAGGGTGCCTCCTTTCCACATTATTTGATATAATTCTTGAAATGTTAGCAGTTGCAAGAAGGCAAGAAGTTAATGGTACAGACCTTAGCAAAAAGAAGGGGAAAAAACCTTGTAATGCCAATCATGACAGCACACATGAGGACTGCTGCTGTGAATAATTTTAAGGGTCTAATCACATGGTACAGTGAACTCTCCATTTATTCAGAACTAAACATTGTTCAATAAAGTAAAGTATAACATTCATAACAACATCCGTAAGCAAAACATATCTATATATCTATATCTACATACAGATATCATAACACTCAGTATGTCATATGGCACATAACACATATCATTGCATTCAGTAGCATTTCCCAAAATATTTGTTTACACAATCAGGGGGTCCCAGGCTAAGGTCTTCCCTAGCACAACATGTCCTACACAGCATATATCATAGCATATCCAAAATCAGGGGGGTCTCAGGCTAGGGTCTTCTGTATCACGATGCATCCTTAAGGGGTAGCAGAAAAATACCATACCATCCACCCCCTAGGTCACTGTAAAAACAATCTCCTTAATCAATACCAAGTGTCCAAGTAAAGTCCACTTTCATCTTAACTCATTGTTGACTTCCAAGTTCCTCTGTGGACCAACCACTCCCAACTCTCACCTGGATTCACATGTAGGCATCTCTGCTCCTGTTTCATGTCTCAGCTCATAGGGACTGCTCTACTCCAATCTCTCCCTGCTCCTGCCCAACAGCAGGCTCCAGGGGCTCCTGCCTGCAGCTTCTGGCTCTGGGGAAACCAAACCTAACAGTGCAACAACTTTGATACCACTAGCACCATCATCTCAATTCACCTCCAAAGTCTCCAATCTCTGGGTTCTGTATTAACAGCTATATTAACAGTTGAGTTGACTTTAACAGCTCTCAAAAGGGACTTAAGCTAAGCCTCCTTCCAATGGGTAGGTCCCTGCCCTACAGCTCTATTTGCTTTCAAAGTTCGGAGACTCCTTCAGCGAGCTTCTGCCATCAGAGGTCTTCTCTCCACTCTCAGAGATCCTCTCTGCTCTCAGAGGTCTCTTCTCTACACCCACTCAAGCTCCTTCTCTCTCTGAGCACTGCGTCACCCTCTCAAAGCTGCTTCCCTCAATGTCTTCTTTCTTAACAACGTCTCTCTTTGTATACAGTTCTGCTCAGTATCTGATTGGCTAGAGCCCACATGCACATATCTGATTGGTTAGAGTTCGCCTGTACATACACGTCTGATTGGCTCAGTGCAGAAGTATGTAAGACTAAAGCTGTGAAACTATACAACATACAGAAAAACAACAATAAAAAATCCATATATATATGTACATGTACATATACATATACATATATATATACATATAAAGAAAATTGACTTTAAAGGCAGAAAGACTTGGATTCAAGTCCTGGTTCTGATTTATATTATGACACCCTACACAAGTCATTTAACCTCTAAGTGTTCCAAGCAACTTTATAGGGCTAAAAATTGCAAAGATGCCCTGCATTGGTAGAAGTTGTTCCTCATATCAATAAATTCAGAGTTCTAATCCCCAGTCCGATGATAAAGTTCATTTAAAGAGACAAAATGTATCAAATATCAAAGTGAGGTCTTATAAAAAATCAGGCATGGAAGGGTCATAGCTTAATAAGATCTCAAACTGTATCTTATCGAGGTAACCCACAAAATTACTTCTGTCTTTCATTGGGGAAAGTTGTGGAAGGAGTGGGTAAAGAGAGAAGAACATAAAAGGAATAAAAAGGATAAGAAAATAGATAGCTTGGAGGGATTTGGATTAGTGGCTCAGCGGTGGAGGAGGGAATGAGAAATCCAGCAAATTTGAGAGAAATTGAGGAAACTTTGAAGGATAATCTCTAGACCTGGACGCTAATTCAGATCATCCTTCTGAATTTTAAGAAAAGTTGACCCAAGGACAATTAAGGAGGATATAAAATGATTGAGGAGAATTAGGGAATATAATCTGAAAAAGAAGACTTGAGAAGAAAAAAAATAGTTGGCAAACCAAAAAAAAAGTAAGTGGAAGAAAAAATTAACTGAAACAGTTAGTAGGTTAAGCAAATTGATTGAATGGATTTGTGAGAAGAAAACAATGGGGAAGCAGGAGATTGGTGAAAGGCTGCAAAGACACAGATGTGACTGACTGGGAAATTAGAACAAAGGTAAACAATTTTAATGAAGTTACCAAGTTATTAAGAAGTGATGGTTAGCTGTCGAAGTTTCAATCAGGTGTTAGAGTTGAGCTGTCAATGTCCACAAATAATTTCAAGAAACAAAGCTGAAAACATTAACCATTGAGGGTAGCGGGAGAAATGTGCAGTTACTTGCGCTGAGTGTGTAATCTCTGTACAGGTGAAGGTGAAAGGAATCAGAGAACTCCACAAAGAATCTCCACACTCAGAGTGTTAGGTTTCCTAAAGAAAGCATGTACAGGACTTCAGTGGAGGAAAAAAAGAAGGAGGGCAGAGGAGGGGAGATGGATCTTTGTAAGGATGATGAAGGATACAACACTATTACTCACAGGAGAGGGAGAGGGAAAAGGAGAGCTTTATCATTAGAGCTTAAAAATAGATTTGAGGCTCTTCCTAGAGAAGAGAGATATGGATTTCTGAAGAGGAAAATGATACAACAGAGTGACAGAAGCTAGCAAGTGAGAGATCATCCATCTAGTAAGAAGGAAAAGAGTATAGTAGGTGATTCCCTGCTCAAGGGTACTGATGTGTGTGTGTGTGTGTGTGTGTGTGTGTGTGTGTTCATGTGAAGAAATCCGGAAATCAAAAGGGGTAAGCATAATGGAGAATATTTTGGTGAAGAAAGGAGAAACAGGAGTGATTATTTTCATTGGAATATTCATTGGAATACACTGTAGACCATCTGGTTAAGAAGAAAAAAATAGATGAATATAGAAAAAATCACAAGTGTGTGTATGTGTGTGTCATATACATCACAAATGTCTATATCCATACACATCTATGTGTGTGTGTATACGCACACACAGAGGACAGTTTTAAATTAAATCTACATTATTGGCATTTTTTCTATCACTTTCTTAAATCTAAACAATCAGCAAAATAATAAATCGAGTCATGGTCTATAGCATTTCTGATGTCCAAGGTGTAAATGCTCACAATAAAAATTTAATGATCGGCTATCACCAGAAGTTTCAGCTAGCTCTAACCCACACTTGCACAGACATATGATCTGATAGTAATCAAGGACTGCAATTATTCAAACATCTTCTAGAGCTCTCTCTCTCTCCCCTCACCAAAAGCAAATCAGCTAATAATTTCTTAACCTGTCTTGGTGATAATTTCACCTTTCAAATGGCAGAGGAACCAACAAGAAGAAATTCTATTCTGAATGTGATTCTCACTAATGGAGTAATTGGTTGCTGGGTGGAAAGGATGAGGACATTGGGTGGGAAGTAACCATTCCATTCACGATTTTAAAAAAGAGTGAGGAAATAGAGACATAATTTTATGTGAACCCCAGATTTTGCGAAAGCAGATCTGAAGGGTTTCAGATGAAAGATAGGTAGGATCCAATGGAGTAGGAAGTAGCCAGTAAATGAAGAATGAGAGATACTCAAGAATGAAACTCTGAAGACACAAAGTGAAACAATTCCAGGAAAAAGGGGAAATGTCTGAGGAGATTGGTGTTGATGTACAAGAAACTGACTGATCTTTGGATTTTCAAAAGAAATATATAGAATATGGAAGCAATGCCCAGCAACAGAAAATGGATATGTGTGGCACTGTCCTGTAAAAATAATCTCTAAAATGCTCAGAATAAGTTCAGGTTAGGAAAGGAAGCTAGGGGTCACAGGAACACTTCTTCTAGTGCTACTATTATTGGGAGAAACAAAGAGGATTGAAGCAGTATAGGACCTTTTCAGGGAGGGGGTAAATAGGCTAAGAATAATTAACAACAGAGAAAAGACTGAGTTGCTCAATTTTCATTTTGTTTGTCTGCAAATAATAATAATAACATCAGCATCAGAAAAGACAGAACAAACTACTAGCAGGGAAGTGATACCCAAACTAAGTAGGTAGTAATATCCCATATTTCCATGCTTGATGAATTCACATCACCTTGCCCAGGAGAACTACAGCCTCGTCCTGATAAAACTGAAAGATATCTTTGCTGAGTCAATGATATTTGAAAGAACAACAAAAACAGAAGAGATAACACAAGATTAGAGAAGGGCAAATGTCATCCTGACTTAAAAAAAAAAAAGAAAGTGACAAAAGTCTATATACTATTGACGGGTAAGGTTGACTTCAAATTCTTGGGGAAATCCTAGAAAGGATAAATTAAACAGATCATTAATGAATATTTCAAAAGGGGAGTCCTAATTACAAAGAGCCAACATGGCTTCATCAAACACGGATCATGCTGGACTACCTCCTTCAGTGTTTTGTTCTGTTTTTGTTTTTTGGAAAGGATTACTAAAGTAGGAGATGATGGGAATGTTATAGATATAGCTTACTTAGATTTTAAGAAAGGTTCTTATGGAGAAGGAGGGAAACTGATGAAATAATAAATAATATACTAAAATGGATTCAGATCTGGTGGATGACCAGACTCAGACAGTAGTTGTTAATGGTTCAAAGTTAAGGTGGCCAAGAGGTTTCCAGTAGAGTATCACCAACCAGCTGTGCTTGGTCAGGAAAGTGTGCTATTTAACATTTACATTAATGACTTCAATAAAGGCATGAATGATATACGCCTCAGATCAGTAGACACAAAGCTGGTAAGGATAGCTGACAGCATGAATGACTGAGTCAGAATCCAAAAATACCTAACCAGGCTAGAAAACTGGGCTGTATCTGATAAAATGAAATTCAATAGGGATAAATGCAAAGTCTGTCACTTGGTTATGAAAAAATAACTTCCTAAGTGTAAAATAGGATATGCATGGAGAGCCAACAGTTTGGTTTTTGGTTTGTTTTTTTTTCTGTAAAGGATTGCTGGATAGTAAATACCACATGAAGCCAGAGTGTGATGTACCAGCCATATAAAGATAACATCATCTTGGACTGTATTACAAAGAAGATGGTTTCTAGGAATAGGAAGTTCATAATCATATGCACTCTGTAGTCATAAGACTTGATCTGCAGTGTTATGTTCATAATTTGAAAAAGAAATTGGAAAGATGGAGGACATTCAGAGAAGGGCAATCACGAAGATGAAATACCTTGAGTCCTTGATATTTGAGAATCAGTTAAAAGAACTGGGCATGTTTAGCCTGGAGAAGAGAAGATTGGAGTCAGTGGAGGAATATGATAGCTTTCTTTAATTATTTGGGAGGATGTCATATGGTCGATGGATTAGACACATTTTGTTTGACCCCGGAGGTTGAACCAGGAGTAATGAGTCATCCAAGCTGCAAAGAGGCAAATTTAGGAAAAAACTTCCCCACAATAAAAGGCATCCGAACTGCAATGGGCTGCTTCAAGGGCTGGTGGGTTCCCCCATTCAGATGTATTCAAGCAGAGCCTGACCAATTATTTCTAAGTTATTGTATGTGCTGAATATATTCCTGTAGTATGAATTGAACTAAATGACTGCTGAGGTTCCTTCCTGCTCTCAACTTTGGAGATTCTGTGTTTTGACACTGTTTTTAAAAAACAGAATATTTCAGAAGACAAGATTAGATAAGAAAGATCCAGAAGTAGACCAGTATTTGATAAAGTCAATAAAGCAAACTATAGGGAAAAGTCTTCTATGTAACCTAATATAATTTGACAGAAATTAGTTTTAGACCAGTACCTTACATCAGATATCACAATAAGCTCTAAATGCGTACTTGACCTAAGTAAAAAATAGTATCATAAAAAATAGCAAGACTATGAGAAAATGTTGAATGGAAAAAATTCATTAAATAACTGATAAAAATTTATAACAAGATATGCAGGGACACATGTGTGTACATATTTGTACATTGTGTGTATGCATATATACACACATGAGTGTGTATTCACAGAGAGAGAACAAGAGAGAGAGTGAGACAGAGAAGACCAAGTGATATTATAGGAATAAGTAGCTAAAAGATATGAATAGCTTTTAGAAGAAATTTAATGGTTAAAACACAGGAAAAAAATACGTTGTTCTAAATCAATAGTGATAATGGAAAGTACAAATTAAAACAACTTATAGGTCTAGTCTCATACCCAGCCCACTAGCAAAGATGACAAACTATTATAAGCCAATAAAGGAAGAACTATGGAAAAGACAGTCACAATAATGAATTTGAAATGTTCTGGGAACCAAATCACTAGGTTGTTTATACCATTTGACCCAATAATTCCACTTACTAGACATGTGCCCCAAGGAGGCCAATGACAGAAAGGTTCTAAATATAACAAAATATTCAGAGAAATAATTTATATGATAGGAAAAACCAAAATAATATAAATGCCCCTTGATTGGAAATTGGCTAAAAAAATTTGGAATATATGTTCAATTGAATAGAACGAGAATGAGGAAATATGAGAATTCAATGAAGTATGAAAAAACTTGTATGAAATAAGGCAGAGTAGAGAAGAACCAAGAGAATGATATATACAAAGGATAAATGATAAAGCTTAAAAGTGTTGAAAATGTTATGAATAGTAATGATAAGTAATCTTAGTCTGAGGTAACTAATAAGGAACACAAGATATATGAATGCAAAGGATGTGAAATGTGATATACCATGTCAGACAGACATTGGGTCATCTGGCTTCATTTAGATGTCTTTCTTTGTTACAAGGGTGAAGGATGGGGGGTAGGGTGGGGCCAGAGAGAGGGGAGATGGTTAAATGGAAAAGTCTATTGTATAAGACAAAAAGGCACAATAAGATTTAAATATATATGTACATACACACATATGTGTATTGCCAGTGTATATATGTGTATGTATATATACTATGTGTGTATGCATATTTCTAGTATATTATGTATGTATACACACATATACACATGATTATTGTTGTTCAGTCATTTCAGTTACATCTGGCTCTTTGTGACTCCATTTGGGGTTTTCTTGCAAAGATACTGAAGTGGTTTGCCATTTCCTTCTCCAGTTCACTTGCCAGATAAGGAAACTGAGGCAAACAGAGTTATGTGACTTGCCCACCATCACACAAATAGTGTCTGAGGCTGGATTTGAACTCAGGTCTTCCTGACTCCTGGCCCAGCACTCTATCCATTAAGCCACCTAGCTGAGCAACCAGTTTCCCATATAAGGAGTGATCATGACATAATTGTTGTTGCACTGTCCCTAAAAGCATATAGTGATGACTTGGAAGCCAGAAAATCCTGGGTTCAAGTCCCAGTTCTGACACCTATTGGCTGTGTGATTCTGGAACTCACCAAACACAGAAACCACTTGTGGAATCCTAGAGAGAAGGTACTTAGCATTTACAGCCTTTCTTTGGGACAAATGATTAGGAGGAAACTCAGTAACCGTGGGCCAGGATTGTGTCTACCGATTCTCTTAGATAGGTTGCTGTTTACATCTGTGAAAAAAATAATACCCTCACTGATGGAGTCTCACATCCCTCAAGTACTGCCATTATACACATCACTACAATAAATGCTTATCATCTGATGCTTTAATATTTCAAAAGATCTAGCATTTTCTCAACATTTCCTTTTTTCCTTCTTATTTATAGAAGATTTGGGTCTCTCTACAAATCTTATCTTCCACCGTACCCCACACCCCAACCCTACACACACACAAAAAAAAGGAAGGAAGCACTTTGCTCAGAGGTGACACGTGGGGGCATTTGCTATGAGCTCCAAATTGCCTTTCTGAACAGCATTCCACTTGGCAGTTCAATTCGAGCTTTTACTAAAATATAGGGTTGGAACAAGGGCCAGAGCAATAAGAAGAAACAGGATTTTTAAGGAATAGACCAGAAAAGGGGTATGACCTTTTTCTCTCCCCCCCCCCTTTTCTGACTTATTCCAGCCAATATGAATTCTGGGGAGAATTCAATACTTTTCCCACATTACATATGTGACTTTCACTTTCCAAGATATTTTAAAGCTTATGTGGGCTCTTTGGAGCAACCTTTTCATGACAAATAGTACCTCACTTAGGGGTTAACCTAGGCATTTAGAGAAATCTTCAGACTGATCTGAACTAAGAATTACTAGGAGAGAGAACTCCACTCACAACTCTCATTCTTTGAAATAAGACGGGAGACCCTACCGAAAAGTCAGAGGGGTGAGGGGGGAAGACATAGGAGAGAATAGACTGGGGGAGGGGGGATACACTGGGATGGCTGTTTTGGGGTGGTGGGTAGGGGAAAGATGGGGAGAAAATATGTAACTCAAAATCTTGTGGAAATGAATGATGCAAACTAAAATAAAATTAAAAAAAAAAAAGGATAGTGAAAAATTTCTTGACCAAACAAGGGATAAAAAGGGTTAGAGGAGACAGAAAAGCTTCTGTGCAAACAAAATAAACATAGTTAAAATTGGAAGGGAAATAATTAACTGGGAAAAAATTCTTTACAGAAAATTTCTCTGATAAATGTCTAATATTAAAGATACATAATGCATTTATATGAATAAATAAAGATATAAAAAAAAAAAGAAATAACACGGGAGAGCAGAGTACCCGACATGAAGCTTAAATTCCTGTTATTTTTTTTAAGCACTAAGAGCCAACTAGTGCATTTCCAAGTGCCCAACACTTCTGCCTAAATAATGATGGACATAAAAGTTTAATGGCCAGATACCAGAGTCTTCCTTGAAAAAGTACCACCTAGAGCACTTTACTGAACAGACTCTGTTTTGAAACAGAGATAAAATAGAGATCTACATCTACCAAGTATATTGGATATAATCCTCTTGGGTTGCTAATTATGTAGCACACACATAACAGAATTGAAGGATTTACATACATTTAGAAATGAATTTTTAAAATGTTTTTATCTTCTAAAATCAATTATACTATTCAGTCTAAATTGCAAAGTATCTGTCACTTCCTTGGCAAAATCCTTGCTAATTGCTGACTGTTTTCCTTTGGTTTTATGTAAAAAAATAATAATAATTCTTCTTCTTCTTCTGTTTAGCTTTTTCCAAGCTTGGATTTGATTTCCATTCAGGTCACTGAAAATGTCTTATTAGGTCATCACAACCTTTTATAAAAGGGAAAAAGACCCAGGAAAATGGTTCTGTGTGATTCATAGATTCTTTTTTAGACTTCAAAAAAATACAGCCCAAACACAAGAATATCTCTATGGTTAACATGATGACAAAAAAAAAACAAAACATTTCTTCCCACTAGAAATCAGGAGATTTGGGTTCAGTTCAAATGAATTCAACAACTTTTTACTGAATGACTATCTCACACACACACACACACACACACACACACACACACACACACACACACACACAGAGTGATAGGTTCCGTATTCTAATTTCATTTCTACCATTATTCTCTGTATAATTCCGGCAAGTCACTGGATTTCTCTAGGTTTCAATTTCCTTTAAAATAATAATGACTAAACTGAGTTTTTAAATTTCCTTCCAACTCTAGCAGTCCATGCTTCTATGTATCTGCTTCTCAGCACTCCATTCATCCATGCATATCTATCTGTTTGAACTCTGAATCATTGTATCTGCTAATATTCCTATTACTTGTACCAGCTCTTACTCTGCCTAGGTTTCTGATACCAAAGTGAGAGAACAAAGCTCAGTCTTGGCAGAAGAAAGAAATTATTTGAACCCTTGTTAACCTTTAAGAGGTTCACACTGGTTTAGCAAAAGACCCTGCAGGGCCAGGTTGTTATAGAACTATAGAATTCGTTATAGAATTCGTCCCACCCTTAGCTAACCTGGTAGTGTTCTGCATGAGCCCACTCTGCCCTGACTCCTACTCAATCTACTATATTGTCCACTCTCTCATGCCCAGCAGACATTGTTGAGTTTGTATCTGCCTTTCTTCCCATTTTAGTTTCCTTTGTATTTTATAGTCGCAACAGAACATGAACAAAACTCATCTTACTAATTTCAATCACGTGTACTGGCTCAGGAAAGGGGCATTTTGAGGATGACTTAACTTTTTGGCTACTTCTTGTCAATTCTGTGTGACTCAACACTTTTGTGCCCTTGAGATGATGATGCATCTCTTTATTGGCCACTGAGCAAGAAGAGCTCCTGATTCAAGGGATCTTTAAAAAGAAATGAATAAATAGATAAAAAAAAAAATAAAGAAATAGATGTATCCACATGTGTATATGTATACACTTCAGCCCTAGAACTTAGACCTTGTCATTACTCTCTGCCCCAGGATCCTCCCTTACTCTGATTGAAGGGCAGAGAACATATGTACATGTGTGTATACACACACACGCACGCACAACTAAAGGCTTCCTCCAGGGCATTGTGTCATGGAGGTGACTGATCTCCAAAAGTCATGACCTGCAGAGTACAAGCTCTACGAACACCTCATCAAGCTGAATAGGCTTTGAACACAGGTCACTCATCACGAGAAGGTCAAATGTCACAAATTAGGTGACATTTTTTTTCCCTCTCCCATGGCAACTCTCTAGATCATCTCTAAATCTAAGGCATGGAAGACTTGCCAGCTGTGTCATTAAAGGGAGTGCCCATGCTGATGAAATATCTACTCTCTTGAATAATTGAAGAACCATTTACACAGTATAATCATTCGTTGAACAATTATTGGTTTTAAAGCCATTGTTAATAAATGCTGGGGATAATAATTCCTATAATCTACTCCTCCATGTCATCTGTTTCCAGAGTATCAAAAAATATGCTATAAATTTATTATGAGAAAATATATATTTAAAACCCTACAGCCTGAATTTTTTGTGTATAGGGAACAAGAAAACTAATTGTTCACTTTTTATAATCAAATGAGATAATGTAGGTAAAGCACCATAAATACTATTATTAATTATTATTAATAATGAATTATTTGCCCTTTAGATGAGGTTAAATCATCTTTATCTACAAAATGAGAATTCTGGGTGAAACTCTCAATTTTCTTTCACTTCTAGAATCAATAATTCTCAGATTTAAAAAACAGATAAATAAAAATCCCATTTCAATCACTTGTCTGTTGATCTATTATCTAATTTTAGGTGCCTACCGCATACAAGGCCAGCACTGAGCTAGGTATTAAGGCACTAGGTGGCAAAGTGAATAAAGTTCTGGACCTAGAGTCAGAAAGAACTAGTTCAAACCCAATCTCTTCATTTCCCATATAGCTGCACTCCTTTGGACTTGTCCCATCATGCCCCTGGAACCTCTTTATCCTTCAAGATCACTTCAGCCCTAGAACTTAGACCTTGTCATTACTGGCCCATGCTCCTCCCTTCCTCTGATTGAAGGGCAGAGAACTCTTTACTCAGAACCTCCATTTAAAGGGGGAAACCAAGTCAGCTACGTCTAAATTCCCCACCAGGACGGACTTCTGGACTTCTCCATCATGCCCTCTCACTGGATACCTCTTCCAGCTGCTTTCCTACTTCCTTTCCTATGTTGTCTTCACCAATTAGATGGAGAGCTCTTCAAGGCCTTCTCTTTGACCTGTCTTTGCATCCTCTATGCTTAACATAGTGCTTGCCACGTAGTAGGAGCCTAAATAAAAGTTTATTGACTGATTGACTCATTTATTAACTCTTTGATTTTGGGCAGATCAATTATTCTTTGTCTGTCTTAGTTTCCTCATCTGAAAAATTAATATAATAATAATTAATATAATAATAACAGAGTTGTTGTGAAGATCATACAAGTTAATATTTCTAAAGTTCATTATAAACCTTAAAGACCGTATGAATATGAGCTATTATTTCCTGTGGTTGTTGCTATTATCATTATAGACATGAGAATGATTTTTTTATAAGTACAGTCACTGTCCTCTAGGAGCTCACATTCTTATAGAGGGACAAAACAGGAAAATAAATAATTATGTTGCACATTGGACTGGGAAAAGTGTAAAAGGATGGAAGGGAGGACTGACAGAATCAGGGAGGGATCAATCACTTCTCACTGGTGGGGATCAGGGCATGTTGCACTGGCTGAGCTAGGCTGTTAAAAAAAAAGGTTTTGAGAGGTAAAATGTAGAAGGAGGCAATCTAGGAATGTGGGAGAGTTTATACAAATGCAGGAAAGCAGGAATAGACAGGATACAATTGGTGAAAAGCTAGTAGGCTATTTTGGTTATCTATTTTTCTAGCTTTTTTTCACACACTATTCTTATTTGAAGAAAGAAAGATTGTAAAGGTGCTTGAGTGCCTAAATAAGGTTACATTTTACCTGGTAGGCAATGGGAAACCACTGAATGTTTAATGAATGAATTTAGAAATGTCACTTTACCTTTTGGGGACTCAGTTTCTTTTTCTGTAAAATTAAAGTCTCAGACTAGAAGAAGGTCTCTTAAAGACTCTTCCAACTCTAGATCAATAATTGTGTCAAGAGACCTCAATTTGCTTCCAGACTTTACCTGTGTGACATGTGGAAAGTCATTTAACCCCTGAGGGACCCAGTTTTTTTATCTTAAAATGAGAGAGTTGGACTGGATGACCTTCAGTGCTTAGCATACTGCTGAGTATATAGTAGGCATTTAATAAATGCTTATTTGCTGATTCTAAAGTCCCCTCCAGTGATAAATCTCTGTAGCATCCTATAAAATGTATTGAAAACCTAATAAGAAAAACTTTGGAAATTTGAGTTTCTAAAATTAAATTATGCTAAGGATATGATCTTGAACTAAGTATTAACTAAGATTAACTTGGAATTTGGATGGAACCTTTTAAAATATTTTCATTCTTTTGAATTCTTTTGAATATTCTGTGACTAGATTGTCTTTAACTCCTGAAGGTAAAATGAAAGGAACTGAAGACTTGGAACACAGAACAATGAATCCTCTCCCATGGTCATCCTTTTTGTAGATATTCATGCAGCTATCAATACTTTAATCTCTTAGGTAACAGTCCAGTATTCTGAGTCAAGTTTGAATGACAACAATGAATGATCAATTGTTCTGAAAATAAGAAACACTAGGTACACAGTGTGAGCTAATATGTAACAGTTTAAGTTATTGTAATGCCATGCATGAGCAGCTTCCCAGAAGAATGTTACTGTGAACAGCTTTTAAGGTTCTGATTACACAGTATAGTGAAAACTCTATTCCGTAACAAATCAAAGCAAAACATTCACAGAAAATCAAAGTACAGCATTCACAATATTACAACTTATCACAGAAAATCACAATATAGTATTCACAACAGCTTATCATTAAAATGGCCACATAGTTTTCACCAAAGTGGTCACAATAGTTTTCAACAAAGTACGATCATTTAGTACATTCAATCATCCCTAAGGAGGTTTGCCTCCTTACTCAGTCATTCAGTCATCTCAGAGTACAATAGTCAAAGTCTTCCACTCATGGGGCACACTAAGTTAACTCAATCAGTCACTTATTCAGCAATCAATTACTAAGTATCATTAATCACTAAGCACAATCATTAGAAAATACACAGACCCTCCACCCCTAGGTCACTAGTAAATT
>CM053580.1:191778874-191797242 GCA_028627135.1 Pseudochirops cupreus | reverse complement strand
GAGGGGTGGAGGGTTTGTGTGGTTTTCTAATGACTGTATTTGTGATCAAGATATTTAGTAATTGTAAATCCAGATTAGTGACTGATTAAGTTAATGGTTGCCCCATGAGTGGAAGTTTAAGTATTCTATTGTGAATTGATTGAATGATTAATGATTGAGTTGCCCCATGAGTGGAAGTTTGGGTATTCTATTGTTTCTTGTTAATGATTGAGTTGCCCCATGAGTAGAAGTCTGATTCTATTGTTCCTTGTTCTGAATATTGTGGCCACTGTAGTGAAAACTATGTGGCCATTTTCTGTGATAAGCCTTGTTCTAAATATTGTGGCCACTGTAGTGAAAACTGTGTGGCCATTTAATTTTATAAGATGTAATGTTGTGAATATTATAATGTTTTGAATGTTTGTCTTGATTTGTAATGGAATAAACAGAGTGTTCACTATATTTTGTAATCTGAACTCTAAAGGCTGTTCACAGTAGCATTCCTTTGGGAATCTGCTGGTGCATGGCCTTACAGAACCTTGAAAAAGTAAACAGTAAAGAGAAATCATAAGGAATTTAGTAAAGTTGAACAATTTATATTTCTACATGGAAAGATGACATTTGTAACTCATGAGACTTTTCTCAGCATTAGGATAGTTGAAGGGAATATATGTATATGTGTGTATGTGTGTGTATATGTATACATAGACAGAGTGTACAGGGTGAGTTGAATATGAAGGGATGACATCTAAAACAAAATAAAATGAAGAGTTGAGAGAGGAATATATTGAGAGAAGGAGAAAGGGAGAGATAGAATAGGGTCAATTTTCTCACATAAAAGAGGCAAGAGAAAGCTGTTACAATGAAGGGGAAGAGCAGGGAGGTGAAAGGGAATGAGTCAACCTTACTCTCATTGAACTTGGCTTAAGGAGGGAATAACATACACACTCAATTGGATATCTTACCCTATAGAGGAAAGTAGAGGGGAAGGGGATAAGAGGGGGAGGGGAACGATGGAATAAAGGGCAGATTGGGGCAGGGGATAGTCAGAAGCAAACACTTTTGATAAGGGACAAGGTCAAAGGAGAAAATAGAATAAATGTGGGGCAGGATATGATAGAGGTAAATATAGGTTTTGGGTTTTTTTTTTCTGTTTTGGGGTTGGTTATTTTAGGGTTTTTTTGCTTTTCTGGAGGGAGAAGGTAGGGCAATTGGGGTTAAGCGACTTGCCAAAGGTCACATAGCTAGTTTTTTGTATTAAGTGTCTAGGACCAGATTTGAACTCAGGTCCCCCTGCCTCCAGGGCTGGTGCTCTATTCACTGTGCCACCTAGCCACCTGGAGGGAAATATAGTCAGTCTGTCACAATATAACCAGTATGGAAATGTTTTGCATAACAACATGTGTATAACCTATATTGAATTGCTTGTCTTCTCAATAGGGTGGGCGAGGAGGGAAGAAGGGAGAGCATCTGGAACTCAAAGTTTTAAAAACAACTGTTAAAAAATTGTTTTTATATGCAACTAGGAAGTAAGATGTACAGGCAATGGGGTATAGAATCCATGTTGCCCTACAAAAAAAGTAAGAGGGAAAGACGGGTAATGAGGGAAATAGAAGAGAGGGAAGATGGGGGAAGGGGTACGCATGCCTTCTTGGGGTGGTGGGTAGAGGAAAGATGCAGAAAAAATTTGGAACTCAAAATCTTATGGTGATGAATGTAGAAAACTAAAATAAATAGATAAATTATGGGGGAAAAATTTACAGAAAAATTTTTGGGAAAGTTAATGACATTCCAAATGATCATAAGACTGGTAACAAATAACAAACATTTGATCAAATGTAACCATAAGTGGTTAAGTGGAAGGAAAGTATGAAATGGCTAAGATCCAAGACAGAATCAAAAGACCCTCCATGGGCAACATCCACATAAACTTAACCAAAAACACATTAACCAAGAAGCATCAAACTGGCTGAGTCAAATGGATTTGTTTGTATAAATGGAAAGCTTTGTGATGGCAATAACAGCAACTACAAAAATGTCTTTCCTGTAGTCTGTAAATTGTCTATACATAATATAAAACCATTGAAACTTAAGAAAAAACATTTTAATATGTCATCATACCAAGTATTTATAACATCTAAACTGAGGGCAATGAAGTTTTCAAAATATAGAGATCTAGAAGAAATCAAAATTTTGTATAAACAAATAAAGTACTTATCCCCATCATCCTGTCCACTAATGGAGCTGCTCTGAAAATGCTATCGGTGAGACTTCAGAAGAGGAGCTTACTTACATCCTAAGGCTTTTATGCAATTACAAAAAAGCAGACTGCTTTAATGGACTAGTTTAATAACCCAGAGGACATTAAATAAAATATAATAATATCAGAATGACTTGTCTTATGACTGTTCCCATCTGAACAACAATGAACACGTGAAAGGAATGATTGTTGTTCTATAACAAGAACAGTAGTAAAACACAGGACCTCTCACTGAAAGGAAATTGTAGAAAAATGAATACTTTCTGGCCAAAAAGGAGTAAAAGTGTTGATAGATTTTCTCAGAGCAATTATAACAGTTTAAACCTTATAGAAATACCTCTGCAACAACAGGAAACATTTTACAGAGCAGTAGAAAATAATTAAAATAGGTTATATGTCACTGAATTTGTGAATTCATTCAATGAACAAGCATTTATTTTTATATAACATTTTTATTTTTCCCCAATTACATATTAAAACAATGTTCAAACTTCTTTAAGTTTTGAGTTCCAAATTCTAGTCCTCCCTCCCTCCCCAATCCAATATAGTTTTATACATGTGCAATGATGTAAAATATTTTTCCATATTAGTCATTTTCTACAAGAAAAGTCAAATAAAAAAAGAATCAAAGAAAGAAAGTAAAAAATATATTTGTCATGATTCAGTTCATATAGGTAACAGATCATATCTGTTCTTCCTCTGGAAGTCGACAGCATACTTCATCATGAGTTCCTTGGGATTGTCTTGGATCATTGTATTATTGAGAACAGCTACGTCATTCACAATTCTTCCTCATACAATGTTTCTATTCCACTTCACTTTGTATTCGTTCATGTACACATCTTTCCAGGTTTTTCTGAAATTGTCTTACCTGTCATTTCTTCTAGCACAATAATATTCCATCCCAATCATACACCACAACTTTCAATAAGCATTTATTAAACATCTCTTGTATACTACAACTTATATTCTAGAAACTGGTGATACAAATACAAAAAAGTTAAATTCTTACTCTCAGATTATATTCTATTGGAGGAGAGAAGAAACACACATATGTGTTTGGTTGTAATTAAATGTTAAATATAAGTACAATAATATTTATTAATATTATATAAATAAACCAATATTTATACTAAATACAAAGTAAATCAATGCAAACTGTTAAATGCAAAGTAATTATAGGAGAAGGGCACTAACAGTCAGTGGATCGGCATAGGTGACATGACAGTTCTGTCTTGAAGAAAGAGAGGGATTCTCTGAGGTAAAGGGAGAGTTTGCCACACATGGGAGATTGCCATTGTAAAGGTACAGAGATGTCGTGTGTGTGTCTGTGTGTCTGTCTCTGTGTCTATGTCTGTCTCTGTCTCTGTCTCTGTGTCTGTGTCTGTCTCCATGTCTGTGTCTGTCTCTGTGTCTGTCTCTGTGTCTGTGTCTGTCTCTGTGTCTGTGTCTGTCTCTGTCTCTGTCTCTGTGTCTCTGTCTGTGTCTATGTCTGTCTCTGTCTCTGTGTCTGTGTCTGTCTCTGTGTCTCTGTCTGTGTCTGTGTCTGACTCTGTCTGTGTCTGTGTCTGTCTCTGTCTCTGTCTCCATGTCTGTGTCTGGCTCTGTCTCTGTCTCTGTCTCTGTGTCTGCGTCTGTGTCTGTCTCTGTGTGTGTGTCTGTCTCTGTCTCTGTGTCTCTGTCTGTGTCTATGTCTGTCTCTGTCTCTGTGTCTGTGTCTGTGTCTGTCTCTGTGTCTCTGTCTGTGTCTGTGTCTGACTCTGTGTCTGTGTCTGTGTCTGTCTCCATGTCTGTGTCTGTCTCTGTGTCTGTCTCTGTGTCTCTGTCTGTGTCTATATCTGTCTCTGTCTCTGTGTCTGTGTCTGTGTCTGTCTCTGTGTCTCTGTCTGTGTCTATGTCTGTCTCTGTCTCTGTGTCTGTGTCTGTGTCTGTCTCTGTGTCTGTGTCTGTGTCTGACTCTGTGTCTGTGTCTGTGTCTGTGTCTGTGTCCATGTCTGTGTCTGTGCGTCTCTGTGTGTGGGTATAATAGAGAGTAAGTCAATTAGGAGGCTCACAGAGGGAAGGAGACTAACATATGAGAGGGAGGGTAATATACAATTGAACTAAAAGAATAAGTTGGTACCAGGTTGTGAAAGATTCTGGAAGCTACACAGAGAAATTTATATTTTAGCCTAAGCAATAACAGATGGGCTCTGAAGTATAGAGTGACCTCGTCTGACCTATGCTTGAAAAAAATACCACCCTGGCAGCTTCTAACTACAAGATTATTACAACTTGCCAGGCAGAGGTAGGGGTCAGATAGATAATGGTACTAAAAATGAGGATGGGCATGGAACATACTTACAGGGACATATGTGAAGAGGAAAGAGTAGAAAGTTTATGTAAGAGTGAAAAATCACAAGATTTATAGGAGCAAGGGAAGTTATTTTCAAGTAGCATTCAGCATGTATTGATAGCATACTATCAACTTTATGTGACCTTTTAGGTTTTCCCATGCACACCACAATCATAAGTCGCATATACACAGAGATACTAGGAAGAATGGATCATTTGGCAAAGTAAGTTTGGGGGTCTGTTTTTTTTTTAAATCTTCCAGTTTCCATGTTCTTTAGCTAGAAGACTTCTATTGCTGATATTCAATCTTACCGTCATGTAAAAAGAGCCACCCTGATCTATCAGAAGGGTTCCCTAAAGTAATAATAACATTCAAGTAATGTTTTCAGAACAGGTCTAGGTACTGACTCTGAGAAGTGAGCCTCCACTTAATTAATCAAATTGATTTCATAATTCCCATCTATAATAAGTTCAAAAGCAAAGGTCTAAAAATGGAGCTGAAATAATATACTGTATGTGCTTTGTTATCTTTCCCAGCTGTCTACTCATCATCCCTCTTTGGCTGGATTAGTATTCTTAACAAGGGTCTGGCTGCAATTTAAACTCATTGTCTTTACTTTTAACCAACCCGACAAAGAAAATGGATGAAGCCTGCCAAATTTCCCTGTCTCTTTACTAACCTCCTCTGTGTCACCCTCAGATGACTGTCAAATAAGAAACCCTTACAGGCTAGTGAGAGGCAGAAGAAATTGTCTTCTTGCTGTGGATTTCCACCCCATATGCTGAGTGCACAGGCTGTGCAGATTAGAGCATTTACTAGAGGCTTCTAAACAGAGTACAGATGCTGAAAGATGCCCACTTTGTTTTTGCTCTTTCTAATGCTTAACGAGATCATTTCTGTCCCCAGTACATGTGCAAAACTCCTGTTCAATTTAGATTCTCAAAGGCTGTCACCACCACTGTCAATTTGGCTGCCCAAGAGAAGAGTGTGCTTCCTGAATATAGTAAGCATTAGGATTAGATCTCATAGAAGGAGAAAAGAATGAAAAGAGGAGGAAGAGATTTTTTCAAAACTTAGGGGATACCATATTGCTTCCAAGAAACAATCTAAATGTTCATCTCATCCCCCAATTAAAAATCAGACCAAACTTAATCCTTTGTACATAATGTAAATGCTCACTCATTCATTCGTGGCTTGGCTTTCCCATTTCATTTCTTGGCATATTATAAAGTTGTCTCTCTGCAGTTTTAACCCCAGAAATTTTTAGAAGAGAAAAACCAATTTCTGTCTCTCTGATCTTCTATAGCCCGGTCAAGCAAAATTCCCAGACTGAGTATAAGGTTTTGAAGAGGACTTGTTTCTTTTTGTTGTTCATCATTTTCTAGTGGTCTCTGACTCTTCGTGACCCTATTTGGGGTTTTCTTGGCAAAGATACTGGAGTGGTTTGCCATTTCCTTCTCCAGCTCATTTTACAGATGAGGAAACTGAGATGAACAGGGTTAAATGACTTGCCCAGGGTCACACAGCTAGTGTCTGAGGCCAGATTTGAACTCATGAGTCTTCCTGACTCCAGGACTTGTGCTCTGTCCACTGCGCTACCCAGCTGCCTCTTGTTTCTTTAGTATGGTTTTATAATGGATCTTTCAATATAACTTTGGTTTAGTTGGAGTATTGTATTGCTTTGAGAAGTAGTGTCTCATCCATATGTCACCATTACGTTAGATAGTAATTTCCAGTTCCGGTTTCCTTCTCTATGTAGGGAACGGATCACCTATATAAGTTCCAACTTTGAGATTCTATAAATAATCACTATCCCATTCACAACAGTGGTTTTTCCAAATCTTTCTATCTCTCTTTGAGCATTCCATAGTTTCCCTTCCCCCATCCACACTTTCAGCTGAGTACCTTGTTTCATGTTTCATTTAAAAAAGTGAAGCCATTCATCAAGAACACCCTCTTCTCCCCTCCTCCTCATCTCACTCAGATGCCTTCTGCAACCATCTGCTCCTTCACTTCTGTCTCTCATGAAAAGATGGCCATTCTAATTGTCAAGAGACCAACCCCACTTCATGCACAAGTGATCCCACCCAGAAGATTGTCTCCCTATCTACTAGGTGCTTCTCTACTGCCTACAAATATCCCCACACCATCCCCATTCTGAAAAAAACCTCTCATAGATGTATCCCTCCTGGCCAGCTCTCATCCTCTATCTCACCACCTTTTTATGGCCCTGTTCCTTGAGAAGACTGTCTGAAATAAGTCCCTTCTCTTCCTTTCCTCTTGCTTTCTTATTAACCTCACTGTCCAGCTAAAACTGCTTACCAATCATCTTTTAATTCCTTAATCTAATGGTCTTTTCCCGATCATTATCCTTCTTGACCTCTCTGCTATCTTTGGAATTATCGATCATCCGCTTCTCCTTGAAACACTCTTTTTTCTAGGAATTCCCAGCACTGCTGTCTCGTGGTTCTCTTGCTTAGCTTACTGTTCCTCAGTCTCCTCCACTAAAGTTTCATCCAGAGCACACCTATTAAGCATAAGTGCCCCACCTTGGCTTTTCTCCCTCTACACTATTTTACTTGGGGATTTAAGCAGCTACTATGGATTTAATTTCATCTCGATATAGATTCTTCTCATATCTTTATGTCTAGTCCTAACTTTGCTTGACCTACAGTCCTGCATTTCCAACTGCCTATTGGGCATCTCAAACTAGCTGACCTGGGGCAGGTAGGCGGTGTGGTGAATAGAGCACTAGCCCTGGAGGAGTCAGGAGAACCTGAGTTCAAATTTGACCTCAGACACTTAACACTAGTCATGTGACCTTGGGCAAGTCACTTAACCCCAATTGCCCTGCCTTTCCCCTTCCAAAAAGAAAAAAAAAAGGATGACTTGTAGACCTCTTCAACTCCATGTGTCCAAAACTGAACTCATTGTCTTTCTTCAGAAACCTTCCCCTCTTCCTAACTTCTGCCCTTGCTGATAAGGGAATAAACAGCCTTGCAGGCACCTCGACATGCAACTTAGATGGCATCTTCAACTCTTCACTCTCTCCCTTCCAGTATCCAATTTGTTGCTAAGACCTGTGGATTCTACCTACCTTCACAACATCTCTTATATATGCTCCCTTCTATCCTCTTATATATCCATTACCCTAGTTCAAGCCTTCATAATCTCATCCCTGGACTAATGCAATAGACTGTTGGTTGCTCTCCCTCCCTCAAGTCCACCCACACTTCAATCCACCCTCTACTCAGCTATCAAATTAATCTTCCTAAAGTTCAGGTCTGACCATGTTATCCTTTATTCAATAAACTTCTAAGACCAAATATAACATTTTCTTTGGTTTTTAAACTGGCCATGGAGATGCAGGACTGTAGGTCAAGAGAACTTAGGACTGGATCTAAAACTTAATAGACTGGTCCTTAGCTATCGTTCTAGTCTTACACTTTACTCCTTTTCACATACTCTGAGTGACACAGACGTCCTTGCTGTCCTTCATACTCCCATGCCTGGAATTCTCTCCCTCTTTATCTCTATCCCCTGCCTTCCCTGGCTTCCTTCAAGTCCTAGCTAAAGTCTCAACTTCAGCTAGAAGCCTCTCATAGTCCACCTTAATTTTAATCCCTTTTCTCTAAGAATTATCCCATGTATGTATGTATGTGTATATGCATATATACACATACATTGCATGTAGTTATTTTCATGTCATCTCCCTGGTTATACTGTGAGATCCTTGAAAGAGAAACTGGTTTTTCTTTGACTTTGCTTTTTGACTTTTGTTTGCTTTTGTTTTTCCTTGGTATCCCCAGAGCTTAGCACAGTGCCTACCACATAATAGGTATAAAACAAATACCTATTGACTGAGCAACTGACTAATCACAATTCTCTGATACCATGCCAAGACTAAATGATATGAATGAGTCAGAAACACTTGACTTGGGACTTTAAAGAATCCTTTTCATTGCTAGTTTACCACAAGCCTTTGCTCAAGGCACTACGTCTCCTAAGTATATCCTTAGTGATTCACAACAACCTTTGAGGATCCTAGGTCTAATATAGGTGAGCCAATAACTCTCTAGCAAAATCACACCCCACTCCAACTCTCTTTGTCCTAATCTTCTGCATGCTCCCATGGCCAGGAAGTAGTGGCTATTACCAATGACCTTAACAAGTTATCTCCCCTTCTCACCCTCAATTTCCCAGGCTGACTCTGACAATGTATCTAAGATGCCCTTCATACCTCAGATATTAGGTAGAGAAAGAGAACCAGATGAGACCACCATATAGAAGAGCAATGTAGTTCTGAGACACCTCATTCCGCATGGGATAACTTTGCTTCTGTATTAGAACTCCCCGCCTATGCTGGCATTCCCCATGCATGACTTCAGAGGGAGTCTCATGCATCGAGCTTTACTGTATTGCTGATGAAGGTCTTGAGGCACAGCATAAAACTAAGGGTATAAGCAACAATGGTGCTGGGGCATAAATGAGAACATTGTCATGTCCTAGATAAAACAGGTTGAGGTCATCCTGTGACTCAAGTACACTAGAAGTTATGGGACCCTTGCAATTAGAGGCTGTAAGAACCTAACACCATCTACTTGGGGAAAGGTTGAAAAGGCAAGGTTGAAGGTACTGAAGGGACAACCACACTGACCTGAGTTATTCCTAGAGTGGCAGCTCAGTGGTGCAGTGGATAGAGTGTTGTGCCTAGAATCAGGAAGACCTGAGTTCAAATCTATTATCTGCTTAGTTAATGTCAGCAATACAATGATCCAAGACAACTCTGAAGGACTTGTGCTGAAAAATGCTATTCATCCCCAGACAAAGAACTGATGGAGTCTGAATACAGACTGAAGCATACTGTTTTTTAACTTTATTTTTCTTGGGTTTTTTGTCTGTGTTTTCTTTCACAATATGACTAATATGGAAATGTGCTTTGCATGATTACACACGTATAACCTATTTTGAATTGCTTGCCTTCTCAATGAGGGGGGTGGGGAAGGAAGGGAAAAAATTTGGAACTCAAAGTCTTTACAAACAAATGTTAAAAATTGTTTTTACATGTAATTATTTTTACATGTAATTTATTAAAGGAATAAAGAAAAAGAAGACATCGCATACATAGACCATATTCTATTTATTAAATATACTGATTCTCATCTTCATATAACTCTGAACAGGATGCACTCTATGAAGCATGGCACTAAAGAGATTAACAGTAGTTTGCTTTTATGAAAAAAATATGCTGTCAACAAGCAAGTAAACAGAATTAATGAGTATCCTTATCATAGATACAGCAAGCAGCCACAAAGCTATAGAGAGACAGGCACTAAAGTCCCTTAATGGGGAAAAGGAGGAATCCATCCCCTCCCTTCCCCTTCAACTAAATCTCCTATGAAAGGTAGGCATCAGCCTAGCCATGGCCCAAGCAATGTCAATGAATACCTAGGGATGAGACCTAGATTGGAAATATACACATCTCATCTACTACCCCCCTTCCTGACTCCTTCTAAGAGCTCTGTTACACTGCTTCTATTACCTTGCAGAAGCAGATCCTTCATTGCCCATGTGCTGAGACACTGGGAAGGGAATTAAAGGGGAAAGTGTACTGATAGCACTTGTGAACAGTAAAGGAAGAATGTGTTGCAGAAATATTCTCTAGGTAAACATTTTAAAACTTGAAGAGCAGTACTCAATTTACCCTACTGAATAAAATCCAGCCCGATGTATTTGCATCATATTCATTGGTACATGGTGGTGGTGATGAATGTGTGTGTCAGGGCGGGGGTGTGGGGGTGGGTGTATTGTGAAAACACATGTGCACGCGCTATTAAGCATGATATCTATTTCCTATGTGGTGCAGCCTGCCAACCTGATGGAGAAGCCAGGGTACTTGGCACTTGAGCCCGTGGTGGGGTTTTGGACTTTGAACTGGGACTGTGTGCTCTGTAGGGATTGGGTTAAACCTAACCCTCTTCTTCTTCCCAGAGAATGAAATGATATAAAGAGTGAGTAAAATTCTGCCTCCCACATGTTGGAACTATAAGTTTATATATTCATAATGACATCTTTTGAAATGAATATCACTTTGTTAAAACTAATCTAACTTTTAGTGGCTTAATGGAACTGAGGTGCAAGGGACACCCTGATTCTTAATACTATCAATTGGGGCTGGAACCATTTATAGAGAGCCTAGACACCCTAAAGCCCCCTTAAATGTATTTGAGAAGAGGGAAGGGTGTAGCCCCAATGCAATATTCACAGCACCAATGGTCACTATAAATATAACTGCATAGTGCCTAATAACAAAATATGACAGACTCTCCATATAGAAGACAGAAGCAAAACATTTATTTGGACACCAGAAAACCAAATCCCAAAACCAGAAAGCCTATTCCATCATAGTAGCAAAGAAGTTAATTAGCCACAACTGCACAGAGAGCCACAACATCCTTTAGTCTTCCCACAAATCAACATAAGACCAATATTTACTCACAAGCCTATCTGTTTCCCTTGGAACCATCCTCTCCTCACAATCATCTAGTCTAGCTCTGACTCCCAGCTTTCTGTGGGTTCTGCTCCACCTTTCAGCAACTTCCTCCCACCACAGGCTCCATGTGATTACATTCAGTCTATTAGGGGGCAGAGTATATTTTCAAAGCAGGGAAGGTCTTCAAATTCTCGTTGCCATTACAGAGGGGTGGAATCTAATCTGTCTTTTCAAATAGCAAGGGCCACAGCAGTCAATGTTCCATTTATAATATTTGCTTAGAGTCAAGTAAAATGTACATCAATGATGGAGTACTCACAAAGGACTACATTGCAGCATTTCTCAAACTGTGTCGCCTAGGAACTATAGGTTCTTGGCACAGTTCAAAGAGTTCCTCAAAGGAAAAAAAAAAACATTAAGACTGACAAGCACACACACAACCTTGTTTTGCTATGTATGATAACAGAGGCCTTCAGCCAGTGAACTATCAGAAACTGGTCTGAATTATCACAGAGTATGAAGGCCAGCAAGGAGATGTGTGTCACTCAATCTTACTGGTCTTATTTATTTGATCACTGAATGAATTCAATAATGTTTAACTTTGCTCTGGTGCCTGAGTATCTTTTCTGATGTTGTAATTGGAGGAGGGAAGGAATCGGAGAATATCTCTCCCAAAACGGTTTTATTTTATTCCCCCACATCGGGAAATTTTGGAGATTTAAGCATCTGAATCATTTTGAAGTTTTCTTCAGCTCATGTCTTCAGTCAGGGAAACCCTGGAAACTTTAGTTTGAGAACAAAGGACAGTTGCCCTCGTGAAGCACACCACTATCCTGGAGAATACAGGTGGAAAGAGGACAGAAGTTTGGGCAAAAAACCTGAAAAGTGAAGACTTTAGATTATTATGTTTCGATTGTTTAGATTATTGTTCAGATTTTGCTTCTCCAAAAGGGCAAGCATCTCTGTCAGCAAACGTTTAGGCTAATATAGATATAGAACATGGGAAAAGAAGTTACTTAAATAATGATAACATTGGACAGACTCATACCCCAAGATCTTTGCACAGACAAAAAGAAACTCTTCTTCATTTCCTAAAGATACTTCCAATACCATCTCTCTGAGTCATGCTATCCTGTGTGGTTTGAGATTGGTAAAGAGTCAAGAATGAGCTCTCCTTCCCTACTGTCCCCAAAACACATATATGTATACACACACACACACACACACACACACACCCTGACACCCTGACCTATAGAGCCCCTGTGACTCACAGTACTAGTAAAGAGCGAGACCTGGGTTTACTCTTCCACATACCAGTTCCCTGCCTTTTCGCTTTTAAGATTCTGGTCCCTACCCTAGTCTTCAATGATGAGGTTCTCTTCATCATTGACCTTTCAGCCCTTTTTTGGTTTTCTGTTGCTCAGTTATCAATTTAGCATCCCCATCTACCACTGGCTACCACAATATTTGACTCAAATTCTATGGGTCACTGGATTTCTTCTCCACTAGAGGTTTGCTTCTCCCCTTCCTGGGCTGAGCAGATGCTGTAGATTTCAGCACAGACCTATGCCCTAGTCTATGTATGCCTTAGCAACCACATTTCATACTGAATTCCATCTAGGTCTGCCCCTGCTTTGAGGTCTGTAGGGTATTTCTGTGTGTGTGTGTGTGTGTGTGTGTGTGTGTGTGTGTGTGTGTGTATCTATGTCTATCTCTCTCTCCATCTCTATGTCTCTCTCTTTTTCTCTCTCACTGACCTTCATGCTTAAGCTTCTCCTTTGCCTCAAGAGGCACATTACTTGACAGGGAGAAAGTTATCTGATTTCTCTCAGTACAGACTTATTACAAGTGCCTATGTGTGGGCTTTCAGCTTTGTAAGCAAAAAACCTGACATAATTTTATTAAAAGCATTGTAAAGATCTTCTAGCTAATGAAGTTCTATTGAACCCCACTATCTGTGGATTCCCTTTGTATACCAGGCCGTGCTATGCCTACTTATCCCCCTCCATTCTTTATATTAATAATCCATTTGAAAGGGAGCCCCTTTGATTCACTATCTTCTCTATACCCTTCACCTAAATCAACAGACCAAAAGACATAGGGATGAGAGTGGAGTAAATCTAAAGGAATAAATATGAAATAATCAGTATTCATTTACAATCTTGGATTTGGTATTTTTCCTTAATTGTAATTATTTTTGCACCAATGTCCATTATGAATAATTGTATAAAATTGGAAGTAGGAAGATACAAGGATAAAAAAAATTGTTAATAATCACAACTTCAGAGAAATACTGTTCAACCACCAGATTTCAAATATAGAAAAATGCAAATATAACAATAACTGTCTCCAATTCAGGCATATTTCTAGTAATCTGTGTACATGGTTAAAATAACCTTTACACTAGCTCTATGTTTCAAAAGATAAAGAGCTAAGGAGAGAGAATTGGGCAAGTAAAGAAAAATATTCCCTTCTAACTGAAAAAGAAACATAATGAGTCAGAGGAAAGTGTATAGGTGTACAGGGTGTAGTTATAATATCATTCCTCCAACCTTTGCCAAGCCAAATGGAGAGGCAATCCACTCTCTCCTTTGTGTAAAGAGAAGGGAAAGGAAGCAAATAACTGATCCAAAGTGTTGTGAAAAGTAGCCTAAGGGCTTTCTTGGAATTGGTAGAAATCAGCTACTGATGAAAATTCTTTTATTGGGATAATTAGAATCAGTAGCGAAAGAAAGTCTAAGGAAACTCCAAGCATTCAGTGAGCTGGGTAAAAACTTCAGTAATGTAAAGGGCATATGATACCCAAATTATTGGTATGAGGAAAATTTTGAGGCCAATTATTCAGATTGTTACCAGTTGATTGCAAAGACATTTCATTATACACAGAGTTGGACATCTTTCAGTCTTGCTCTCACTCATATATCACTTTTAATATGGTAATTACAAGTCATTGTATACTTCCCTAATTTATTTTTTGATGAAAAGTAACTGAATAAAATCTGAGATAATAGCTATAAAATATTTTTCTGTCATGCCCAAGGACTGAAACCTGAATCCTACAAATTATAGACACAATGCTAAGATGGAAATAAACAACCTGATCAGGGCTACTCTCATAAAGTTAAACACTTACATGGGCAGCAAGTATCATAGTTCTTTCTGTCTAAGAGGATAAGCTTAAAGATACTCCGCTTTTAGATTCCCTACATGTTATTTTCAGATTGTATTTATCTATAATTTTCTGCTTAACAGTAATACAATATCAAAAAGCTCTAGATGGAAACTGCTTTGTTCAGTTGTTTCAGTTGTGTCCAACTCTTAATGACCCCATTGACTCTGGAGGAGGGAATGAGGTTGACATCTTCATGAAACTCTGTTTCTTTTAAATCCAATTCATGCACAACTCAACCCATAACTCTGTGATGTCAACATCGGTTCTTTTTGGGAAGGAAGGATGAACAACAACACCACATGGGATTTTCTCAGCAAAGATACTAGAGTGGTTTGTTCATTTTACAGATGAGGAAACTGAGGCAAACAGGGTGAAATGACTTGCCCAGGATCACACAGCTAGTATGTGTCTGAGGCAGGATTTGAACTTAGAGAGGGGAATTTAGAGATCATCTTATCCAACTCCTTAATTTTACAAAGGAGGAAACAAGTTTGGAAAAGTAAAGACACTTGCCCTAGCCATATAGTTGCACAACATACATACAATAGCAAATCTGGAATTTGAAATTGGTTCTTCTGATACCAAATCCATCACTGTATCATATTACCTCCCTACCTGATAAAGTGTTCTGGTCATATTTTTAGTGTCTGAAAAGAGTTGTGTGATGTATCTGTCCATTTTGATCTGAAAACTAAATCTAGGTAAAACTTTGAAACGCACTTTCCAATTTGACCCAAATTATGAGCTCTTGAAACTTTCTCCATTTTTACAGATCAACTTTTTTTTAATAGTTGGATGATTTTTGAAGTATAAGGATATCCTCCAAAATTCTGGGAATAACCATGGACCTTTGTCAAGTGTATCAACTTCAACAATGGTCCCATCAACCATTATCATTTTCTCTCCTAGCAATTTTATGGTTGAGTTCCTTTTTATAAAAGATCACATCATGGAAATAGTTCTTCGATTACTTATCTATCCCCCCACTGGTTGAACTTTCCTTGCATTGCACACAAATAGCTTTATTTGCATCATTTAGGTTATCTCACTTTGGGGGGAAAACAGCTTTCTGAGAAGAACAGGAGGAAAAAAAGCAATCTGGTTCAGCTGTTGACTCACGGTGTGATGGAGGAATGCTGTGTAGCATATCTTTCAACTTTAAATCAGGCAGGGTGGTTTGTTCTCCTAAGTGTAGCCTGTGAAACAAATAAACACAAAAAAGGGCAAAGCACACCATCAACTGTGTTCTGCTCCACTGGAGAATGTGAAAAAAATCTGAAGTGCTGATATCATGCAGGAAATACAATTGGTCGGAAAGGATTATTTTGAAAGGGTTTTGGTGTTTTGTTTGTTAGGTGATTTTTTTTTCCCAACACTGATAGGAATTCCATTTCTGAGTGGAATTATACAAATCCATTATTTATCTAAGGAGTTTGCTCATGCAGTGCTATCCTTAAGAAACCCTAAGTGCTAAGCTGTTGAAACTGAATGATAAACTTCAAAGTCATTAAGAAATAGTATGGTTCTGGGTTTTTTTTGGAGACCATAGTGGCAGGGAGAGGGACATAGAAAAGAGGGTTGTATCTATATGGTGCACAAAATTAATTATGATTACAATCAGGTAAGCCTTTTCTGACAATAGCATAGTTGAGCACCAAAAACTGCATCTGTATGACAGATTTTATTCTGCCTATAAAATAACTAAAATTACGAGATAAATTAGAGGACTGGGGGCTTTGGCCATTTTGACAAGACCCAATCAATCATTCTTCACTCCAGTTGGTGTGTTCTCAGTTGGCAAACAGTTTCCATAGAAATTATGGGTTTTTTTAAACATAGTTATATGGTTAGTAAGTTGATGATAATAAGATGACCAGAACAATTTGTATAATAAGAAGACCCTAAATACAAACAACTTTGAGTTGAAAGAACTATGATCAATTTAAAGACAATCTTCATATATAGAGGATAGATGGAACATACTATCTACCTACTGACAAAGAGGTGACAGATAGATTTAGGGTGCCAAATGAGACATGTATTTTTTGATACAGCCAAAAGGGGAAATTATTTTACTTGGCTATTTTTTACAAAAAAATTGCTTTTCTCCTGTCTTTTTCCTCAATTTCTTTTAATTTTCTTTTTTAAATGGCTGTTAATAGAATTTTGGGGGGGTTTGCTACCAATATGAAATTTTCATGCATTTTCAGATGAAGGTCACTGTACTGTAAGTTTTGCTTAATTGTTTCATTTTGTTATAAAAGACCTCACAGAATATGAGGATAATCTATTAATATAAAGCAAAACAAACCATAAATAAAACTTTTTTAAAAAAGCAAATTATAGCATTACTAAAATTCGAACAGCCTTGTAATTTGCTTGATAAATTATACATTTCTTTAAAAAAATAGGAACTCACAGATAAGCCAGCGGAAAGGTTTTTAAAAATGTAATTTTGTAAAAATCTAAATTCAAGTAAAAATAGGCCACTGAGGAATTATTGGAAACAAAGCAATCAGATAAGATTAGAGGCATGTATGTCTTTTGTTCTTATTATTATTGAAAGGAAAGAGCTGAAACTTTTATTCAAATTTCCACAAAGAATAAAATGAAACTAATCCTGGTTCCTATTTATTTCTTTTTCTTTTTTCTGTAACTGACTTGATATTTTTTCACAAAATAAAAATTTCATAAGTGACTAACTATAACTACTATCACCACCACCATCGTTATCATCAAGACCACACACAAGCAAAAATGGAACTCTACTAGTATTTTCATATGTCATTTATAACATAAAACTGGAATTGTAAATACCATTTAAGGTATATACAGTCAAAAGTCAAATATATAGAGTGTGGAAATTTTTGGTTGTGTTTTATTTGATCATATCTGTAATTGCATCAATATTGGGTGAGAAATAATGCTTACCAACAGAAATCGGCACTTTTGTTTTCTCTGTTATTATATAGAATGTTGTCTAGGACACAGAGGAGTTGACTTTCCCAGGAGCACCCATAGCAGTCAAAAAAAAAAAGATCTTGAGACTAGTTCTTTGTAATTCTTTTTGGTCAGCTTTCTACCCAAAGCACAACATATATTGAAATTAATGATGGGAAACACTAAGGAAAGTGAATACGGTATTAGGGGAAAGGGAAGGATTAAAGAAAAGGCAGGGACCTTTGTTTGGTCAGCTAGGTGGTACAACGGACAGAAAGTCAGGCCTGGACTCATCTTCTTGAGTTCAAATTCAGCCTCAGACACTAGCTATGTGACCTTGAGCAGGTCACATAACCCTGTTTGCCTCAGTTTCCTCATCTGTAAAACTAACTGGAGAAGGAAATGGCAAAGCACTTCAGTATCTTTGCCCCAAATCGGGTCACAAAGAGTTGAGCATGACTGAACCAACTAAACAGCAACAATGAGCAGACATAAATTGTTCTCCTAGTTCTGCTCACTTCATTCTTCATCAGTTCACACGAATCTTCACAGGTTTCTCTGAAACCATCCCTTTCATCATTTCTGATAACACAAATAGCATTCCATTAAATTCACATATCATATTTTATTCAGCCATTCCCCAATTGATGGGAATCCCCTTAGTTGCTAGTTCTTTGCCACGTCAAGAAGAGTTGCTATAATTTCTTCTTTCACAGTGGTATTGTTGGGGCAAAGCATACGCATAGTTTACTAACTTGCACATAATTCCAAATGCTTTCCAGAATATCTATACCAA
The DNA here is from genome assembly GCA_028627135.1 of Pseudochirops cupreus. Lineage (NCBI taxonomy): Eukaryota > Metazoa > Chordata > Mammalia > Diprotodontia > Pseudocheiridae > Pseudochirops > Pseudochirops cupreus. The sequence continues at coordinate 191,779,267 of CM053580.1, read as the reverse complement.
TTCACACCTCTACCAGCAGTACACCAATGTGCTTATTTTCCCAAAACCATTTCAATATTTGTCATTTTCCTTTTGTTTTCCAACTTTGCCGATTTGATGGCCATGAGGTAGAACCTCAGAATTTGACTTTGGCTTGTATTTCTCTCATTAATTAGTAATTTGGAGCATGTTTTTTTTTCATACAGTTATAGATAGCTTGAATTTATTTCCTTAAGAACTGCCTGTTCATATCCTTTAATCATTTATCAGTTAGGAAATCCAATGTTCTTTCCACTGTACCACCATGCTGATGTAGCATGTTTTATATATGACCAAATTAGAAAATATATGTAAAGCATTTTGTCAATAAGGTAAATATGAGCTCTAATTAGCAGTAACAGTAGTACTTGCCAA
>CM053580.1:191732743-191778374 GCA_028627135.1 Pseudochirops cupreus | reverse complement strand
TGTGCTAATTACTATAACTAATTGTACTATTTTCATATATGTAGTATTAAAAGTCATATAAACATGAAATGACAGTAAAAAGAAAAGGAAATAAATTGTATACATTTTAGTTTATGTCTTTATCAAAATTAATTATTTTGTTAAGTAGTGTGGTGGCTTTTGTAATTCCTTCAATAATTTCACATCAAATGGTTCCTCAAAGCTACGCAAAGCATTGTGCCCCCTTTTACAATCAGGACCACATGTCAATCACAGTTGATCATATGGGTTCATTCATTCAATTCTTCTGCAGAGAGAGAATTGTTAAATTAGTACTTAGGTAAACATAGAGAAATCATTCATAGAACCACATGGCAGATCAGCAATATTCTATATTTTCAAACTTATAGTTGCAGATTAATTTCATTATTTTTTTAAAATTCTTAAATATACAAATCAATCCAAGGTTTCTCATTGTCTTGAAGAACTGTCTCTGCCAAGGCAGAGCAGATTAACAATTGGTTTATGACTTAGTATATAAGTCCTTCCTAAGGTAGACAGAGGGTAAACGGCAAACCCAGAATTCTCTAGCTAGTGTCAGAGGCAGGATTCAAATCCAGTTCCTCCTGACTCCAAATCCAGCCTGTGTCCACTGCCCATGCTGTGTCTGAATCTTAATGGAAACTCAGAATTAAACAGAAAAAATATAAAGCTAATATTTGGCTTGTTCATATGTTGATATAGAATATGACATGAATCTGACTCTCAGGTTGGTGTCTTTCCCAATTATAGTATCCCACTCGTGTCAGGAGCAGTCTGAAGGAGGGTTGAGGGGAGAAAGATAAGTACATTTTAGAGTATGGGCCACTGAAGGAGAGAGTACAGTCCAGAAAGGGGTGTCACAAAGGAAGCCTTTGGAGAGCCACAGGGAAATATAAAGACATTTTATACCTGGGGTGTAAAGGAGAAACAGGTGGTAAGAGGGGTATGGAAGAGAAGTTAGGAATGTGTCTAAGATAAACTGCAACTTTTTCCTAAATCCAGGGCAACTCACACCATTAAAAATCATCTCAGGGCCACATTTAATTTCTGACTTCTAGTGAACCATGCAAACATGAAGGCAGGTACTTACCTGAATGAAAATACTGATTCCACTAAATAATGTATATATAATGAATCAATATAACTCAAGCATATGTCACTATGAATTCCACTATACATCATAGCCAGGTCAAGTTCACCCCAACCTTTCTTACAGATGCAAAATGTATCACCTAAGCCTCAATCCTTTGTCCCAAACGATATGCTTATCACACCCTTGTTATTTGCCAGAGAGCTGCGTTAAGTGCTAGGACTACAAACATTAAGCAAGCAAGATAAACAACATGGGAAGGAAACACACAAAGAGCAACCCAATGAGGAGGAAAGGGAATATGTGACGGCATAGTCTGGAAAAGCCCAGAAGTAGCTGAGATCTGCCATTTTTTTTTTTTTACAAATCTGGCAGGAACAAAAGTTAACTGTCCCTGGACCTAACATGTAACACAGGCCCACCCCAGAATATAAGTCCTTCCTAAAGCAGACAGAGGGTAAATGGCAAGCCCAAAGTTCTCAAGCTAGTATCAGAGGCAGGATTCAAATCCAGTTCCTTCTGATGCCAAATCCAGCCCTGTGTCCACTGCCCATGTTGGATCTGAATCTTAATGGAAATTCAGAATTAAGCAGAAAAATGTAAAGCTAATATTTAGTTTGCTGAAATTTAGGACAAGAACACAAAGAAAGAATCTCTCTAATGAGCGAGTATGAGGACTCACAGATGGACAGACGCTTATTCTCTTCCACTAGAAACATATTAATTCTCCTTGCAAAGCTGCTATAAATATTCACAGGATGCATACTTTGAGAACATCACAGGTTGAAAAGTTTACTGTATAGTATTTCAGTAGAACATTATCACTATTTCCATGCATCATTAAAGGACACACATGCCCATTACAGTATCTGTAAAGCTGAAGGTCTAACTAAGTGATGTAATATTCTCCCACACGTCTGAACCCCACACTTCCTAATTCTTCTTCATAAGGATATCATGACGCTCAATTAACATAATGCCTTTGGAGCACTTTGGCAGTGCAAAGTGTACAAAGTGTTCATGTCCACAGTACTACATTGCTTTATCTTTGTTACTGACTATTCAGATTCACAATTATCCAAGGACACTCATTCTCCTGAAGTCACTCGATGATCTTGGCCTTTCATCTTTATCTAGTTTGTCTTTGAAATATCTCACATTTCTGCACATTCATGTCTAAATGCAAGATGTCAGCTCCTTCAGTATCTGGAGCAAAGGTGAAAGCACTGACCTTCATCTGGGTTCTAAATAATTAATAGCTTCAGCTTTTAACTTACATAGAAGCCAATAAAGCTTCTCTTGCCAGCAGGATGATTTTCAAATCAAGGGACATAACCCCCAATATTCCTTCTGTGATAATGTGGCAGTCTACCAAGTCACAAGGGAACCTGGTGTTTAAAATGGTGTTTAAAAGGAATGCCTGGGATGCCTTTGGGCTTGCTGAAGTCAAACCAAAAGGAAGGTGAAAACCAATCAAAGTAAAAAAAGATAATGATGATTCACATTTATGTAATGCCTCCCAGCTTACAAAACACTTTCCTTGCAACAGGACCATAACATAGATAATGTGAGTACTATTATCCCTGTTTTACAAATGAGAAAGAAGGAGGCTCATTGAGATGCAATCCAATGCAACCATCATTTGCTAAGTACTGCCTATGTGGAAGTCAGACCGTGCCAGGTCCTAGAGATGCAAAGGAAAAGTTTAAATATAGTCCCTTGTTCTCAAGGACATTCTGGTTCTTCTACTACTCTGTGGCCACTCTAATATGGCAATGCTGCCATGTGTATACCCCATGTCCCTCTCCCCTAACATATCTAATTCTAGGAATGGTAATCAAATCCACACTACCATTCCTACAGACACCTCCATTCCAAATGTTTATGTGATCTATTCGCACTTGACACATGGCAGAACTTTCCAGGCTCATATTGGTTAAACATAATGTACCTTGATCCCAACGTGGTGATGTCATTTTGGTCCTATGAGAACCAAGGACAACAACCAGCCAACGGTTCCTAGAAAACACATATCCATCAGTAGCCCTATGGCTCCACTCACTAACCCTGCGTCCTAGAAAGACCCTTTCTAGGTCTAGGCTGACCCTCCCCTGTGTTATATTCCACTATCAGAATATAAATTCTTTTTTTTTTTTGTATTTAAATCCCAGCTTGGCACATACCATAAATACTACTTTATAAAATGCTTTTTAATTCATTTATTCTCCTGAGATGTCCTTTGGCTTGCAAATGTCAAACTTGTCACCAAAAACCAATTCTTCTGACTCCAAGAAAAGCTTTCTTCTCCCTATGCCATATTATAAACATTTTAACACTGGTACAGGACCATGAACATAGTTGGTGTTTAATAAATACTTGGTTATGAGAAAGGTCATGATATAGCTTTGGAAATGGCTTTGGATCACAAGTCAGAGGACTTATTCTAATCTTAGTGGTCCTTAGTAAGTCACTTAACCTTACCAGGCCTCAATTTTCTCATCTGAAAAATGGAGGACTGATGTCAAAAGTCTCCTCCCATTCCAAAATTTTGCAATATAATAATTAGTCCAAGTTATGGGTATGAAATACACTGAGAGGTAGTTTTATTCTCAGCATTTTTTGCCTCTTGGACATCTCAAGCTGGAGGTCCTGTAGAAATCTTAAACTCACTATATCCAAAACTGAACTCATTATCTTCCCGTCCCTGGCTTCCAAACTTCCCTATAAGAGATGAGGGTACTACTGTCCCCTCAGACACACAGGCTTGCAACCTAGGGATCATCCTCAACTTCTTACTCTCTCTCTTTCACTACCACCCCTATATCCAATATGTTGTTGCATTCTGTCTATTCTACCTCTACAATAGCTGTCATATATCCCTCCCTTTTCTCCTCTGACATTGCCGTTGTACCCTGGCGCCTACTACGTCATATCATCTGACCATGTCACACCTCACCTCTCCCAGTCAGTAAACTCCAGCGGCTCCCTATCACCTCCAGGATCAAATATAAAATCCTCTGTTTGACTTTTGAAGCCCTTTATAACATGGCCTCAGTACCTTTCACTTGCCTTTCACTCTATAATCCAACACCAGCTTCCTTGCTGTTCCATCTCTATATTCTATTTGTTTTTACCCACTGGCAGTCAATCCCCCATGGCTAAAATGTTTTCCCTCTTGGTCTCCTGGCTTTCTTCAAGCCAGCTAAAACCCTATCTTGTGCAAGAAAACCTCCTTGAAAAGCCTCAATGCTAGAGCCTTCCCTCTGAGATTACCTCCCATTTCTTCTATACACATTTTGTAGGTTCTAAGTTGTTTACATGTTGTCTCTGCCATAATAATGTGAGCTCATTGAGGGGAGGGGCTGGTTTTTCTTCTCTCTGATGCCCTTCTTAGCATAGTAAGCATCTAACCCTCTGAATTAGGGTCTAGAGAGCATATTATTCCAATCTGGCATACAACTTACTAAAATTATGTAAAACAACTCCACACAATGGAAAGAATATTGGATTTGGAATAAAAGGAACCCGGGTTCAGATCAGAGAGCCATGTATTTGAGTATGATTAGAAATAACTAAGTGTCAAACTAAGTGCTAAGCTAGGAAAAATAAGTAAGTTAGAATAAATTGAATCTATCTCAGCTGAATTGAGGATGTATTTGTATATTTCACATCATTTTCTCTTGTCACAAAAATTGCTAGTTGTAGCTCTGGCAGATATTTCCCCGCCTCAAGATTCTTACAGTACAGTTAGGGAGAGAAACCAGTAAACATACATAGAGTATAATTAAGTACAAAAGTGGAAATACTCGCTATAAGGGTGATATACAGATAAAAGAAAAAAAGATAGGCTTCAATAGCTGGGAAAGTACCTTAAGATAATAGATTTCTCCCATTCTAGTGGAACTCTATAGAGTATGTCCCCTTCACTCAGATGCCACTTTGAATCTGAACTCTGGAGTACTAGAGACCCTAGCAGAGACCAGAAGCCATCAAGTAACTCCAACCTCTTCATGTTGTAGCTAATAAAACCAAAACTGAGAGAGGTTAAGTGACTTGCCCAGGGTCACACAGCTAGGAAGTGTCAGAGGAAGGATTTGAATCACCGTCTTCCTGAATACAAGCTCAGCGCCTCATACATAGAACCATTCTGACCATCTCAGGGGAGGAATCATTTTATCATAGACTCATAACAATCCTGTAAAGTAGATATGATTGCTACCCTCATTCTACATATGGGGAAACCAAGACTCAGAGAGGTTAAGTGGCTTACCCATGATTACACAGCTAATGAGAATTAGAATTAGAATTTGAGCCCAGGTTATCAGACACTAGCTGTGTGACTCTGGGCAAGGCCCTTCACTCTGTTTGCCTCAGTCCTCTCATCCTTAAAATGAGCTGGAAAAGGAAATAACAAACCACTAGTATTTTTGCCAAGGAAATCCCAAATGGGGTCATGAAGAGTTGGACACAGCTGAAGAAATGGCTGAACAACAACTATCTCACCCTACATCCCATGCTTCATCATACCTTACCATCACTCCAACGTGAAGGACAACAGAGGAAACCTCTCCGTATTCTCCTTCTAGTTTCTGCACATCAAGCTACATAGTCTGCTCTCTACTGGTCTCAATATCCCTTAGTTTCCCAAAGTAAGCCCTACCTGGGATTGTAGCCCTATTTGGCAAAGTGATCTCCTTAGTGGCATATTGAAGTAAGCTTTGGATTTATGATATTTTTATCCAAACAGTATAAGAATGGGGGCAGGGGACAGAGAAGGATTAAGTCTTTTAGTAAGACAATAAATCAGTGGGACAACAATTCATTCCAATGGCCATGAAGCAGGCACTATAGAGTGTTTAGAGCTTGGTCAGACATCTAAGAAGCTAAGGTCATCCACTGTATCCTGGGCCATCGCCAGTCATCCTGACTTGTCTTCCCATTGGACTTCAATGACTCTGGAAGAGAGAGTGAGGCTCATGGCTTTGTGCAACTCTGCCTCACTTAAATCCAATTCACAGGTATGTCAAGGCAATATGTCAAGGCAACATCCCAGCATGTCATTGATCCTCGTCAAAACCAAAGGATGAACAACAACAACACATCAATGGGATGAGCACCTCAGTGCTGGACTTCAGGTCAGGAAGTTCTGAATTCCAATCCTGTCTCAGATACTCCTTCAATGTGTGACGCTGGACAAATCATTCACTTCTCGTTGCCTCAGTTTCCTCATCTGTAAAACAGGGCTCATAATAGCACCTCCCTCACAGGATCGTTGGAAGGATCTTGGCAAACTTTAAAGTATTAAATAAACTCTAGCTATTATTATTATTATTACTATGGTAAGCAAATAAGAGTCAACTCTTCCCAATTTTAATTTAATTTATTTGGGTTTTTTTTTAATACATTTAAATGTGTACCTACCACAAGCTAAGCAGCAAAGCCACTTGAACAAGCAAAGTACGTGTTTCCCATTTGGAAATACCAAAAGCACTTCATGCGCCACTAAGCCTCCTGCATCAGGCACCCAGTAAATGCACATTGACTGACTTGCTTTTTCCTTTGGCTATTACCAACAGGGGATCAGGCACAGAACCAAACTATGCTGAAAAGAATTCTCCTATCTGAAATTCTGCAGTGAGAGAGGTTTCCATGTGACTCCCACCACTCCTCACCCCCGGTGTCAATGTAGCACTGATTTTATTTCAACATTCCATCATTACAAATGTAAAATATAGAAGCAGAACAGTTGGGAAAAATTAAGTCAATTATGCCTTGGGATGAGCAGCCAATGGGTGAGTCATTTAGCAAACTACATCTGAGAAGTTCATTACTACTCTGAGTTCAAGTTTTTTGAAGTCTCTATTAGGGCCAGATATTTTGAGATGGTTGTCAGTCATGATATATAGTAATAGTCATATATCAGCCACCATTTTTTCTACTGCTTTCTTTTGCATTATATAAGTACCACAACCCAGTACGCTATTGCCTCCTCTCCCCCAATCTTTCCTGACAACAAAGAAAAACAGTTAAGGAAAACAAGGCAATGTGTCTACTGTATCTCATATCAGCCATCACTTCTTCTAGTTCCATATTTTTTTCCTTTATTTTCTTTTTTAGATGATCAAAGCTTTGCTTAGGACTTTTGTACTGATAGAGCACTGGGAATAGTCATCGGACATAGAAAATTGCAGAAAGAGGAGTTTATTTCCCCACCCTCTTTCAAGTCATCCTTCCAGTGTCTATCTGTTTTTCTCTCTTCCTCCCTCTCTTCCTCCCTCATTCTCCCACTCCTTTTTCTCTCTTCCCCCTCCCTCCTTCTCTTCTCTTCTCTCTCTCTCTCTCTCTCTCTCTCATTTTCATTTTGAACAATATATAGAAGGAAACAATTAATAGGATGCCTTATATGCAAGTAGTATCATTTTTCAAGTGTATATAAATGCTCTTAGGAATAGGCTCAAACTATAATTTTACTACCATTGGGAATTCTGAAATGAAGGAAATCCCTCAATTTTAGAGAGTTACCTATAATCTGAAAAATTAAAATAGTCCATTCATATGTATTTGTTACATGTCTGCAACTAGTCTAAGTGCTAGGGATACAAAGAAAGTTAAAAACACAGGTTCTGACCTTAAGGGGAGCTCATAATGTTGGAGATTTATTGAGGATGATACAACCAAGTCTGTGTCAGAGGAAATGAACCCAAGCCTATGAATGGAGCTCTATCCCATATGCCAAGTTGCCTCATATATGTGTGTGTGTGTGTACATATTTGTGAGTATATACACACATATATGCACATACATATATAGCGTCTCTCAGTAGAAAGATAGCTTCAGATGTAGTGATTTACTCTGGACTTACTCTCCCAGAGAAAAGCTGGACACATCTCCCCTGCTGTACTCTAGGTGTTCCCCTAAATCTTTGAGGGTGTCTTTCTCTAATACTATTAGCTCAAGCCCCCCCCCCCCATCCCCGGGTTTGTTTGGATACAGAAAATATGTTCCACCCCACTGTTAGCCTGTGATGAATTAAAGAATCCACATTGCTGCTACTATTGAGATAGGTCAAGCAAGTTGCTTAAGACTTTGCTTCTTACCATCTCACTTCCAGCCAATCCCAGCATAGACTTCAACTCCTAGACTCTTATGACTCACTCTTCTGACCTTTCTGAAGCTCAGAAGGTCATAGACATCTCCAGTCTCCTTCACTTAAAACAGGAAAGAACAAACACAAAGAAAGAAAGGAGACTCTTATACACTAACCATATGTCATCCTTGGATGGGGAAAGGCCAAACACTCTCCCTTTATAACATCAGCTCTCTTACTTAAACAGCTAGGAGGCAGGAAAGAAACTAACCAAGCTATTCAGGATCTTCAAAGGTTGTTAAACCATGGCTGGCAGCCTTATGTTGATTGAGAGCTCAGCCTATCAGTGTCAAGAATGCTATAGGACATCAGATATTGATTCAATACAAGAAAATAAGAGGGTTGTAATCATCAGTCTGAGGATAGAGAGCCTATGTTCACACCCTGGAAATACCCAATGTGCAGATTTTATTCAGTGTCTCTATCTACATGTAACAAGAATATGGTGACAGTAGAGAGTGGGGATTCTAGCTGTATCCCAAATGAAGCAATGACTCAGTGAGGATGTGGTTCTGAAGATAACGGATGGGAGCCTGTTGTCGTTCAGATCTTTCTTCTTTCAAGTTCTTCATATGCCTTTTATGTGAGGAGTTCAAAATACCACTCTAATAAAGGCCAGAACAAGAGTAGACAAAATGGAACTGAAGTCAAGCCCCTTATTTTTCCTAGGTAGCATACTCAGTTAAGCTCCACAATAAGTCTCTACCAAACCAATAGTAGCTCCTTGAAAACAGGGACCATTTTGTTTTGTTTTCCTTTCTCTGTATATCCAGCACTTACCTTATGCCCTCCCTGAGTTTTCATGACAATGTTCTGTCATAGTTCTCCTATCATTCTAATTTTGCCTTCTCAGTATCCTTCCCTTCTGCTTGGGAGCTCCTCAGGACTCTGCCCTAGGTTCTTCCCTCTTTTCCACACTCTCCTTTCCAAATATCATCAGCTTCCATCAATTCAACTATCATCTCTTTGTAGATGACACACAAATATAGATACAATCCCAATCTCTCCTGAGGTCCAGTCTGATTTCCTATTAAATACACCTATCTGGATGTCCAACGGACAACTCTGACTCAGTGTGTCTGAAATGGGAATCGTTACCTTTTCCCCCAAATCTATTTGTCAAGGCTACCACAACTCTCACACTGAAGAATCCTTCTCAATTCTTCATTCTCATTCACCTCTCATTATCCAATCCCTTTCAATGTCTTGTCAATTTCATTTCTTCAGTATCTCTAACATCCATCCCCTTCATCACATTCATATCAGGACCATACTAATTCAGTCTTTTAACAGCTTCCACATCGAGTAGAACTGCAGTAGTTTTCAGTTAGTCCCCTTGCACCTACCTCCTCCTCTCTCATCTACCATACAGCTGCCAAATTCATATTCCCAAAGCACATGACACATGCTTGGGAAGCTTTAGTGGCTTCCCTTCTGCTTTTAGGATAAAAGAGGAATTCCACAATTTGGCATTTAAAGCCCTTTACAATCTGATTCAAGCTTACTTTTCCATACTAATTATGCAAGATTTCCCCATACACACTCCTAGTTCTTGACTTTCTGCTGCCCCTGAGCACAACATTTTCCATGCCTTCTTACAGATTGATTCCCATGGCTCAAATGCCCTCTCTCTTCACCAGTGCCTTCTGAATATCTATTTCCCTTCCACCAAGGTAAAAAAGACATGCATCATGGTCACTGGCGTACAGACAGTTAACTAATATTAGCTGGCCTACACATTTTCTCACACTTGCTCAGAGCAGCATTGCATAGAAACAGAAATGAGATTGGTATAGAAAAGTCCAGATTTCTTTGATTCTTTTTCCAATGAAGATGACTGATAACACTAAGCAAACTTCAACAAAGAGCTTTCTGATGTCCTCTTATCTGTGTACGCTTTCCCCCCAAAAGTGAAATTCTACTGTAAAAAAAGGAGCTGTCTGGGGAGGTGCAGGTGTAGGGAAAATAGATGATAGATATAAGGTTAGATCACCAAAACCAGAAGGGACCATGAAGATCATCAAGGCCAACCCTGTCACTATGAAAATGTGTAAACTGAGACCCAAGAGATGAAATTACTTGCCCAAATCCACACGGGGAGTTTGTGGCAAAATCAAGATGAGAACCTACTTCTTCTTATTCATAATCTAGTGCTTCCTCTGATAGACCACATATCATGCTCATCAATTGATCCAATCTAATCCAACGATCATTTATTAAACACCTACTATGTGCTAAGTACTGAGGATACAATTGATAAAAAAAAAGTTCCTACCCTCAAGGAACTTACAATCTAATGATTTATCCTTATATCTATCATCTATTTTACAATCTAGTGGAAGGAAATGACATAAAATTTAATGTGATTGATTTTTAAAGAAATGTATTAGAACTTATAGCCATAGCAGTGTTGTTCTCTTCAAAGAGTCACACTGATAGACTAATTATTTTAAAGATATTTCACTTTTCAACATATTTTTGGAGACTCCTCCTTTGGAATTATTGCCTTCAGAGTCTATGGTGAAGTTTGTAGGATCACTCAATTTTAGAGATTCTTTGTTCACATACTAATGGGACTTGGGAAAAGTTGTTGAAGATCTTCATGGATCTCTTTTCCCCAAAAGCAATTTAACTTGGTCCCATGGATCATCTATTAATACATAGGTGAGCTGTTGCTTCAAGGTACAAAAGCAGCTCATGGCTATCAGTGTCGAATAGCAGCAAGTAAAATTAGGAATAAAAGTTAGAATGCTAGATTCCACCAGATATGATGAGGCTTCCAAGCTTAGCAATTGAATGAGAGATTATCCTGGAAATGGAGTGATGGGGAGGGTTGGAGGGGGAAAGGCTGCAGAAAAATGAGGCAAGTGAAAGTGAGCAGTCTATATCAGCCTCCTTCTTAATCACAGAAAGGGTCCTTTATTATGTCTTTCATTCTAAAATTTCCCCACCATTCATAGATTCCTTTTAACTTCAAGCTTTGGTTTCTGAAATGTTATGTGCCAGAAATGTATTTATTTTTATAAAAATAAGTTTCAAAAAGACAAGTAACTCGAGGGAAAGATAAAGACAGATTGTAGACACAAGCATGCTGTAACATGTTAGCAATGATCACTTGCATATGAGAACTCCATGAAAGCCATTATCGAGGATGTGTATAGTTGGAACAGGAAGGTAAAGCATTGTGGACTTTATTTTCATCAAAATAATGATAGGGACTGGACCTGTGATTTCATGGGCATAGGGAACTCCAGGTGCGGAAACTCTTTCAAATAATGCAGATAGGCAACTTCTTTGCAACTTCAGAGGTATTTTAAATGATTTACCCAGGACTATACAGTCAATATATGTCAGATGTGGGACTTAAATTAAGGTCTTACTGGCTTTGAGGTCAGGTCTCTTATTCTCTGTGTATCACTCTAACTCTTTATTTTAATCAACAAGGAGTAAACAGTTGCTAAAGTAAAAAATTATGAAAATCTTATGAAGAACAATTCCTACTCTGTAGGGAGTCAGCTCTGAGGAGAAAACTTTGAAGAAGGATTCAACACTTGAAGATTCTCCATTTTTTCCCCTTGTGCCTCTTGGCAAATAAGTGGTGGAAAGGATTTCTCTCCCTTCCTCTCTTCCTCTCCCACTGGGGATGGTATTTCATAGCAGAAGCACACAGATGTAGGAGGAATGTGTTTATATTTATCCTGACAAGGGAATTAAAGGATGTGACTTTCAAAACCCAACTTTCTGTCCAGTGGAGACAGGATTGTGTAACAAATAGAAAATTGGACTAGGAGTCAGTCCTAGCTTTAAATCCCATCTCAGAGACTTAGAAGCTTTGTGATCTTAGACAAGTCAACCTCTCTTGGACATAAAGGGAATAGGACTAAATTATCATCAAGGCTCCTTCCAGTTCTAAATCTATGATCCTATTATCCTTAGGTTTTTAAAAGATATTTATAGAAGACAGAAGCAAGGACAAGTAATGGAGAGTTAATACAAAAGATTATAGTAATACAAAAGAATACAGTAGTTCTAATTAGAATTCAGATGTTTTGATGGTTCAGAATGATCTGATGATGAATGTAAAGGATAATGAAAAATGATTTTAAAAAACTATGTTGGACATGAGAAAGGTCTTAAAGGGGGGGAAGAGCAACGAAAATTAGTGGATTTGGGGGTTTTAAGTTTATTGATATGTTTCATTTTTATATTACAAACATTTACAAATTAATCCAACTTTAAGAACTCTTTTGTAACAAAATAAAATAATTAAGCAAAACCAAGATATCTGAAGATCTATCATGCAGAAGAGAAATTAGGTGTATGCTGCTTGATTCTCAAAAGGGAAAAACTAACTAGGAGCAAAGAGTGGAAGTTAAAGAGAGAAGACTTAAAATCAACTAGAGAGAAAGGTTCCTAACAAAAGTGGAATAGGCCCCCGCCTTCTTAGAAAGTGTGTTCCCTTCCCTAATATGTGGGTACGCCCTTGTCAGAAATACCTACCTGTCCTCCCCCTCCAACAGAATATAAATTTCTTGAGGGTGATGACTGTTTTTCTTCTTGTCAATAGTTGTCAATAGTTAATTGATTGTCAATAGTTAATAAACATTTATTAAACACCTTCTGTTTGCTAAACACAGTACTAAGCACTGGAGATACAAAGGCAAAAGACAAAGCTTGCGCTCTAGATGTTCTCAGTCTAATGAATGAGCCAATATGCATACCTCTATGGGAATCAAGCAGCATACACCTAATTTCTCTTCTGCATGATAGATCTTCAGATATCTTGGTTTTGCTTAATATACATACCTCTATGTATAAAATCTAGATATAGATATATATGCAAGGTAAATTGAAGATAATCAACAGATGGAAGGGATTGAGGAGGTTTGGGGAAGGCTACTCATAGAAAAATCTAGGACTTTAGCTGGGATTTGAAGGAAGATAGGAAATGGAGATGAAAAGGGAGAAAATTCCAGGAATGGGAACAGCCAATGAAAATGCACAGAGTCAAAGATATGGTGTCTTCTGTGAAGAACAGCAAGGAGGCCAGGGTCTCTGGATCACAGAGCACATGAGGGTAAGTTGTAAGAAGACTAGAAGGTAGGAGGGGGCTAGATTATAAAGGATGTTTAATGTCAAACAGAGGATTTTATATTTGATCCTTGTGGTCATAGGAAGCCGCTAGTATTTCTTGAATAAGGGCAGTGATGTGACCAGACCCGAAATTTAGGAAGATCATTTTGATAGCTGAGGGGACAATGGACAATAATGGGAAGAGACTTATGGCAGAAAGACACAACTAACAGGTGATTTCAATAGTCCAGGATGGCGAGAGTGTCAGAGAATGGTGGGGGGGTATATAAGAAAGATGTTACAAAAGAAAATTGAAAGGACTTGATAACAGATTAGATATGGAAGGTGAGAAAAAGTGAAGAGTTGAGATGACACCTAAGTTGAGAACCTGGTTACGCCCTAGAGCCTAGAACAGTCCCTCACATTTAGCAGATGCATAATAAATGCTTAGAAAAGCTAGAACTTTAGCTGGGACTTGAAGAAAGACAGGAAATGGAGATGAACTAAAATTGTCATTCCTATTCCCTGAAGTCCATTTTAACTCTGAAAAGCTGTGATCATCAGGCAATTCCCCATGTTCTAAAACTATACTTTCTGCTTCCTTCTCACCCATTCCCTAAAAGCAAATTATTTGAGCCAGCTAAGATATGACTTGGAAAAAGATGTGACTAAAATAATTCATACTTAATATGCTAACACTCCAGAAGTATTTGCATTTTAAAGAGAATTGCATTAACCCAAGTGAATGTATCTATAATAATGGAATGTCAGATAAATTATTTGAGGGAAGTTCAGCCTTCTTTGCACTCCTCCAATTATACTCTGTAGTTAACCCTCTATTTATAAGGCTGATCCTGGGAAATGGGTGGTCCCCTGTATTGGGTGCTTGCAACCTCCAAAAATCCAAGGAGAGAATGATTTTGCTTTTGATCCATGGTACAATTCCTAAATCTTTTCAGAAATTGTGTCATTAAAATGATGACCTAGGCTTTATCGTACCATCACCACAGTGGTGAACCACCATAATCTCCTGCCACCTCTTCCCCTGGTCATAGGCCTAGAAACCATCTGAGCTGCTTTACCACTCACAAAGCTTAAGTGAGATGGGAGTCACCAATTTTAAACCTTCCTATAAAATGAAGGATCATCAGGCTTTACTATCTAGACTCCCACTGCCTCCTAAGATCTTCTAGAATTTACCATATATTCCCTACAAGACTCCAGGACTATCATTTGCTTTACTGATATAACTTGAGGACCTCTGGGCCTTGCCATCGACTCCATTGTTCCACCCAAAAGACTTCTGGACCTTTTCATCTGCCCTACAGTTAAACTGCCTTTATTATGTTGTCCCTCCCAATTAGAATGTGAGCCCCTCGAGAGAAGGGGCTTTCTTTCCTTTTCTATGTATTTCCCCTACATTTAGAAGAATGCTTGGCTCATAATAAACACTTACCAAAGGTTCTTTCTTTCATTCATCCCACTAATATAATTAATTGTATTTTATGTGACAGAACTTTTGAGCCTAAGGAAAGAAATCATTTGGGATAAAAACAAATCCTTCAGTTCTCTGGGTCATACTTAAAGGTTAAATAGCTGAAGCCAAGGCCTTATTTATTACCTATAGTATTAAACCAGCTGGGATGTGATAAATACCCTTGGCGTGTCACAATCGATTAGAGAGCTGTTCAGCCTGAATGAGTTTCTGACAGTGAGAAATGTCATTGGCACCTGTTAACAGACAGTGAAGACAAGACTCCTCGACAAGTCAACTGCTTCTGAGTAGCTTGCTGTTTGGGCCCTAAGCCATATCTCCAAATGCCTTCAGGGATAGGAGCCTCAGAGGAAGATGCTATTCTAAAGGAAGGGGGGGGGAATACACTGTATTCTCTTTGTATGGTACAACTCTTGATGACCACAGATGAGGCACAATGGACCCCAGGTCCTGCACAACAATGCTGGATCACACCTCAAAAGCTGGCATATGAAAAGTATCTCGCTGTGGCTCCAATCATAGGCAGCATTTTGATTGTACATCATGGAGAATATTTTCGGAAAATTACACTTCTTTAGCCAAAAACAAAACTCATGGTTAATCTGACAAAAACTCAAGTGAAATGCCACTCTTATGTAAACAGTCCACTTATTTTTTCCCTAGAAACAAGAATGTATTCTTGAGAAAGGGAAGGAGAATGAAGCATGAGAGGTGGAGGCATTGTGAAATACCAAGCACCCGTGCATGTCTAAAGCTGAACTTGGTTCCTAAATCATCCCAAAGTCAAACCAACAAACATTTATTGAAGTACCTGCTAGGTTCAGAAGAAGAAAGACAAAAATGGTGCAGTCTCTGTCCTGAAACCATTTAAATAATAATAACAGTGATGATAATGATGACTAACATTCGCATAGCACTTACTGTGTGCTAGACACTGTGACAAGTCTGGCTTTACAAGTATTGTCTCATTTGATCCTCACAACAACCCTGGAAGGTAGATACTTGTCATTATCCCCATTTTGCAGATTCTACCCAAAGAGAACTTGCACATGAATAACAAAAAATGCCTCATCCTGGATAACACAGTTCTGTGTCAAACACAAAACATGGGAGGAGCCCTAACAAATTTCAATGAAAGGACTTATTTTAGGAGGTGGCACATAAACTGAGCCTTGGAAGGACCCCGGTAGTCTAAGACATGGAAGTTAGAAGGAAGAGAATTTGCATGGAGGTGGGAGGTCAGTATCCTACACCAGGAACACATAACAGCTTAGTTTGATTGTCACAGACAATATGTGAGGAGGAGTAATGTAAATAAGTCTGAAAAGGTAAGTTAGAGTCATAAAATACAAATGGATAGGGAAGCAATAGGGAATCCAGGAAAGAAATGATAAAGTCCTCAATTTGGGTGGAGACCACTTGAGTGGAGAAAAGAGGACAGATTAAAAGATGGTACAGAGGTTGAAATCATCAAGACCTGTCTACTGAATAGATACAAGGGGTGAAGGGAAACACAGAGCCAAAAATGACTGTGAGTTGTAGATGCTGACGCTCTTTACAGAAATAAACAAAGAAACAAAACAGGACTCATAGGGAAAGAAAATGAGTTGAAATTGAGTGAATATTTCCAAATCAATTGGTAACGTAGGTCTGATGCTCAAGAGAGAGATGAGGGGTGGATATGCAGATCTGGGAGTCAAATATATCAGGATGTTTGCTAGTTGAACTGATGGGAGCTGATACTAACTTCTCTGCTCTTAATGACAGCACAATGATCCCAATTATCCAGGCTCATAACATTGAAGTCATTTTTGATTGATTTCTCTTCATCACTCCACACATCCAATTATTTTCCACTTCCACCTTTTCTAACATTGGGTTCAATGTCTTGAGCTGCGGCCACTGGGGGCTGAGGCAAAATAGTGGTCAAGGTGGTGATAGGAATTTGACTCACCTGGTACGTGTTTCTCACTGTCTCTCTCTCAGAGTGTCTTGCCAACTTCTCTGTCACTGCAACTATCCTTATTGAGAACCTTCTCTATCCTTATCAAGATTAATGTTATAGATTTTTAACTGGTTTTCCTATCTCCCAGTTCCATTCCTTCCTCCTGAGTAATCTTAATAATCCACTATTGCCAAAGTTACTACTCTACTCAAAAACATGAATGGTTCTCCATTGCCAAATAAATAACATATAACTCCTGACTCTGTAATCCATGACCCCTCTATAAACTGGTTTCAAACTCTCTATCCAACCCTATCTAATTCTACTACCATTCCTATATTCTATGTTCCAACTGAAATAGACTACTCTTCATTCTTCATACCTATATTCTTTTCTATTATCTTATCTTTGCTTGTAACTTAGCCCATGGTTAGAACAGATTCTTCATCTGTTGACATCCCAGCCTCATGTCACAGCCCAAATTTGATGATGTCTCATCCATAAAGCCTTCTCTGATATCTTTCCATCCAGGATCAGACTACTGGTGACAGTCAATTCATGAATATTTATTAAGTGCCTGCCATATTCGAGGCACTATGCTAAGCACTGGGGATACAAAAAGAGACAGAAGATAATCCCTGTCTTCAAGGAGCTTGAAATCTAATGGGGGAGACAAAAACAAACAGATATGTACAAAGAAAGTATGTACAGAATAAATGGGAAATAATTAAGGAAGAAAGGCACTAGAATAAAGAGGGATTGATAAAGGCTTCCTATAGAAGATAAGAGTTTAAATGATACTTGAAGGAAGCCAGGAAAAGCAGTAGACAGAGATGACGAGGAAGAACATTCCAGGCATGAAGAGCTGTGAAAGAAAATGCAGGGAGCCAAGAGTGTCTTGTTCCTGGAAGGAGGTCAGTGTTTTCCTGGATCAAAGAGTATGGATGTGGAGCAGGGGTGTTAAGGTATAAGAAGACTACAAGGATTGGAGGGAGCTAGGTTAGGAAGGGCTTTAAATATCAAGCATGGTAAGGGATGGAGGGGCAATTGGAAGCCACTGGAGTTTATTGACTAGAGGATGAAAGTGGCATGGTCAAACCTGTGCTTCAGCAATATCATTTTTTAGACTGAATGGGAGATAAAGTAGAGTGGAGAAAGCCTGAGGCAGGCAGAAATATGAGTAAGCTCTCAAAATAGTATTGGTGCTAAGTAATAAGAGCCTGCACAGTAGGGGGGGGGGGGAGGGAGGTGTGATGGCAATATCAGAGGAGAAAACAGGGCATATTGGAGAGATGTTACAAAGGTAAAATGGATAAGTCCTGGCAATAGAATGTCTTCAGGATCCTCTGAAATATCTCTGTTCAGAGTCTTATAGACTTCCAGCTCCCTAGGACTTCCTAGTCACATGGCTTCCCATTCCCATGTTTCATGTCAGAGTGTTAAGAGCTTCTGACCTTTGGGAAACTTCACCCATGAAAGTACTCTGTACTTCCTATTCCCCTGGGAAAATACTGCAACCACCAGGAGCATCTCTGTTTAAGTACTGGCAAGCTACCAGTCCGTTTCCCTGTGGTTACTCTGGCTTCTTCCCTGTTGGGATCTTTCTCCCAACCTCTGCAGGCTTCCGGTTGTCTAAGCCGAACGGATGAGTTTTAAAAAATTTCTTGATGTTTATTTAATCTGGTGTCCTAACGAGATCTTCTCTGCAGTATATGTAGAAGAGGTATGCTCTAGTTTATCTTTATACATCACCATCTTACCTGGAAATCTTCTAAATTAACTGAATGCATTATGAACTCAAAAAAACCCATTATTATGGGGGTAGTTGGTTCACAAGGTAGAAGCAATGGGGAGGAGTATGTTCAGAAATTGATGTGATACAAAAACAGAAGTTATCAATACATTTTTTTCACAAAGGAAATGCAAAAAAGATCAATTTAATGCTACTCTGCCACATTTTTTTCTCTCCTGTTTCTCTTGAATAAGATATAGCCATCAAGAGTTGTATTCCAATCTTATGTTTCATCCCACTGAGTCTCAGGGATACCTATGAGGTTAAACCAGCTTTTCTCTTCAGCATCTTGCTTTCCATGGGCAGCAAGGTGGAAAGCAAAACTTGTGCCTCAGTGATCTTCAGTTAGTCTTTGTTGAAGGAAAATGAAGCCTAGTAGGGACAAAAGGCAAAATCCTACCCTCGAGTTCACAAAAATCAATTCTACAAGTACAAGATGGGTGAAACATAGTCCATGGCAGTGCACATGAAAAAAGTACCTGGGAGGTTTATTGGGATGTAGCCTCTATTTCAGTGGATAGAGTGACATGTGTGCCCCAACCCTGTAAAATAAATTAATAGGAACTTGGGCTGCATTAATAAATCTACAATATATCCAGAAGGAGAGTGCTTTACATGAGTAAATTGGTAGATTTAGTTGTATTTCAGCCAAGTTAAATAATCCAAGTCAAAGATATTTCGTTTTTTAATGGTTAGCTTGAGACAGGGGTTATATGGACGTGTGCATGTACATATTACTTTTTAATCTTTAAAATACAGGTAATTGCTTCACTTCTCCATTCCACCTTACCTCTGAATGTAACCTAAACATTTTCCCCAAAAAGGAATAGGACAGAATTCCAAAATAAGAAGCAAATCACCAATATGTCCGCATTCACACCACTACAAAATTCAGCCGAAGATCCTCAAAGAAAGAGAAATGTCGAAATGTTGCTCCCGATTCATTCTGACCATCTGTCTGCCAATTAAATGAAAAGAATAAACTGCCTGTTCATGTCTTTTTCCTTGTTTTCCTTTTTGGTTGCTGTTGTTTAGCACTTAGGACCTGCCTGCTTTCAGAAAGGATTTGAGGCAGCTCACAAAGCTAAAAGCAATACAAGACCAGGCAATTAAAAGCAACAACAGAACAAAAACCAATGTGTTTTCCGTTATCCTCCACTTCTGAACAAAATCCAGACACATCAAATGACAGTGCTGAGTCACAGCATTTCTCATCTCCACTCCACTTCATCCTCGTTCCCTATCTTTTAAGAATGTGCCATCATATCTCGAATCCAATCAATAGAAAATCACATGGGTTTTCCTCTTTCTGATGCTTAATACTATGTCCATCACTGTGAGTCTATAACACACAGCTTGAGACGAGTGAATTTTCAAGCTGCGTTTCTGCATTCAGGGTATTTCTGGATCTTTACTGTCATCTTTATTGTTTCAAGATCTACCAAAAGCCTTCTTTTGTTTCAATTTCTAACTTTCTTACTCCTTGTGATTTATTGCTTACGGGAACAGAATCTGATGTGTAATCTGATTAAAATATCAAATACTCACATGCCACATCTCTTTAAGATGTGACCAGAAAGTGCTATCTTTGCAACTGAGAGGGAAAAAACAATATTATCCTTTCTAATATATTACCCAAGGCATCCATACTGCATCACTGAATATAAACATTCTATAATAGATAAATCAGGGTTCTTTGAAGCACCCAAATGAAGGAATATCAAATAAAAATGGAAAACAGGGTGGATGCTAATTTTCCAACAAGATACGAACCATTAATTACTGAGAGTGTTCATCCAGGCACTCCTATGCTAGTAGTTATAACTAGGCCACTCAGAAGCCACAATTAATTTACACCCCAAAGTGTTAGGAGGGTAGAATTACCTGGGAATATGGGAGAAGCCCCGATAACCAATATACAATGATCCAAATAAGGTTCATTAGGACCATGCCACCACTATTCTTACTAGCTCAAAAAAAAAAAAAAGTAATTCACTGACTAGAATTCCCTAGAACCAGGTCAAGTCCATGTAGAGGCAGAATAGAAAGATATTTGCCCCAGTTTATCACCTCTCTGATGGCTGCCTGATTTATGTAATTATTCTTGCAAAACAGGTTCTAACTTCTGTTGGTTGTCTGATGCTAAAGGGCTGGGAGTTCTGTCATCATTCTCTAAATTTCCATCACCCTCCAGAAACCAGGTATTCTGACTCCTAATTCAGTACTCTTTCCTTTACAACACTATCTGAGAGGTGCCAAATGGCCCATGTCTTCCATTACTCCAACCATTCAATTGTACTGCAAAAGAAATTGCCATCATTAGTACAACTCTTGGAGGGGAAAAACATTGCTTCAAGAAAAACATGTCAAGGACATGGGGCTCATACCCCAAAGAGATCAAAGAAAGAAGAAAAAGGCCCATGTGTATTTTTTATGGCAGTTCTTTCTATTGTGGCAAAAAAACAGAAACAAAGGGGAAGAAGAGTCTAACAAATTGTGGTACATGAATGTAAAGCAATATTGTTCTATTAGAAATAAGTAAAAGGACAGTTTCAGAGAAAGGTGGGAAGACTTATATGTACTGAAGCAGAGTTAAATGAGCAGAACGAGAAGAGCCATTTATACAATAAAATAAATAAAAGCATCATAAAAGAGTTAAGAACTCTAATCAATACAACAACCAGCCACAACTCCAGACAATTGATGAAGAAGCAAGCAGGAACCCCTGTTTATCCAGGAACAGCATGTTATCTGGTGTTGAGGGAAAAGAGGAAGCATGCAACTAAAAAGAATTGTGTAAAGGGAAAGAAGAGAAATATGAGGCTTCCTCTCCAAGGAAGAATTTTTGTTCCCAAAATCTAAAGAACCTTCTATATTTGTGGAATAGGACTTAAAATTTAGAAATGACAGTTGGCTAGGAATGGAGAGCACTTAACAAAAAATGTATTTACATAATGTAAATGTATTTATATTCTATAAAATGGAAGTATAGGAGGTAAAAACTTCCCTTAAGCAATTCACCAAGCTAGATACTATAAATGGTAAGTACAAGGTGAGAAGAAGAAATCCTGAGAAGACCTAGAGAAGACCAAATCCTGACAAAAGACAAAAATCTAAGAAAGGAGATGACAACACTGAAACCAACGGTTCCAAATGTCCAATCAGAAATGTACAAAGTGTGGGCAACAAGCAAAATGAATTAGAGAGTTTAATGTAAGAAGGCAAATTTGACCAGTTAGGTATAAGCAAGACTCTGGAAGAGACCCATGAATGGAATAGTATTGGCAAGGGGTGAGACTAGAAATCTAGCACTTTATATTTTTGGGGGGGGGATAATAAATAAAAAGTTATTCCAAACATTCCAATACACACAAAAAATAAAATAATACATTCATAAACAAAGTAGAACATAAACAGAGGATTTCATGTGAAACCAGGAATCTCTATTATATACAGCTTGTAATTTTGAAGTATATAATCAATTCAACATGTTATTTTCTCCTGTTTATATTTCCTTTTGAACTTCTTTCTGTTCTCTCCTGTGCATTTTAAATATTTCGATGGCTCTTTTTTCTTCTTTTTCATTTTTGTTTTCTTTTTCTTCTTTTGGTGATACCATCACTAGCTCTTCCCAACCCACAAACTCTCCCTCAAACACAAAAAAGAAAAAAAATGCAATCTTTGTAGCAAATAATCATAGTGAAGCAAAACAACCTCCCACACAGGCTTTACACACACGTGCACATGTACATGTATGTTTGTGTACATGTGAATATGTGTGTTATATGTGTATGTATGCATATACATGTGTATTTGTGTGTCTATATGTCTTTGTATATGTATATGTGAGTATGTATATACCCATACATACTACCCTATACCTTGATTCTACTGTTAGGAAGTGAGAAGCTTGCTTCATCATTAGTCCTCCAGTGTTGTGGCTGGTCATTATATTGATTAGAGTTCTTATTCTTTTATGATTCTTTTATTTACAATTTTTTTGCATGGGGGCAGAGCCAAGATGGTAGAATAGAAATAGCACTTCCGTGCTGCGCCAGCTTCCACCTCCTCCAACACATGTAAAAAAATTACTCTACACAAACTTTAGAGCTACAGAACCCACAAAGTGACAGAGAGAAACAAAGCTCCTGCTGAAGGAAGCCCAGCAGGTCAGCAAAAAGAGTGCATTGCAGCAAACTGGGAGCAGAGCCGTGGTTTTAGCCCCCAACCAGCTGCAGCTGGGGCAGCCTTCATGAGAGTAAATCACCAGCAGCTGTAATGGTTTCCAGACTTCCCAATACATAAATACCAAAGACAAAGTAAACCATCAGTGTGGAATGTGGTTGGTCCAGGGGGAGATAGAAAAGCATGGTCCCACTTCTCCCCACCCCACCCCCAGTGAGAAGTGGTGGAGGCCCAGTGGCTGCTGCAGCATGGCTGCTTCAGATCTCCTGGCCTGCAGATCGTAGGGGGGCTAAGCAACTGTTCAGAGGGTAATTGCTCTTGCTTTGACCTGCTTGGATCTAGATAGCAGTCTTGGGTGGTGGTCTTGGGGTGTGTGACCAGTGTGGGGGCTGTAGAGAAGGTGCTCATCTAATAGCTCTGGCAGCTGTAAAAACCCCAGCGATTTGGGACATAGCTCTCTCCATTCCAGAAGCAGAGTTCTACCCTGGCAAAGAGCTCAAAAGTCAAGTAATTGCCTGCCAATATGAGCAAGCAGAGGAAGCACAAACAGACAATAGAATCCTTTTTGGGGACCAAAAGGATCAAGGCATGGAGCAGGAAGAAGGTAGCAAAGTCAGAATTCCTGCATCAAAAGCCTCCAAGAAAAATATGAATTGGTTACAGGCCATGGAGGAGCTCAAGAAGGATTTTGAAAATCAAGTAAGAGAAGTGGAGGAAAATTTGGGAAGAGAAATGAGAATGATGCAAGAAAATCATGAAAAGTGAGTCAACAGCCTGCTAAAGGAGACCCAAAGAAGAAAAATTTTTGGTATAAATTGCTCTCCTGGTTCTGCTCACTTAACTCCGTATCAGTTCATATAAGTCTTCCCAGCATTCTTTGAAACTGTCCTTTTAGTTATTTCCAATAGAACAACAGTATTGCATCACATCTATTTACCACAATTTGTTGAGCTCTTCCCCAGTTATTGAACACTTCCTTTCTTTCTGGTTCTTTACCACAACAGAAAGAATTGGCATAATTTTTTTTAATACATATAGGTCTTTTTCTTCTTTCTTCAATATCTTTGGAGTATAAGCCTACAGGTGATATCACTGGGTCAAAAGGTAGGTATAGCTTACTGATTTTAGGAGCATAGTTTCATGCATACTTTTTAAAGATACTGTTATTTTTATACATTTTTTAAAAATTCTGAACTTCAACAAAATGAGTACCATATGTATGGAAGGACAGAAAAAGAAGACTGTAAATAAAACTGCAAATACTCACTATGTACAATTTGCTTTTTTAAAGTATTTAAAAAAATTAAGGGAGGCAGAGCCAAGATGGTGGCATAGAAACAACAAGGTTCCGCAGCTCCCACATAGCCACCTCAAATACCCATAAAATATGACTGTAAACAAATTTTAGGGCTCCAAAACTCATGAAAATACAGAAAATATGTCTCCCACTGAAGGCAGCTTGGCAGGAAGGGCTCACCCCAGTGTGTTGGGAGCCAAAACCAGCCCAGCCTGAAACAGCGGCTTGGACCTGGGGAGGCCAGGGCGAGCCACAGCTGGAGCCATCAAGAGAGTGGATCAGCGGCAGCTGTGGCAGTTTCCAGAATTATCAAGCCATAACAAACAAGGACAAAGTGAAAGGGCAATGGAACTCAGCTAAATTTGGGGGAGAAAAGCAGTCCAGCCAAACTGCCTCCAGGGCAAGGAAGCTGCAGAAGCAGTGACCCGGAACTGCCTCCACATGGCTATTTCAGAGCTTCCGGCTTGCAGACTGCAGGGGGGCCAAGCCATCATTCAGAGGCTAAGTGCTTTTGTGTTGAGTGGCCTGGATCCGGATTGTGGTTTGGGTGGTGGTCCTAGGGTGCGTTTTCAGTGAGCCAAAACTGGTGGGGGCTGCAAAAAAATGGTGGCCTCCCAATAACTCTGGCAACTGTAAAAACCACAGTGATTTGGAACAGAGCTTTCCTCTCTGGAAGCAGAGTTCCACAGAGCTAAAAATTCAAGTAATTGACTGGCAACATAAGCAGGCAAAGGAAGCAAAGTAAGAACAGCAACCGAACTTTAGATTCCTTTGGGGACAAAAATGATCAAAGCATGGAATGGGAGGAAGACAACACAGTCAGAACTCCCACACCAAAGCTTCCAAGAAACATGTAGACTGCCTACAAGCCATAGAGTAGCTTAATTCTTATTATATACACACACTGGCCTCCTGCCTCAGCCAACCCCCTCCTGCCACTTCAGGAACAGGGGAGCTCATGCCCTCTCAATAGGGGACAGAGCTCACACCTTCCATACTTAGCTCTAAGTTACTAAGAGCTAAGTATCTGCTAAATTGATTGCTGTTACACCTTCCCCCTTCAAAAATAAAAAATAAATAAATCTCTCCTGCTTGCCTCTGAGTAGTCCTTCTGGTTTTACTTTTGTTTTCCTGTGCATTTCTAAAATATGTTTCTCCCTCTCTCCCCTTTTTTCTTTTGCTCTCTCTCTCCTTCCCTCCCTCTCCAAAACTCTATCCCTCCTCCCTCCCTACTTTTTCCTTCAAATTAAGAAGAAAAAGGTTTTTTTTAAGTTTGTAACAAACATTTATAGACAAGCAAAACAAAACTCTGAATTGACTGTATATATATATATGTATATATATGTATGTATGTATATATGTATGTATGTATATATGTATGTATGTATGTGTAGATATAATGCTTCAGCCTGCATCTTCTACCTTTTAAGCAGAAGCAGGTGATATGTTTCAATGCTAGGTCATTAGAATTGTAATTTGTCATTAAATTGTATATAATTGTTGTCCTGGCTCTGCTCACTTTACTGAATCATTTCAGGTATGTAATGATGTTATCCCCATTCTACAGATGAAGAAAGGGCAGCCAAGTGGCACAGTGGATAGAGCACTGCCTGAAGTCAGGAAGACTCATCTTCATGAGTTCAAATCTGTACTCAAATATTTGACTCTGGGAAAGTCACTTAACCCTATTTGCCTCAGTTTCTCATCTGTAAAATGAGTTAGAGAAGGAAATGGCAAACCATTCCAGTATCTTTGCCAAGAAATCCCAAAATGGGTCACAAAAAGTTGGACACAACTGAAATGACTCAACAACAACAGATGAAGACACTTAGGGTAAGACCCGTTAAGGTTAGAGTGACTTCTCTGTGGTTACCAGGATAATAATTCTCTTAGGCAGAATTCAAATTCAATTTTCTTCCAGATTCCAAGCCCTGTGTGTGAATACTATACACAATTCTCCCTCCAATCATTTTTCTTCTTTATTTTTATAAAGCATATCTTGTAATTGCATTTACATACTTAAGTATTTTGTAGTAAGTTGACTTCCAGATAGTTTGCATATTGTTTTTTTCATTAATTTTATTTTTAATTCATAGAACAAAATGAGAATTTCCATAACGGTATAATAAAAATGATGATTTTATATAAAACTGTAAATCTACCATGTATGACTTGCTATTCCCTCCAAATATGTAACAAAGTTATCATGTAAATTTCTTTTTTTCCTTTTTTTTCTTCACTCTCACCCCACCCAACATGGCTACCATTATATATATGTGTGTGTGTGTGTGTGTGTGTGTGTGTGTGTGTGTGTGTGTGTGTGTGTGTGTGTGTATAGGCAAAATAATTCTATATGCACTTCTATTTATCATTTCTTTCTCTGGACGCAAATAGTATCTTTCTTCATATGTCTTTTATTTTTGATTTGTGTATTTATAATAGTCAAAATTACTTATTTGCTCATAGTCATTCTGAAAACAATATTGCTGTTACTATATAAAATGTTCTCTTGGTTCTGTGCCCTTGGCTCTTCATCATTTCATGCGAGTCTTACCATGCTTTTCTAAGATCATTGAGACCATCTTTTCTCATAGCACAGTATAGCACAACCATATGGCACAATTTGTTCAGTCATCCCTCAATTGATGGGGATCCCGGCAATTTCCAGTTCTTTGCCACCACAAAGAGAGTTACTATAAATATCCCATTCACATTCAAAGTTATAATCACTATTTGTGAATTTCCCTCCATCTTATATTTACTCACTATTTTCTTTCTCAACCTCTATTTTTATCCTATCTCTGCTACCTTAACTCTTCCCCCACCTTCCCACTCCCCACTTCACCCACCCCCTTCAAGAGATTCCCCATCCCTTCCTCCTACCTTCTGGAATCTCAATTCACATAACCTTCCAAAAGTCCCTCCTCTACCCTGCCCCCCCAGGTTTCTCACCTCTCTACACGTTCAGAAGACTTCAACACCCTTCTTGATGTATACCGAGATGAGAGTAAGGTTTTCTGATATTACTAACCCTCCACCTCCACTTGCTTCCTCTGCATTAGTTCTTCCTTTCACACCTCATTTTTAAAGTACAATTGTTCCCTTTTACCTTTTCCTACTCATTTTTTTAGAATCACCCCATCATACACAACTCAGCCTCAACCTTTCTTTCAAACTACCTCAGTAATGATGGGTTTTAAGAATATTGACAATATTTTCATATATATAATAAGTAAACAATTTGATCAAAATGAGTGCCTTATAATTAGTCTTTAATGTTTTCCTTGTATTTCTTATAAATCTTTTATATTAATTTTTCCATTGTTATGGTCTTTTTGTTACAAATACCTGAAAGTCTTTCAGTTCATCAATTGTTCTTTTTTTTTTTTCATTCAGGCATATACTCAATTTTGCTGTATAAGTTATTCTTGAACGCAATCCAAGCTCTTTTGCTCTTTGAAATATAATATTCCAAGACCTATGGTCTTTAAGCATAGAAGTTGCTAGATCTTGTGAAATTTTGACTGTATTTGTGCAGTATTTAAGTTGTGGGGTTTTTTTTTCTTGTTGCTTGCAATATTTTTTTTTTCTTAACCTGGGAGATTTGAAAATTGGCTATGGCATTTCCGTAAGTTTTTTCCTAACATCTCTTTCAGGTAGTGAATCTTCATATGATTAATTGTGTTAATTGTTTTCTTAATGTTAAAGCAGACTTGCATCCCCGGCATAATTCCAAAATGACATTGTCCAAAATGACTTTTCAAAAATACTATACTCCTTTGTTAAAACTTAATTTTAAATTCTTCTATATTCATTAATAATAACAGTCTAGACTTTTCTTTCTCTGCCTTATCTGTCTCTGGTTTGTCAAGCAGGACCATATTTGTCATATAAAAAGATTTTTGTAGAGTGTCTTCTTTCTCTATTATCCCAATCAATTTATGTAGTATTTAAATTAATGGAAATTTAAATATTTAATAGAATCTGGTTGCAAATATATCTTGGCCAGGGGATTTTCTTTGTTAGTTTATTCAAGATCTGTTCAATATTTTTCCTCTCAAATTAGACTTTGAAGTTCTCTGGGTTTTTTGTTCATTTACAAATATTTTGTAAATATTCATCTGTTTCCTTTACATTCTAAATTTTTCTGACATATGCTGAATATTATAATTTCTCATATTTCCATTCATTTTAAATTAATCTTGTTCATATTTTTAATTTGGCAATTTTACTAAATTTTTACTAAAACCTTTAATTTTTATCAGATTAGCTAATGCATTGTCAATGTTAATATTTTTATGAATTATATTTATTTTGTTAATCCGTTCAATGATCTTGTACTTTTGATCTCATTCACTTCTACTGTGATTTTAAATTTTTCTTCTTTAATGTTTGTTCTAGAACTGTTATTATTTCGTGTTTCTTTTTATTTCTTATCTAATTATATGTTCAATATGTTCATCTTCTCTTTTTCAATTTTATTAATATGTATTTTTTAGAAATGAAATTTTCTTCTGAGGACTGCTTTAGTTGCCTCCTATTTATTTTGACATTCTGTCTCATTGTTTTCCATTCTCTTTAAAATAATAATTTATTGCTCCCATTATATGTTACCTACTCATTATTTAAGACGTCATTATTTAGTTTCCATTTAAGACTGCATCTTTTGTTCATGTTTCTTTTATTGATTACTGTTTTTGTTATCATCTACAAAAGATCTGTTTAATATTTTTGTCTTTCTACATTTCTTTACGACTTACATTCTAGCACATGATCAGTTTTCTACAAGTTTTGTTACATTCTATAGTGTAACATATGATGCTGGAAATATGAATATTCTTTTAATATTCCCACTCAAAAATCACCATTGGCCCAACAATCTGTTCACAGAGATAATTCCCTTCTTGTTTATCATTGTTACGTTTATCCAGCTTTGAAAAAAGAATGTTAAAGTCACCCACAATTTTTGTTACCATCAGCATCTTTTTGTATGTCATTTATCTCCTACCTGAAATACCCAGACACAATGTCATCTGGTGCATATGTGTTAAACACTCCAGTGCAGTTTCTTCATCTGTATTCCTTGGTGGCTTTAATATTTATAGTTTTCTTATGCAAAACCATAATCACAGTTCCTACTATTTTTAGTCATTATATTTTTCAAGCCCTTCAATTTAATTTGGTATGTGTCTCTATGTCTTAAATGTGCCTTATATATGACAAATTTTTTCTGCCCTCTTACACATTCTGTCTTCCTGTTTATTTTTATTGCCATATTTAGCCCATTTGCAGTCAAGGTTGCAATTGTCATGTTTGCATTTCTAAAATTAAATTCTATTTTTCAATTAAATTAAATTCATTTCTATTCTATATTATTATTTCTTATCTTTTAAACAAGCACCAGATCCCTGTGATTTGCATTAATTTCATTACTCTGATCTCAGTATTCTCTGAATGTAGTATAGAATACTCCCTCTCTTCTCCCCATTATTTCATCTCTTATTTGGAAAGACTAATTGGTAGTGCCTCCTTTTCAAGAAATATTTATTTAATTCATCCCCTTGTTAATGCTTTTACTCCGTAGGATACTTTAGATTGTTAACTTCCATTAATGGACTTGTAACAACATAAAACATGCATTTCCCACCTGGCTGCTCTCCTGGATTTCATCGTTGTCTCCAGAAACTCATCTTTCCAAAATTAAATATAAAGCATAGAAATGCATAAAAAAGGTACACCAAGTTATTTTGGCAGGAAGAAAGCAACTGGAGGATCAGGATAGGCTTCCAGTACAAAATAGCATTTGGGTTGATCTTTTAAGAAGGTTAGATATTCTATAAGGTGAAGGTGAAGAGAAAGTACATTAAAAGCATGGGTGAGAATTTGAACAGAGGCATAGAAATGCAAGATGGGAATGCCGTGTACAGACAACGGAATGCAGGCCAGTTTGGCTAGAATACGGAGTATATGAAAAAGAATAATATGCAATAAGTCTAGAAAGATAAACTATGGATAATGAGGTTTGAAAAGCCAAACAGAAGAGTTTGTAATTTATCCTAGAGAAAGAGGGAGGCACTGGCACTTTGTGAGCAGGGAAGTGATATGGGTAGAACTAGTTCAGAAAATCAACTTGGCAGTTTCCTGTTGTAAATAAATGACCTTTATTATCTCTATGGCCCTCTTACAAAGTGAGGTTTCTGGAAGCCTTGTCTCCTCCTTCTCTAATCTTGCCACCTAAAAAGAACATTTTTTTCCCCTACCCTACCCTCCCTATCTCTTTGCTATAATTACCCTCTTCTAAGAAAATCAATTTTCATTAATATTAATTCATAAAGGAGTCTGCATGATGCTGTGGAAAGTGCTCTACTTTAGAAGTCAGAATACCCAGGTAGGTATTCTGTAGGTCCTTTCATTCACCATATTCTTATCATGGAATCATCTCTTCTGTCCACTTGCACTTTGCCCTGGTTGTCCCAGGGCCCTAAAGTTAACTCCTCCTCCCCTAGACTGGATCATGTTCTAGAGAAGAGGTGTCTCCTAACGCTGATCAGGAATTTCAACAATATCCCTTCAGCAAGACTTACATCACTTGGGGATAACATATTATGAACATCCGATAACACTTTATTAGGTAGAATTTAATTCCACTTCCCCCCAACCCCAGAGACAATCTGTCCTTGTTCTCCAAAGACCTCCATGCAATGTAAGAGATAGAAAGACAATAACCTATACTTTTCTCTTGCCTAAGTCAGATGAAAATGTCTCTAATTCTTCTAACTTCCTCTTTCCACCTCCCCATTTGAATGACCTGTGAAGTTTCACTCCAGTAAATCTTAATGTATGAATGAGCATGGGTACTAAGAGAAAAATAACGTAATTTTCCTCCTTCCTTTGTCCTACTTGCCCCTCTTTTGAAGTTTGCTCATATAGTAAATGTTCTTGGTACTCTCAAAAGGGAGGGCAGTTAAAAAAAACAACAATAGCCTTATTTTGTCTTAGAAGTGTGTAAAAATTGATTTAACTGCTTAGCCTTATCTTGCTGTATAATCTTGTTTATCTTTCTCACATTTCCTTTGCATGTAAAATGCCCTGCACACCTCTGGTTTCTTCAGAAAGAATGAGTCAAATTCCTTTCTTTGGCTGAAAATCCATAATTTTTCATTGATGTTTAAGCTCAGATTTTCAAGACATGTCATTTAAGAGTACACTTTTTCTTTTGTTGTTTGGAATACCATATTAGAAGTTATTCTTTCATTTTTCAACAATAAAATATAGACTTTCATGATTCAGCCTATATTCCCTCTAGCACATAAATGGCTTCCTCTGTGATTCTTGCAAGATCTGTTGTGTAATGCTATCATTCTGAAGCTTGACTACAATACATTTAGTTAAACCAAGGGTTTCTTTCTTTTTAAATTCAAATCACAAGTCTCAAATTGACTCTGTAAATTTTATCTTTACCATCAGCTGCCTTAGCTCATTAAAAACTATCTAATGTGGTCATCCAACAGTGTTTTATTTCAATTTCACTTTGACAATATTTCTTCTATGTCTAGATTCATTTCCATATTCTCTTTCTCAGAGAAAATACAATTCTTTAAGATGCTCCATCATTTCTTCTAATTCATTCATTCATTCATTTGTTTTTTTGGTTTCTTGTTGGACAACCCTAATCTCCATCTTTATTTGTGATCCTCTATGGCAAGAACTATGGACAAAATCAGTAGCTGAAACAATGACACAGAATCCATTAAGACATAGAGACAAAGGATGTGTCTGTGCAACACAGAAAAGAACAGTGATAATAGGTTTTCAAGGAACAATCATTCAATCAATTAATAAGCATTCATTAAATGACTACTATGTGCCAGCACTGGAGACACAAAGACAAAAGCAAAATAGCCCTTTAGCCCTCAAGAAGCTTACATTCTAATGGGGGAGGTAGATAATATGTACATATATGGATATATAAAAACACACATAAAATGAGTACAACATAACGTTAATGACTAAGAAGAGGTTTTAAGAGCTGGGCGAGTGGGAAGCGAGCAGGAAAAACCTATTTGAAAAGACAGTACTTGAGCTGAGTTTGAGTAAAATGGGGATTTCAAGAGGTAGGGGTGCAGAGGGAATATATTCCAGTCATGTGGA
This sequence comes from Pseudochirops cupreus, assembly GCA_028627135.1. NCBI lineage: Eukaryota > Metazoa > Chordata > Mammalia > Diprotodontia > Pseudocheiridae > Pseudochirops > Pseudochirops cupreus. The sequence goes on along the minus strand of CM053580.1, from coordinate 191,746,178 downwards.
ATAACAAGCAACTAAAATGTTCTGACCTCCCTGAACTAAAGGAAGCAACATGAGAAATTAGGAGGAGGGAAGGAGAGGGAAATTTTCTCCCATATACTCTGGAAAGATTCAAAGTCATTATGAGTATTATTTTTCTCCTCATAAACTAAATTCATCATAATCTTAGCTGCAATAATAACTTAAATCAGGATTGGATACCTGGCCAAGTAACTGTCATTAATGTTTTTCTCTCAAACCTGCTAGCTTCTTAAAAGGAAACTTCTATGTTTATAGTGAATTATTTTTTCTCTTCAACTTGAAGAGAGAAAGAATTATATCTTCCATGAATCCCCAGGGACCCTTGCTCTCAGTTAATCATGTTGGGAGCCTGAAATATACAATGTATCCATACTATTTGAAATTCCCCAAAAAAAGCCGCCCAACTCCTCTTTTTCATTATTCTGACCTTTTTCATGTGTATCAGTGAAGTTTACTGAATAGCTCATATACAGAATCATACGTCACGCATTGTGGGAAGCGGCCAAGAACACAGGGGAAATACCCTGCCCTGTAGGAGCTTGCAATCAAAAAGGATTTAGAAATGCCCAAAACATGATTAACAATACCAATTTCATCTCTACAGAATTATAAATGTAGTGTTGATGGCCCATCTAACCCTAGTGGATTAGATAGTGAGAGATTTGAGGGGTCTCTGACTGTCAAAGAAATGTTTTCCACTTCCCTAAAATTTCAAGCATTAGAACAGGTAATCGATTGGGGAAAAAAACTGGCCATTGTCCTAGATGGCCATATTCAAAGTAAATATATGCTGTGAACGTTTCTTATAGAGACTTAGCAACAAAGCCAGAAAGACCTTGGTTCAAATACTTCCTCTAGAACCCGGTATTTATACAGTGTTTTGAAAAGTGCTTTTACATGTGTTATTTCATTTGGTCTTCACAACACCCCTGGGAGATAGGTGCTATCATTATCCCTACTTTATAGATAAAGAAACTGAAGTCCAAGGTCACACAGTAGACTTCAAAAGCTAGATGTGAATCCAGGAGTCTTCCTGATTCCAGGTCCAATGCTCTAGTCACCGTACCATGACCTATACTGATTATGTGAACCCAGGGAAAAGATGAAGTGGACAGAGCCCTGGAGCTGGAGTCAGGAAGATCCAGATTCAAAGCTTACACTTACTATGTGACCCTGGGTAAGTCATCTAAATCCTTTGTCTCAATTTCATCACCTAAACATGTGCATAATATTATCACCTGCCTCCTAGGATTGTGAGGATAAAATTAATTTTTAAAGCACTTTATAAACCTTAAAGTGCTATAATAAATGCTAGATATTATTATTAACTCCCCAGGACTATACATTGTAGAGAAGGAGTCATTTGCTTTGGTAGAATGAGTTTCCTCTCCCAGTAATTCCTCATGCTAAGAAAATTATAGGTCCAGTCCCCTATCCCTGTCCCTATATACTATTAGATCCTCTAGCCCCTTCCTATTAGGGTGTGTGTCTTTATGTAGGTAAGTATATGTATGTGTATGTGTATGTGTAGATGTCTATACATTACACACATATGTATATAGGTATAACATATATGTGTCTGTGTATACATACATGCATGTATAACATGTATGCATGTATTGTGTGTATGTACACACGTGTGTGTGCGTGTGTGTGTGTAACATCAAATTAGCTAAATGAAACCTCCTAGTTTTGACCTCCTAGTTTGGAAGGGGTCTCAGAAGTTATCTAGTTGACCCTGTACCTGAATAGGAATCTTGTCAACATCAACTGGATAAGCAACAATCTACCCTCTACTCTAAGATCCACAGTGAAGGAGAACTCAGTACCTCCTGGCAGAAATCCATCTCCCTTTTGAACTATTTTCCTTGTTTGAAGTCTTGCTTAATATTGAGCTGAAATTCACCTTTCTAACATTTCTATTCTTTGTCTCTTGTTCTATCCTCTGAGGACAAATGGGACAAATGAAATATTGCTTCCACATGACTGGCCCTCAAATGCTTCTGATGGCTGTCTTTGCACCTCAATTCAACACACATTTATTTAGTACCAAGTATTTACAAGGTATCATACTAGATGTTGGGAAGACAAAGACAAAAATGAAATTTTTCCTGCCTGCTAGTAAGTGTGGCATAGTGGATAGAGTACTGGTATTGCAGTTAGGAAGGCAGGCATTCAAATTCCCCCCTTTGGCACTTATTACCTGCATAAACTCATTTGAGTTTCCTAAGACTCAAAAATGTAAAAATGAGGATATTGGACTAGATAACTTCTAATGTTCTTTGAAACTCTTGATCTATGATCCTATGAGCTTATATTGCAGGAAGAGTATATTACATGGATTTAGATAAATAGAATACAAGGTATAGAATAAAGAGTTCAAAGGAAAGATCAGACAAGGCTCTAGGAATAATTAAAGAAGAAGGGAGTACAAAACAAGCATTTCCATAACACAGTACAACAAAAAAAGATGATTGTACATGAAACTGCAAATCTAACATGTACAGCTTTTAAAGAGGTGTGTGAACCAAGGTCCTCTAATCACAGAGTCAATAGTCTTTCTACCATACAACTTTACATTGATTCTGCCCCTGCAACATCTCTCCCATCTTGTCCTGTCTCTCTATCCCCACTACCCTTACCTTAATAAAGGTTATGTGTTTGTCCTTCATTCTCGAAAAGGACCATGACATCAGGAGATGATGACATGACTTGCAGTTGACTTTGATTTGAGTGAGGAGGGTTGCGCAAGGTCACCAGCTTCACTCTCTCCTCCACAGCCATCTGGGTCCAGTGGACAGATATTCATCAGGATGACTAGAGATGGCCCAGGATACAATGGGAGACCCTGGTCCCTTTAGGCTAAGGTCTCTTCAGCTTCTCACTTTGAGTGAAGTAATACCCATTCAGCAATTAGGCCTCTTTAAGAAGTGAGTCAAGAGATGGTCCCTTTAATAATAATTTTAAAATGTATATATGTATGTATGTATTAAACTGGGAGGGGAAAACCCTCAAGATTTCTGGCCAAAAGAGAAACAGTTATTATTCACATTCATTCTGAGCGAGCCCAAAAAATAGTCATTAAGTGTTGCTTAGAAAGGGACTTATTATTGGCCAATCTATGAGCTCCATGTGGTTTACTGGTTAGATGTCTGTCTCAAAGATCTTAGTAAAGGCTTGATTGATGGAAGAGCCTTCTAAAAAGTGGGAACTTAACCTCTTTGGGCCTGAGTTTTCTCATCTGTAATTTAACATGAAGTTAAGTAATCTGAAAATCAAAGAGAAGGAGGGAGTCTTTCCAGGGACAGGAAATGTTTTCTGCTAATACATCATGGCATGGGATGGCATGTCAAATGGGGGACCTCTAAGGGCCTCCCAGCTCTAAATTTATGAAACAGGTGTACCTGACTACTCTCTGCCAATTCTGATCCATATTTTCTAACAATGCCAGAGTAATTTCCCTTTTCTATAGATAAGGTCATGAAACTTCTTGAATCAAAAACATTTAACAGTTCCCCATTGCCTAGAAAGTAAAGTTCTTACCATTTAAGGTCATCTGCAATTTGTAGCACTGTACTCTTCCAACTTGATTTCAGTCAATCTAACCTACAAACAAACAGGACTACTCTCAGTCCTCTGAACATACCTTTCCATACTATGTTGGTCTCTGAACCTAGAATCTTCCATTTTCTTTCTTGGCTGTTCAACCAGTCAAGATCAACCCAAATATAACCTCCTCCAGGAATCTTCCTTTGATTTTCCTAGCTGCAATGACTTGTACCTCACATAACATCTTGTCTTGACATCTCTCTAATACCTATCACATGTAATAGTGGAATAGGCGAGTTAGTGCCCAACCCTAACAGTATGTACAATATGCTCCTGGTGTGCCTACTACAGAAATGTATGACCTAGAGGCCTTTCCCATCTTCAGTACTTGTGCATGTATTCTCTGTTTCCTTTTGGTTTACACTACATAGTAACAAAAGGTTTTTTTAATTGACTGGATCCTGAATAGAATGTGCATAGAAAAAGTGTAAACATATGAAAGACCCCTGTCTCCCTAGTAGTTTTCCAGTAAAGAGAAAAATGTCCAGTAAGCTTCCAGGTGGGAGATTCTCTCCCTGACCCAGTCAATATGTGGCACTTGAATGCTCAGCTACCTCTACTTCTTCTCCATTGTGTCTGTTCATTCCTGATCTTGGGCAAATGAATACAGGGGATGAAACATAGCTAACAGCAACCTTGTGAGCTTTGAAAGATTGGAAGAATCACCAGAGGTCAAGCAATGGGAATCTATAGCAGAATTTACTGGTAGCTACAATAGCTGAGTCCAGTAAGAAGCCAACCCTGAAAAACAACCTTCCTGACCCAGCTGAGAAATAAATCACCTAGCCAGCCAAGAAACAATATCCCATAAGGAAGGCAAGAGAGTAGTTTGTCCACTGGCTATGCTACAATCAGAAGTAAATGGGAGAAGAAGAGGGAGACGTTTTATATCGAGAACTTTAAACTTGAACCTGCTCTCCCAGAGGTTGGGTGAATGTGTCTATGGGGAGAGATGTCACCAGTGCTCAAGTAGGGGTTGGAAGAAAGACTCCAAGCTTATATGAGCTACATATTTTTATTATGTGTTATACTGTAATATATGTATTATATTTTATTATTGTATATTACAGTCATCCTTATATGTTTTACCTCCTTCTAGGACATAATATGCTCCATGAGGCCATAGTCCATAGCTTTCTACCTGTTCCAGAGCACTCAAGCCTAGTGCACTACTCTGTGCTTACGATCATTGAATTGTTACTTCAGAACACTAAAAGACATTACTCAATTTCACCTAAAGTTATTTCTCACTAAAAAGATTCTGGAGTGACAGGAACAAACCAAACTGGGTAGAAAATAGTTGTAGCTGACATTTATATGGCATTTTAAAGAGAATTGCAAGCAATAAATATGCACTGTCCAGTTGGACTTTACCATAACCCCAGAGGTAGGCATAAGTGGTATTATTTTCTCTATGTTCTATTTGACAGAACCGGCTCAAAAGGGTTCCACCTTTCTGGAGTCACACAGCTAGAAAATGAGAGGCAGGATTCAAAACCAGATATCATCTGATTCCCAGTCTAATACTTATTGCTTTATACCATGCTGCTACATTGTATAGGGGGAAAGAACCGTAGACTCAGATTCAGGAAAGCCAATGTCTAATCCTTGCCCCTCTATTCCTAAGGCATTAACTTTGAAGAATCTGATGTATTTCTCTGGAGTTCTCCTTCCTCAACCTAAAGATATTGAACTGTAGGATTTCTAAATTCTCTTCCAACTCTAAATTTTATAACCCTTTACAGGGGCATGATAGAGCTTCTCTAGCCAATTGTTAAATTTTCAGAATAAGCATTTACATCTCAGAAATTGGCAAATTCTACAAATCTGATTTTGAGTAATTATTTTGTTGACTTAATTAATTGACTTAATTTGACTTTTGTTCTTAGACTTAAGAAAGTGTTAATAATGAAGATTGGGGAAGGGAACTAGGGCTTAACTTTACAAATATTACCTCATTTGATCCTCACAATAACTCTGGAAAGTAGGTGTTATTATTATTCTCATTTTACAGATGAGGAGACTAATGCAGGAAGAGGTTAAGAGACTTGCCCAGGCTCACGCAGATAGGAAGTGTCTGAGAAAAGATTAGAAATAAGATCTTCCAGACTCCAAGAAGCCCAGAATTCTATCCATTAAACCACCTGGGTCCTGGTTGTTAAATATTTACCAGCACACTCTTACACGATGCTCCCAGCTGTGTAATCGTCGAGATGTCAGTCAAATCCTTTCTTGGTTTCAATTTCCCAATCTATAAAAAAGGGATTCTAACTCTACTCCATCACAGGATGGTCATGACTATCAGAACAGGTAAATTACATGGTAGAAAGGTTAAAAAGCTATATCACATACAAGTTATTAATAAGAAAAACACTTTTGGAAATTGACTTGTTTCTTATGTGAGATGGATGGAAGGGGGTGGGATGGGAGAATGCAGAAGCAGAAGGACTCTCTGGGAGGCTATTACAGTACCCTATAGTTGAAATACTTAATTCTTGACACAGAATTTTGAGCAGGGAATAAAGAACAAAGAAAGGGCTCAAGGAGTGTTATCGTGGAATTAGCGGGAGAATGTTGTGATATTATTTCAGGGATGAAATAGAGAAGAATCAAATATGAGGAAGGGGCAACCAAGAGGACAGTGGTATCAGTGGCCTTAAGGAATAACGTTAGGAATGAGGGGATGCTTTTAGATAGATTCAGAGGAGATGTTGAGCTCACTTTTTTGACATCCTTACTTCTAAACATCAGAGGACTATACAAAAGATGACTAAAGGACAGAAACAAGCTTTGGGGAAAATTCACAGTTAAAAGCCAGAGTGGGAAAGGAGGAAAATGAGCCAATCAGTGATAATAGCAGGCAGGGGAGTGTGGTGTTACGAAGTCCACGTTTTCCTGCCCCAGGTACCAACAAGTACCAAGGAAGAGAAAGGATCGTCAATAGTGTAAAATTGGAAAGGTACCAAAAATTAACAGAGTTTTATGTATTGACCCAGGAGGCACCACTGATAAGCAGTTTTGGTAGAGTAATAAGGATAGAGTCTAGATGAAAGGGAATTCGTGATTCATCACACCACGTAATGAATGTCAGCAACAACCATAATCAAGAACACAAAGTATTTTGTAAAAGCCAAAGTAGAATCAGTTCAGATTCACTGTGTTCAAGATGTGACTTGACCTCCATAACCTTTCTGTCAGAATGGCATATTCTCATTGCCAAGTCATTGTTTTAAGCCTTCACAAAGTAAAACTCTCCTTGTCATTCTTGGCCTACTGCTTACACAGGATATTTTCCACTGTTTTTTCCTGTCTCTATTGCTGAGATGGCAAAAAAGAAAAAAAAATGGGGCATTTGACAAGAAGCAAAAGAGGTTTAGTGTGTATGGATTAAAAATACACATTTCCTATTTCTACTTGTATATCCCATTGTCATCTCAAACTTTGAAACTGAGTTCATAATTTTACCACCACCTGCTCCCCTTCTAACATATCTGTCATGATCCCACACATTCTCTAGTCATCTAGGCTAAAGGTGATGGACTTAAATTTTATTCAAACTTTTCATTTTTCCTTCATATCAAGTCAATAACTAAGCACTATATTTAAGTACTGTATATTTGTCTTTTGAAATGCCTCTTACATACTCTCTTAATTTCTATTTTATGGGTATATGAACTCCCAGGTGAGGAAACTTCCTTCATCCATGCAGTTTAGCACCCTATCTGAAACTTAGAGTCTTAGAGAGTGACTTGTCCAGTAGGTGGTGGTGGTGGTAGTGGGTCTTGAATCTAGATTTTCTTTGTTGCCAAGTCAGTTTTCTCTCTACTCTATCAATGGGCCATTTGCAACAAAAACTAGTTTTGTCTAATATAGACCAACTCTTACGACTTCACAACTAAATTACTACAACAGCCTCTGTTAATGTTGCTCATTTCAGACTCCTTCCCCTCCAACCTATGCAACATAGTGTTGATCATTCCAATCTTCCTTGATGAAAGGGATTTTTATCCCTTAATTATTTCCAGTCTTCTTCTCAGATACCTCTAAAGCAGTGGTTCTCAACCTTCCTAATGCCATGACCCTTTAATACAGTTCCTCATGTTGTGGTAACCCCCAACCATAAAATTATTTTTGTTGCTACCTCATAACTGTAATTTTGCTTCTGTTATGAATCATAATGTAAATATCTGATATGCAGGATGTATTTAAATTGAACATAACCCACAGGTGAGAACCGCTGCTCTAATGGCTCCCCATTTCCTACAGTCTACTCCACATCTACTGCTCTGCCTGCTTTCAACTCCACAGAAAGGATGCCTCACTCAGGTTAAGTTCATCATCTCTAATCTCATAGCCCTGCTCATGCCTTGACTGACACTACTTCCCTCAGCCTCCTCTTTCTTCTGATTGGAGAGCTGGAAGGTAGAATACCAAATTCTTCCCAGTGCCTTCCAGAAGGCAGAAACTGGACTTTGGCTTACTTTCCCCTTGCATCTTTGGCTCTGGCAGGTTTAAAGAGCTGATAAATAGAGGTATGCATAGAATGGTTTTACACACACACACACACACACACACACACACACACACACACACACATCTCAGTTGAAACAGAATGTTTCCTATTTTCAAACTCTCCTAAGGAAAGAAGATTTCATGGCTACCCTCTAGATGTTTAACAACCATGTCTATCAGAAAATTCTTCTTTGTATCTAACCTAAATCTATTCTTATGCTGGATCTCATGCCTGTTTCCTTTTATTTGATCCTCTATGGAGAACATCTGGAAGGCCCATCTGTTAGGACATCATAACCAGAGGAAAGGAATAATGCCAGTGCTTACCACAGTACTATTTAGTATAACAAGGGTCATGTTGCACAGTGTTGTGTAACATCACTGCCTAGAAAATAGAAAAGGAAAAAAAGATATCAAGTTCATTCAGGTTTTGACACACAGATTAATTTTAACTCCTTACACTTGACATGATCCTTTGATATATTTTGAATTAACCATTTCTTCTAAATTGGGAAAGAAGTAGAGATTTGAGGCAATAACCTGGATGATTCATATAAATATAACTGAATACAGATGTATACACATAAATCTACCTCTGTAGAAAAGAGAGATCATGGAAGCAAAACAGCTATTTTGGCCCTGTTTCTTTCTGTAATTTCATCAGGCTAATTAGGAAAACTTGATTGATCAGGGCCCTCCTAATAATAAAATTCCCACTATACTTCATAATTATAGTTTATCTTTTTTCTGGCATCTTGGAAGCATCTTCTTAATTTCAGATTCCTGTTGTCTGAAATTGTAGCACCTCAGAATCAAGAAAGAGGAGGAGAGCCAGCACCCAGAGATCAGGCACCCCACTGGACCCTGACCACAATTCCTCCCATTTAGTGGGCAATGCGAATGGCTGTTTGTCCCAACATCCAACTCCTCTCTCCCAAAAGCCTGCAGAAACGTACTTCCAGATATCAAACTTCTAAATACATAGCCAACACTGGGATAGCATCTGCTTGTGACTCTGGTTTCTATAACAAGGCTCTCAGGGCAAGGAGCCCCTGAGATCCATATCAATCTATAAAGAAATCATCTCAGTTCACCCCCTTTATAACTTTGGACTTGGTTTTGACATAGTACTAGGAGACAGTTTATCTCTTTACTATTAAATATGTGGTCAGCCACTCTCTACCCACCCCTTTGTCAAGCCAAGAATCCTATAGATGTTCCATTTTCCACATATTTTCAGATGTTTTCAATGTATTGATCAGTTATCCTGATTTTTTTCCTCTTATTTTTTTTTCTCTTAAAAAAATACTATTTCTTATGGGGGATAGTTCCATGGATTGACAGGGATACTATGGTGATGTTGAAAATACATTTTTAAATGTATATACAATACATTTAAAATATATGCATAATATATTTAAAACATACACACAAAACTCTTTCCTCTCATTTTTATAGATGAGACCACAACATAGTGATCCTTTTCACATTGTAGGGGCCAGGAGTCTCTTTGCACTGGAGATCTGGAAAATCTGCATAAAATTTTTTGGCCTTCCTGTCTTACCAAAGGAGTCTGAGTTATTATAGTATTAAGAGATAAAATATGTTGATGTTATACAATACTATACATATGTTTATGCATTTCTTAGTGTCCAAACTTTTTCTCTGTTGTATGCTGGCCTCTGCACATCATCCATGGCTTTCACAAAAATTCTCATTCAATTTCTTATGATGACCCATGATATATCAAATGGGGAAAGTCAAAACATGGAAGGGATAACTATACACTGTATACATGCAGTTTATCCCTACACATAATAATGATAATATGGATTTTTTTCACAGAATTCAAAACTAAAAAGGATCTTAAAAGTTCTCTAGACTGACCCTCTCATTTTTATACATGAGACCTACAAGAGGTTAAGTGATTTGCCCAAAGTGACAGAAGGAAGGACAGGCAGGATTTGAAGACAGGCCTTCACACTCCAAATCCAAGGTGCTCCCCACCTCTATCATCCCCCAAGACTAGATTGGAAGTCATTCCTATCCTTCTAAATGGTTTAATGTCCTCCCTTTGACCCTGACAACATTCCTTGGTATACTGGTTATTGCTCAAAAGAAATGCAAGAGCAGTGAAGTTTCCTGATAATCACTTTGACCTTGGCCATTCCAGGCTTTATCAATGTAGGGACTCCTTTCCAGTGCACACTGCAATTCTTTAAAGCCTCCATATCTTGCACTTTTTGAGTCTATGTTTTTCCACAAATCTTCCATTGAGGATTTCATAGAAGGAACAAAAAAATAAATTGGCCCACAACTGCTTCCACAGAAATGAGGATAGAATATCAAGAAGCAGAGACAACAATACAAAGGATCACATGATTTTTAGGTAAGTCATCTACAAAAGTTGATTTAACTGCTCGTTCTCTTTATCCAAAGACCAACGAGATGGCACACTACTAAAAAAAAATGAACTATATATATAAAAAAAAATGAACACATTGAACACCTCATAATAAATGTGAAACTAGAAGATATAAAGAGTCAACCCTGAATAAAAAGAAGGCACACAGGTTCTCAGAAAGGTAGGGGGAAAAGCCCTTTCTACTACATTTGAGGGCAACAAGAAATTTCACCTCCTGAAACAGTTATCTCACTACCCTTCACCAAAATTATGTATACATGAGGTATAGATGAGAGGAAGCATGAAATATGGATAGAAAGTCAACTTCAACATCAGGCAGACCTGGATCCAAGTCCCACCTTTGACACATACACACTGACCCTGTGAGCCTGGGCAAGTCACTTAACTTTCTGATGTCCCCAGACCATTCTCTAAAACTAAGTTATGTAATACATGTTAACCTCTATGGGGAGATGAATATTCTTCATTGGGAGTTCCATACACTAATGAAATCACAAAACATTTATATGTGGCCAAAGAATTCATCACATAGTGACCAGCTTGATTGTGATGAGGGTCTCTGTGGTTATTGAGGTGGGTCTTTGGAAAATAGATGTACATTGTTGGAGGAACTGTTCTCTTGGTAGAACCTTCCAGAGCTGGGCCTTCTCTAGCAGAGCTTTCTAGAACCCACAATCATCTCCATGTCCAAATGAAATATCAGAGTATGATGTAGCAAGAAAAACTGGAAGAGGATAGGCTGGATTACATTCGGAAAATTGCATGGTGTTTTTTACTGACTGCAAGATTCACCCTGAAACAAAGGTGTTCCATTTTTTTAGCATTAGCATTCCTCTAGTGATGTTACATGACTGGAGCTTATATGATACCAATTCCCAAAGAATTAGAGTGTGAGGTCATCCAATGACTAATAGAGAGATGCACAGTGGGGATGAATAGACAATAACTTATTACCAGTAAAGAACTGTATCAGAAGTGACATCAAAATTACTAATGAATTATATGTCTAGAAAGGAGGTAAGCTAATTATGCAAGGAGAATAAAGGACAGCCAATAGATAGCCTATTCATAGGCTCCATTTGTAAAATGTAATATAAGAAACCTAAATGAAGGTTCCCAGAATATTAGGTAGATTCCCTATAGAAGATTTATGTGAACACATAGACCAGAATCATATAGAATAGGAACATCTCAATTGATAGCAATCTACATCACTGGTACTAGGTACCCACATTAATGAAATTCATCAGTGTATTGAAGTAGACATATTAGCGCCCTCTCAAAAGCTGAGTCAGTTGTTTATTTTCCTAAGGTATTTATTTTTCTGGTTCTTGTTGATGTTGAGGGAAGAAATAAAGAAGGGAACTCATTTTTTTCTTGGCTGCTGAACTTTGTGATGATTTTACGCTTTATCTCATCTTTGGGAATATTCAAATAGGAGCACTAATTATGAAGTTTAATGTTTTCATCAAAGGGACATTTTAAAGTGATGAGAGATAAAAAACATAAATGAATATTTCATATCTAACTGGTTTCTCATTCCTGAAATTTCTGCATCATTAATTGCTAGAGTCAAATGCCACATTTTATACTGCTCAGCAATGAAACATGACAGAAAAAATGGCATAAATTTTAAATGACTAATATATATTATAAGGATGTGCTGCTTTTTAAAAATTAATTTTAGGGCTCATAGGGCATTTCAATACATAGTGTGTAAACCATCATTGAATAACCTTTTGATGGTGTTAATGTTCATTTTCTATCTATTTTTTCTAGTCAATCTACTAGTCATATAAAGCTGTACAATGGATAAATTATCGTTACTTTGTCTGTGGTGGGTTTCACCACCACCCCCCTTGGCTAAGAGCACCCAAAGAGACTAAAATATGGCAATGTTCTAAAAATAAGATAATTTGCACATTCCTTCACTCCTTTCCATCTTAAAGCAGTTGCATTTACTTCATGTATTTTTATCCATTTGCCAGCAGTAGAAAAAGTAGCTGGAGTGAACTCTTTGGATGCTGTTGTAATCTTAAAATAAAATAATCAAGTCAAAAGTGGGCCTCATAAATTGACCTTCTCTGCCTTGTTTTTCAATGTTACAATAGAGTGTTTCCTCCACTGTCTGTGGAACGCCATCCTTTAGACCTGAAGATTGCTTGGTATTCTCTTCCTTTAATCACCAGTGTGAGTTTCAGCCTTTCAGCAAATGGGGTTGTGGCAAATGACTTTTCACAATTCCTTTAGAGAACAGAATACATTCTTCGAGTCTAAATATATGGATTAGGTGTCCATCACTATTACAGTAGTTCCTTACCTGGACATTTGATCAATATAGCCATGTCCTGCTCACTTGTCCTGTCACAAATCTTTGTAAGCTGTTTCTAAATGCAGCCAAGCAGCAAAGATCCAAGGGAGGAGAGGAACACAGAGATTCCACTGAAAGGTCAGCTTGGAGATTACATTCACATGGAAACATGAAAACACTATTCTTTCCACACAAGCATTACTGAGGGGATGACGTGCATAGATGCTCTGCATTTGCATAATGCATTGTCTGAAGGAAAATAATAGAAACAACCCAGATCTGAGGTGATGCAAGAGGGGAAAAACTGACCCTTGCAGCTGTGTTCCTGAAAAGCAGACTTTCTGCAGCAGTCTTTTGTTTTAGGACTTTGTACTTTAGACTCTAGATTTGATGAGTGCATGTGCATGCACTTGGGCATGCCGGGATGGAGTAGTGTTACATGGGGAAGTACACTGGATCTGACATCAGAAGGGTTTGACATGTGGCTCTAATGCTGTCTGTGAGACTTCAGGCAAAACATTGCTTTTCAGGGCAGTTGGTGGCGCAGTGAATAGAGCACC
>CM053580.1:191711481-191732243 GCA_028627135.1 Pseudochirops cupreus | reverse complement strand
AGGCGATTAATAAATGCATATTGAGGCTGAATTTGGAGCCAGAAGAAGAGTTCAATTCCTATTTGTGCAACTTTAGGCAAAGTGTTTAAATCTTCTGAGCTTCAATTCATTCATTTGTAAAATGAGAAAGTCCCATTAGATGATATCCACGGTCTCTCCCAGCTCCAAAACCACAATTCTGTGTTCTTTTTTATAACACCTCTCCCAAAAAATCAAGCATCAGGTTTTTGGGGGTTTTTAAATGGCACTGTTTGGTCACCCTGGAAAATGATATATATATGAGGTTGTAACTATCTGATACAATGCCATCTGGTTGAAAACGTTGCTTCTCTCAATGGATTTTATATGGGGAACAGAAAATAATAGAAACTCAAGTTACGGAACCAGAGCCTATCCCTTCACGCCTATTGGTCAGAAGACTAACCCACAAGTTGATGCTGGGGGAATTCACCATAATGTAAAGCAAACTCAGATGGCAGGGTGAGCAGACATGGTCCTGGAAAGTCAAAAGGTCCAAGTCAAAATTCAGTATGCAACTGGGAAACTTGGACAGAGAAGAAAATTTAGAATTGCAAATGATGTTTTTTGTGAGGGGTTCATCCTTTAGCACCTCCAAGAGTTCTTAACTTGGAGTCTGTAAAATTGTTTTTTAATTAATACTTTGGTAACTGAATTTCAATATCATTGGCTTCCTTTTTCTTCCTATATTTTATATTATGCATTTTAAAACAGTATTCTGAGAAGGGATCAGCAAAGCAAAAAAGTATCTGAAAACTGAGCGGACAATAGTTTCCCAGCTGTAGGCAACTGGGACTTAACTGCTAAGTAATGTGGTCTCTGCACCTAATTTAACCCCATAAGTATCAATGCCCAATTATAAAGCAGGGCAGCTGAAGACCCTGAATGCTGTGGGCACCCCTACTAATAAAGGAATAATCTCCATCTCACCATCTCTAAAATGCACAAGGAAGCATGACTGTTGGCAGTACCCATGTCAACAAGCCATTCTCTGTGAGAAAATCAGAGATTAGTAGAAAGTGAGCATTTAGTTTCCTCCATAGTCACAGAGCCCATGATTTCACATGCTCGAGAGGGGATTTTGACAATGTCAGACGCTAGAATCCCTCACTGTAAGTGAAAATACCTATGATGTCCTATTTTTATATAAATTAGGAAATGATTCTTTAATTTTCCATTCACCATAAAACTTCTTTTAAAAAGCAAAATTTCCCTTACATTTTAAATGTTAAGGGTAATTGATTTACAAACATTAGATTTATCTTTTTTATTTTTCTTTAGGAAGACATCTCTTCTATGAAGCAAAGGGTTCATATGTACTACATGTCAGGAAAATCAAGGTTCAACCTCACAAGTATTGATTCATAATTAAATTAGGTTCTCTTATATTATTTGATTTAATCATCACTATCTACATCAACTCAACCAGCTCAACCACAACACTAGTTCTCCACCTGTACATATGCCAGACTCAAATGGATCTGTGATCTTATAGATTTGGAGGCTGTCTCCAATGTTTAAGATTACACCCAGATAGCCATGCCTACCCCCATCATATGTAATTGCTGACCATGTTCTCCAAAGTTCACCACCAAAGTTCACTCAACATGCTTGAGGTCTTTCTTGCTTTCCTGTGACATCTCAAGATGCTTTTTATATATTATTGCAAACACCAAGGAGATTAATCTCATACATTTGGAAGAGAGAGCTCCTTAGTTCCTTTATAGAATGAAAAAATTAATGAGTAAATTAATTTTTTAAAAACCTTTATTAAGTACTTACTCTATGACAAAAATCTGTGCAAAGTATGAGATGTGACTATGTTACTTCATTCATTCATTCACACCATCCCACTTTGTCTAAAGCAGGATTAATTGTTTTGCTTTTCATACATCCCTTTAACTATCTGGAGAGCCTATAAATCCTTTTTCGTTCTTCTGAAGAAAAAAAAAAGATGATTTTTTTTTAAAGAAAAAAGTGGCCCATAAAAGTAAAATTTGACTTCCATTACTGGTTTTAGGATCAGTCTTCTTATACCTTATTTCCTATCCATCATACACTCTCTCCACACTCCCCCCCACCCCCAAGTATTCTACAATTCAATGACACTAGCCTCCTTGCTGTTCCTGGAATAAAACATTACCTTGCCAGACTTCATACATGTTCATGAACTGAACAACAATAGGTTTTCTTTGCCAAGAAAACTGTAAATGGCATCATGAAGAATCAGACCTGACTGAAAATGATAATAACAAAATCTCTAAACTGGATACCTTTTCACAAGCCTAGAATCCTCTTCTTACTCTTCTCTGTCACCCTTCCCTCTACGACTATCTTCAATTTATCCTGTATATACCTCATTTGTACATAGTCTGTATGTTGTCTCCCCCAATACACTGTGAGCTCCTTGACAGTAGGGACAGTTTTGTACCTTTATTTTTATATTTGTACTCTCAGAGCTTGGCACAGTGCCTAATTGCATAAATACTTTAAAACGCTTAGTGACTCAACTCAATAGAAAGGGCGGTGGTGTTGAAGCTATAGGACTGAAGTCTATATCTGAGATCTAAAGTTTACAAGTTGTGGGGCCCTAGGCCATTCATTTTAAAAGTTCACAGAGGAATACCAGCTCCTTGAAGGCAGGGCTATGTTTTACTTCATGACTCCAGTGTCTACCACATTACCTTGCAGATAGAAGGCACCTAATACATACTATGTTCAATTCAAGTAATGATAAGCACATACTATGCAAAAGGCATTAAGTGTACAAAGACAAACAGCCTCAGGGAGTTTACATTCTACTGAAGGAAATGACACGTGCAGAAATTAGTAAATATAAACAAAATTGCCAGAGTTTGGGGATAGTGAGGGAAGTCCTAATAACTGGTGAAAATCAGCGAAGGTCTAGTGTAGGATCCAGTTACTAAAACTAAACTGATTTAAATTGAATTGAACTCTGAGTCTTGGTCTCCACGGGATTGCTGTGAGGGGAATGCTTTGCCAGAAATGAGAAAGAACATAATGTAACTGTGAACCAGTATACATTGTCTATTAATGCAGAATCCTCTGTCTCACTTCTCCCTATCCCCACCCCTCAGGCAAAAAGATGAGAAAAGGGAGGAAGGGAGGGAGATGCTTCATCTCTAGGCTGCTACTTTTGGGAGAGGATATTGTACTCATTCTCTATGCAGTTTTGTTTGTTTGGGGGAAGGGGAGAAGGAAGGAAGGAGAAGGATGGACAAGCGATTTCATTCTTATGAGGAATTCTCAGTATGAACTTTTCCATGTAGAAATTCCCTCTACCTATGTAGACAATTTAAGTTCTGGTCTTGGAACGCTGCCAGAGGCACTGAGAGGGTCAGTGATTTACCCTTTGCTCACTCAGTTAGTATGCTAGTTTTCCTGATTTCAAACCCCACCCCCAACAGCCCCAGCAATGATATTTCCCCTCTCCGTGTATTAGACACAGCTGTTGGAACACTGAAAATAATGTCAGACATTTCTGATATATTGACTAGATTTACTAAACTGATTCCTTACCCTCCCTGCTACCTTTTTTTAAATCAGGTAGCTCTCTTCGGGAGGAAGGAGGGATGTATTAAAAATGTAGGTGATATAAAAAAATATATCAATAACATTTATTTTTGAAAAAAATCAATTGAGTTAAGTTGTCTTAATGGTTCGTACTGGTCCACGTTTGTGCACAGAAAATTTTGGAATAACATAGGCAGTGATTTGCAGCTGCCAAAAGCTTACAGCCAAAAGGCTGCTTGCTGTAGCTACCAGAATAGCCATTTAGAGCAGGGATGGGTGGCCTTTCTTGTCCCTTCAAAATAAAGGGAGGGAAAAATATGTGGTAGAGGAAATTGCCCAGGGAAATACAGTAGCAGTATTTGATGAATTCATCTATTTCTGCAATAGTGTAAGCCACACTAAATGATTAGAAAATTAAGCCTAGCATGACTTCAGTCAAAGAACATGTTTAATGAACTCACATTATCTGAATAATTGCAGCTATCAGCCGAAATAACAGCAGGAAAACCCAGTAAATAGGTCAGTTCTTGTAAGATATAAATGCCTATTCCCTGATGCTTTCCTGGCAACTTTTATTATAAGCTGTCTATGGTATTTTCCTGCTGATGTTGTTTTGTTTGTTTGTTTTAGCTTTTCTGCAGACATGATATGTCTGGAATTCAAGTTTCGACTAACGGCAGTCTCTCATGGCCAATTATTTTATGCAATTAATCAAGTTAATCATCAGTTTTCAGAATATTTAAAATTCTATAATAGCATATAGACAATATCAGTTGGGGAACGACTGAACAAAGTGTAGCGTATGAATGTAATGGAATACTACTGTGCTATACAAAATAATGAAACAATTTTCCAAAAAAATATATAATTTCAGAAAATCCTGAGTCATGAGAACTGCTTGTAGAATGAAGTGAGCAGAAATAGGACAATATACACAAAACAAAACTGTAAAGATAAACAGATTTGAAAGACTTAAGAACTCTCATTAATGTGATGACTACCATGATGACCACAGGACACACCTCCTGATGGAGAAATGATGGAATCAAAGTGGAGAAAGACACAAATTTTTAGACAAATATACACTTTGTGGATTTACTTCATGTGACTACTTGTTACAAGGTTTGTTTTCTTGAAATTCTCATCATTTCTAATTGGGGCAGGGGGGTAGCAATAAATATGGAAAAAGAGGATCTTTGAAATATTTTTTAAATGCGCAGAAGAGAAAAGAAGGAAGATCAGAGGGAAACAGTCAAAATACAAAATGGGACAATGTTGGAAATTACATGTAAAATTATTGCATACTTTTTTTTTTAAGTAAGCAATAAGGAAATGGAGAGTTGTGGTTTCATATTCAGTGCTTCTTGGTGTTCTGTTATGTATATGAGAATATTCTTTTTTGGTGTTTAAGTTAAAAATTATAAAAATAAAATTTAAGAAACAGTACTTGGGCAGTTGTGAAGATATAAAAGGATGGCTGCCATTTAACTTCATGATGGTAGCAGACTTTTCTACTGTTATTTGCTGAAATTTTGCAAGCAAAATGTATCTTGATTTAGATGCTGTTCCAAGTTACAGTTATCATCAGAGAGACTGAGAATTGTTAGATAATTAACCCAGGGTATATGCCCTTAGACCTTCTCCACTTTAGGAGCCTGATTGGAGTAATGCATACATAGGCAACCTTGATAAAACACCACAGTGGGCCATATTATCCCTAGGGAGGCTTCTTTTCCCTTTCAGCTAGAAAAAAAAAAGGCCCCAAACAAATACAGCTTTTCTAAAGGCAGCACTTCCAGGAATGAGGTCATAGGAGAGCCAAGGCTGGTTGGCTAGTGGCCAAGCCATTAAATCATTCCAGGAAGATTTTGTTTTTTTCAAGACCTTGCTTCTGGGAGTAATGGAAAATATATGGTGCCTCCTAAATTCATCTGCCTCAGGTTAATAAGTCGTTTGGAAAAACTCTGGTTGCCCAGTGACATTTAAATCTTAAAGCTTAGCTTCATTATTTTCTTTTTTTGTTTAGTCATGATTTTTACATTGGCACTTCACTCTTCAGCTTATACTCTCATTTATGTTGGGTCTGATTCTTCATCTATAAATGCAGGAGTTGAACTAGATGACCTATAAGTTTCCTTCCAGCTGTAAGTATAGTCTTGGGCAAAGACTAAAGATACATTTTGAATAATTAATCAGGAAGAAGACAGTGGGTTGGGATTGATTGAGTCAGCATGGAATAGAGGATAGGGAAGAGGGCTTAAAGTGAGGAAGGCCTGAAGTCTAGTCTTCACTTTTCTCTGGGCTTGCTGATTCTCTAGGCTTTCTCACCATGTTCCTTCCCCATCCCCTTTTCAACTTCCATTGATCTGTTATCTTCCCTTATTAGAATGTAAGCTCCATGAAGGAAGGGATTGTCATTGTTTATGGTTTTTTTTTCCTGTTTATATTTGCATTTCCAAATATAAAGGATAAAATGAGTCTTATTCAGTCATTTCACAACTTTTCATGACCCCATTTAGAGTTTTCTTGACAAAGATAGTGGAGTGGGTTGCCATTTACTTCTCCAGTTCATTGTACAGATGAGGAAATTGAGAGAAACAAGATTAAGTAACATTCCCAGGGTCACATAGCTAGTAAGTGTTTGAGGCTGGATTTGAATTCAGGTCTTCCTGATTCCAGTCCCAGTGCTCTATCCACTGTACCACATAGATGTCTGCAATGATGGGTACAGTGCTTTGCCAACATGAAAGTGCTAAATGAATTCGAGTGTGACATTTAACACAATTGTTTCCCTGTATTCTCTCCTCCCTCGATTTTCAAGACCTCTCTTTCCTGGTCTTCCTCCTACCAGTCCGATCATTCCTTTTCATTTTTCTTTGATGGATCAACCATTCAATCAATTAAAAATATTTAAGTGATTAATAAGTGCCAGGCATGGTGCTAAGTCCTGGGGATGAGAAGAAAACAGAAAAAAAAAACAATCTTCTACCCTCAATTAGTTCATATTATGTATTTCATAAATATGCACATAGACACAAATGGATATGTCCAGAATAAATACAGGGTAGATGGAAGAGAGTATTCATGTTCTCCCCAATAACATACTCTGATTACTCATTTTTTCTGTCTACCTTCACTAAGTTCCAAATATTTAATTGTCATCTCTATACAAGTGATTCCCAAATCTGTTGACCTAGTCTGTGCCTTCCCTTGAGTTCCAGAATTGTTTCATCAACTTCCCACTCAACACTAGATGTCCTACAGTCATCTTAAATTCACCATGTCCAAAATCTAATGCATAATTTTCCTCCATGCATTTGCCCCTCTCCAAAAGTTATATTGAGGGCATTATCATCCTTTTATTTACCAAGATTTATAACCTCAGAATTATTGACTCTTCCTTCTCCCCCTCCAATCCAATCACTTGCCAAGGCCATTTTCTTTATTTTTAGTATAGTTTTATTTATTTCATTATATATTGTGCAATTATATGTAAAAAAAAATTAGTAATATTTTTTTTTTAATTTTAAGTCCCAAATTCTCTCCTCTCTCTGCGGTCCCCCCTCTTTGAAAAGGCAAGCAATTTTATATCAATTATGTAAGTTATGCAAAATATATTTCTATATTAGCCACGTTGCAAAAGAAAACAGAAAAAAAAGTTTAAAAGTATGCTTCAATCAGCATTCAGAGTTCATCAGTTCTGTCTTTGGAGGTAGATAGCATTTTTAATCATGAGTCCTTTGGAATTGTCTTGGATCATTGTCTTGATCAGAGTGGCCAAGTCTTTCACAGGTAATCTTCTTTCCAAATGTTCTCTTGGTTCTGCTCACCTAATTTTGCATCAGTTCATATAAGTCTCCTAGGGTTGTTTTTTTTTTTCTGAAACCATCCTGCTCATCATTTCTTATAGCACAATGTTATTCCATCACAACTTCATACATACATACATGCATGCATGTAAATATGTAAGTGGACATGTACACACACATATTTTTAACCTATAGGTCCTTTTCCCTTTTTTTTTTTTTTATCTCTTTGGGATACAGACCTAGTAGTGATATTGCTGAGTTAAAGGCTATGTATAATTTGATAGTCCTGTGGGTATAGTTCCGATATTCTCAAGAATGGTTGGACTAGTTCACAATTCCACCAACAAGTGCATTAGTGTCTAGATTTTTCTCATGCCCTTCATTACTTGTCATTTTCCTTGTCTGTCCTATTAGTCAATCTAATATATGGGAGGTGGTTTCTTGGAATTGTTTTAATTTGCATTTCTCTAATAAGTAGTGATTTTAGAGCATTTTTTTCCTGTGAATATTGATAACTTTGATTTCTTTTTCTGAAAACTGCCTGCTCATATTTTTTTCATCATTTATGAACTGAGGAATAACTCAAATACATTTGGCTCAGGTCCTTATATATTTGAGAAGTGACACCTTTATCTTTATGTGAGAAATTTGCTGTAAATTTTTCCCCAGTTTTCTGTTTTCCTTCTAATTTTGGCAGCGTTAGTTTTGTTTGTGTGAAAGTTTTTAATTTAATGTAATCAGAATTATACATTTTACATCCTATAATGCTTTCTATCTTTTGTTTGGTCATAAACTCTTCCCTTACCCATAGACTTCACAGTTACCCTTTTCTATATACTCCTAATTTAATTATGATATCACTCTTTCTGTAAATCATTTATCTATTTGAAATCTATTTTGGTGAGATGTTGGTCTATTGCCTAGTTTCTTCCAAAGTGCTTTCTAGTTTTTCCTACAAGTTTTGTCAAATGATGAATCCTTACTCCAAAAGCTTGAATCTTTGGGTTTATCAAACACTATATTATTATGATCATTTACTACTGTGTATTGTGTACTTAATCTATTACACTGAACCACTGCTATATTTGTTGGTCAGTACCAGATTATTTTGATGATTATCACTTTGTAATATAGTTCAAAATGTGATATGGTTAGGCTGCCTTCACATTCTTTTTCATCGAGTCCCTTGGTATTCTTGGCCTTTTGTTCTTTTAGATAAATTTTGTTAATTATTTTTTCTAGTTATATAAAATAATTCTTTGGCAGTTTACCTGATATGGCACTGAATAAGTAAATTGACTTAGGTAGAATTGTCATTTTTGTTATATTGGCTCAGCCTACCCATGAGCAATTAATATTTCTCCAGTTGTTTAGATTAATCTTTATTTGTGTGAAAAGTGTTTTGTGATTGCATTCATGTAATTCTTGGGTTTCTCATGGCAAGTAGAGTCTCAAGTATTTTATATTGTCTACAGTTACATTAAATGGAATTGCTCTGTCTCTTCCTGCTGAGTGTGTTGGTAGCATATAGAAGGACTGATGATTTATGTGGGTTTATTTCATATCCTGCAACTTTGCTTGAAATTGTCAATTGTTTTGATTTGAGGTTCTTTTGGTTGATTCTCTAGGATTCTCTAAGTATCTGGAATGAGAGTTTTGTTTCCTCACTGCCTATTTTTATTCCTTCAGTTTCTTTTGCTTATCTTATTGCTATAGCTAGCATTTCTAGTAGAATATTGAATAAAACTGGTCATAATGGACATCCTTGCTTCACCCCTGATTTTGCTGGTAAGGCTTCAACATTATCACCATTGCAAACAATGTTTGCTTGCTTTTTGATAAATACTATTTATTCTTCTAAGAAAGACTCATTTGATTCCTATGCTTTCTAGTGTTTTTAGTAAGAATAGGGGTTGTATTTTTATCAAAGACTTTTTCTGCATCTACTGGGATAATCATATGATTTTTCTTGCTTCTGTTATTGGTATGGTCAATTATGCTGCTAGTTTCCTAATACTGAACCAGTCCTACATCTCTGAAATAAATCTCATGTGGTCATAGTTTATGACCTTTGTGATATATTATTGTAATCTCTTTGCTAGTATTTTATTTGAATTTTGTATCAATATTTATTTTTGAAAATTGGTCTATGGTTTTCTTTCTCAGTTTTTGTTTTCTGTGATTTAGGTATCAAAATCATATTTGTGTAAAAAAAGGAATTTGGTGAGATTCTCTACCTATTTTTTTTTCAAATAATGTATATGATACTAGGATTATTGTTCCTTAAATGTTTGGGAAAATTTGCTTTTAAATCCATCTGGTCCTGAGGATTTTTTTTTTTAGGGAGCTTATTGATGACTTGTTCATTTTTTTTCTAAGTTAGGATATTTAATTGGGGATTTTTAAATATGTTCTTTTTCTACAGCTTTTTTGGATGCCCAATTCATTGATCTGCTCTTTTCTCTTTCACTGACGTACACATTTAGAGATACATTTTTTCCCAAAGTACTGCTTTGAATGTATCCCATAAATTTTGGTATGTTGTCATATTGCTGTCATTATCTTTCATGAAATTATTGATTGATTCTATAATTTGTTCTTTGGCCCACGTATTCTTAAGAATTAGATTATTTAGTTTCCAATTTATTTTTATTCTATGCTTCCACATTATTTTATTTAATGTAAGTTTTATTACATTATGATCTGAGAAGGATGCATTCAATATTTTTGCTTTTATGCATTTGGTTTTGAGGTTTTTATGACCTGATACATGGTCAGTTTTTGTGAAGGTATCACATACAGCTGAGAAAAAGGCATCCTCTTTTCTATACTCATTCAATTTTCTCTAGCATGCTATCATATCTAACTTTTAAAGATTCTATTTATGTCTTTAACTTCATATATTTTTAATATTCCCTCCTGTAATTCATTTAATATTTCCTTTAAGAATTTAGATGTCATACCATTTGGTGGACATGTATTTAGTATTTATATTTATTGTCTGTGGTGTCTTTTAGCAAGATGTACTTTCCATGCTTATCCATTTTTGTTAGGTCTATTTTTGCTTTCACTTTGTCTGAGATTATGATTGCTATCCTAGCCTTTTTTTACTTCAACTGAAACATAATAGATTCTGCTTCAGCCACTTATTTTAACTATGTGTGTCTCTTTTCAAGTGTGCTTCTCATAAACAACATATTGTTGGATTCTGGTTTCTAATCCACACTATTGTCTTCCATTTTGGGGGTGAGTTCATCCCATTCACATTCACAGTTATAAGTGCTAACTGCATTTTCTTCTAAGCTATTTTCTTCTGTTTATCCTTTTCTCTCTCTCTTTTTATCCTATCCCTTCTCTAATATCTGTTTTGCTTCCAATCATGGCATTTTTTATCTGCCCTACCCTCCCTTTCTCTTATTTCCTTCCTCTCATACTTCCCTGTTGAATATAGATTTCTATCACCAATTGAGCATGTATATATTTACACATATATGTATATTACATATGTGTATATATATATTACACACATATGCATGTATATTTTCCCTCTGAATCAATTTAGATGCAAGTGGGATTCAACCATTGCCCACTCCCTCCAATATTTTTCCCTCCAAAGTTAAGAGCTTTTTCTTGTGTGTCTCTTTTATGTGAGATAATCTTCCCCATTCTTCCTTTCCCTCCCCCCTCATCCTGGGGCATCCTTCTTTCTCATCTATCTACCATTTTTTACATCATTCCAACATAATCAACTCATTTTAACTCCCTCTATGTACAATTTTTCTAAGGGCAGTAATAATGATAAAGTTCTTAGAAGTTACATGTATATCATCTCTCCCATTTAGAAAGATAAACAGTTTAATCTTAGTGAGTCCCTTATAACATCTCTTTCATGTTTACCTTTTTGTCCTTCTCTTGTTTGAGCCTTGTATTTAAAAGTCAAATTTTCTATTCATTTCTGGCCTTTTCATCAGAGATATTTGAAAGTCCTTTCTTTTGCTTTTTTTTTTTTTTTGGAGGGGGAAGGCAGGGCAATTGGGGTTAAGTGACTTGCCCAAGGTTACACAGTTAGTAAGTGTTAAGTGTCTGAGGCTGGATTTGAACTCAGGTCCTCCTGATTCCAGGACCAGCGCTCTATTCACTGTGCCACCTAGCTGCCCCTTCTATTTTCTTAAATATCCATTTTTCCCTTGAAGGATTATACTCAATTCAAGTCCATTTGCTACAACATATCTCTTATGTGTTGCACTTTTCTGTCCTTTCCACACTTTCCATTCACTCAACCAGGATTCCAGAACAGGTCCTCATCACCTCTTGTTTAGTTTACTACAAAAGATTTCTAATTGGACTCCTAGTTTCCATTCTTTCTCCCTCATCCAATCTATCTTACAAACAGCTTCAAATATAATCACCCTAAAGTCTAATCTTGGGGCAGCTAGGTGGCACATCTCCCTGAGTTCAAATCTGACATCAGACCCTGGGCGTCTGACCCTGGCCAGATCACTTAATCTTGTTTGCCTCAGTTTCCACATCTGTTAAAGGAGCTGGAGAAGGAAATGGCAAATCAATCCAGTATCTTTGCCAAGAAAACCCCAAATGATATCACAGAGACTCCAACATGACTGAAACAACTGAACAACAAAAGCCTAAGTCTAATCACATCACTTCCTTGCTCAAGAATCTTGTCCTCTAAGACAACTTAGTTTGCTCCTTAAAGCACTTTACAATTTGGTTCCAATTTGTGTTTTCAGGCTTATTTCATAATTCTTCCTTTTGTACATTCTATATTCTAGTCAAATTGATCTACGTGCTGGTTCTCAAACTTAGCATTCTATTTCCTACTTCTCTGTCTTTGCATAGGCTGTTCCAGATGCCTGGTATGCTCTTTCTCATTTATGTATAGCATAATTATTTGTTTACATGTTATATCCTCTCCCCTCTTTTGTCTTTATGTCATAGCCCAATAGCTGGCGTAGGTCCATGTTTAATAAGTGGCTGTTTGATTGGATTGGCCCAAAAAGTATGTCAAGTGGATGCTACGTTCTTCTAAGATGACTGTTTTAAGTCATTTTAAAGGAGTGGGGTGGGCTGGAAAGAAGCTGTTTCCACAAAGTCATGGAGGGGAAGAATCAATACTAGTTGAGCTGTGTCCACTGGGATTTGAGGGGAAGGGAGGAAAATTTCTGGGACCAGGCTATACAGTCCCTGAACTAAACTGCTTGGGGAAAAATCTTTCATTTCTCCTGCTTTGATAGGTTAGATATTTCATACCCCATTGCATGCTTTTGAGAATCCTTAACAAAATTTTGATTATTTGATGATGAGTGCCTTTGTTATACCTCTGTGACTCTGAACATATTTTTGGTAAATCTTAGATCCTCTGGAATTTTCTTCTGGCTGTTTCACAGGTCAGCTTCAAATTCATAGCTCTCTTTTAATATTTTAATTATTCATTAGTACTCAAGGAATTGCAGAGATGGCAAGTGACCTTTAATTATCTTCCCTATTTTGACTACCCTGCCAGGCAGGTTTATTTTTAACTAGATATTTTAAAGTCTGAGTGAAATAGTCTTTTCCGAATAAGAAATTCAATTCAGTGCAATGCAACATTTATTAAGTGGTCACTACCTCCAGAACAATGAGATAAGAAATAATTAATAATTAATGCTATAAACATGCAGCACTTCTGACAAGATAAAATAAAATAAAATTAGTTCCTGTTATAATGTAAAATGTGATAAACATTGCACAGTATTTGGTGGAAGGAATATTGTGGACATAATTCAATTTAAGATAGGCAGTGTGTATTGAACATTGAATTAAATAAATACCATAAAGCCAGCTTCATTATCTTTTCTAATTAGGGCAGTTTGAGGGAGAGGTAGCATGGATAAATGAAATCTACCAGAAATCTCCATTCCAATTTAAAATTAATGATCAATTTCTTTTACTTTTTTTTTTTAATTTCAGTTATTGTCCTATTTGGTTTTTCTCTTTTCCCTTTCCTTGTTCACACACTACTGAAAATTGTCAATACTGAGAATCAGAATACATTCCCAAAGTCAGACACTTGGAAACACATAGAAAGAGCAGTAGGAGTGTGATCCTAATGTACAAAGTAGATGATTTATTTGGGAACAATATAGAAGGTCAACTGTATTTTTGATACTTTGAAAAGGTACAGATGATTCTTTCCAATGTCTGCCCTTAAATCCTCCACTGATGATCCACTCTCAAGATCATTTGACATGATCTGAATACCAATGAAATACGTTTCAAAATAAGCATATTTTCATAACTATTTTTGCTTTCAAAAGTATATACCTGTGATTTACAAAGCTTTTATTCTACATTAAAAAGGGTAAATGAAAAATGTCATAATTAAACTCATTGAAAAATAATAAAAGATTAACACATTTTATAGTATTTACTCAATCATACAAAAAAACATTGATAATTTCCAGACATAAGAATCATCCCCTATACATCTGGACACACATATATACACACATATGCATACATGTGTATATATGTCTATATACATATAGATACACACACACACACACACAAACACACACACACATATATATACACACAAAATACATAAATGCTCGTGATTCTTCATTCTTGCTACCATACTGGTCCATATCTTCTTCGAGCAATACATTTCTTAGATAATTATCTTCAAAGCTCCTTCTCCTGATCAATTCTTCATTGGTAATATATGCAATAACCTACCTGTGCCCATAATGTGTCTACATTATCTTTGAGTGATCTACATCTTTAGAGACTGGCAGTGTAGCTTTCATGACCATAAAGAATCACACTGGAAAAATATTAGTGATCACTCTGTTTCAGAGAGAAAGAAGAGATAAGTAAAGTCATTGAGCAATTTCCCTAATCATAGCATGAATAGCTACTATTTGTATGGTGATTTAAGGTTTGCAAAGCATTTTCCATGCATAATCACATTTGAGCTTCACAATAACCCTATGAGAGGGGCAGCTGAGTGGCACAGTAAATAGAGCACCAGCCTGGAGACAGGAGGACCTGAGTTCAAAGCTGGCCTCAAACACTTAACACGTACTAGCTGTGTGACCTTGGGCAAGTCACTTAATCCCAATTGCCCTGCCTTCCCCCCTCCAAAAAGACCAAAAAAAAAAAAACATATGGGGTAATAGGCATTGTCATGCCTATTTTATTTATGGAGAAGCTTAATGACTTTCCTAAGGTTAGTAAATCACTGAGGCAAAACAAATCAATAAGCACTAGGAATGATGATAATAATAATTACTAATAATAATAGAAAGGATTTTAGGATTAGCAATTAATAGATCCTTGGTAACTGGGGAGGACAGTCTGAGTTGAGAGGGTGAAGCTGGATTCCCAAAGAATAAAAGAGTGAGTGGGAGGGTAGGAAATGGAGATCAATGTAAAAGGCTTTTCTAGGAGTTTGACTATGAAATGAAAAAGAGAGAGGACTCTGAGAGATCCCACTGAAGACTAAAACTGTGGTTACTAACATTCTTCTTTTCATTCCTATCTTGAGTAGAGTCCAAATGTTTCCAAATAAAACAATGTCAATTTGCACGTTTAATGGACAGGGCTTTTTTTCCTTCAAATATTGAAAATTAATTAAAGCACTGAGGAATATCTACATCAGAAATAAATTATGCCTAGCTAAGAACCCAAAGCCTGAAAAATTCTGAATTATAAAAGCTTCAGGAAATGTGAGAATAACTCTCCAGTCTTACATCTTCCTTTGTGACTTCTGGAATCTCATTCTTCTTGGTCTGTTAAACTTTACCAAAGCCCCAGGCTCTCTGGATATCTCCTCAGTGCTAACATTTTGTGTGCCAACAATAAACAAGGCCAGCAATAAATCCTCCTAAGTTGTTTCCTCAAATAATATGATTATTGGCTGAGTGTAAATTAAGCCTATGGAGAGCTATGAACTAGCTGTGACCTTGGACAGGCAAGTCATTTATCCTCCCTAAACCTCAGTTTCTCATCTGTCAAATGGAGATAATAATACATTCACTACTTACTTCACCAGGGCGTTGACAGGAAAGTGTACTGTAAAACTTAAAATCACTATGTGAATGTAAGTTATTACCATTAGTTTTCAAGCTTTAAAATTTGGATTCCATTCCTAGCCTTTGCTCTGTGTGTGCTTTCTGCCCTTCCTTCAAGAAAATACCATGATAGACTTAGAGCTGGGTGGGGTCTAGAAGTCATCCAGTCCAGCATCCTCATTTTTCATAGGAGAAAATGAAGGCCCAAGGAGATTAAGGTGATTCACCCAAGGCCATGTGCATAGCAAGTAGCAAAGGAAGAGCTCAAATTCCTATCCTATGATATCTAGTTTAGAGCTCTTTGCAGTGGTACCACACAGCCTCCCAAACTCTCGTCTTCTCTCAGCACTATCAGCTTCACAATTTGGTTCTATAGTCAACACTAGACAATTAGCTTCATTCCAACCTGGCTCAGGTGCAATCTCTTACTCACATACTGGCTCCAGAACCATATGCTACCTTCATATTTAAGGAAATGGTTGGTATGACTGAGCTAATTGTGAGTGAGCATTTTACAGTCCCTCATTGTTTTAGCATACAAGGCTTCTCCTTTAGAATAAGTGAGCAGTTATTTACACAGTGGAAGGAAAAGGATTCAGTGTGGTTCCCTGAAGAAAGAAAAAATTCTTGAAGTCTTAAGAGCGAGGATCCAAAAATTTCTGCCAATCACACACAGGTACCTACTATGTGACTCTGGATACTTTGATCTGAACCTTGGTCTCCTCAAATAAGGAAAAATAAAAAGAACACTTACTACTCCTCTCACTATTTCCTGAACAGGAAAGGACAGAAAGCTAAATTGCTATAAAACATGAGCCACTCTTGTGATTATCATTATTACATCACTTGGAGGGACTAGGTAGGACCTACCAGTTCTTAGCTGTCTCTTGTGCATTTTGTCCTCATACTTGAAATCTGGACAATAGAGAGTCTACTCTGGGCTTTGTAGCCTTTAAAACAAAATCCTCCAGTCCCTATCATACTAAATCCTCCAGAAAGAGGTAATATTTTAAGGAAGAATTAGTCTACGCCTTAGCAGAGATAAGTGGGTACCTGCAGAGGTAGTATTCAAGCCCTGGTCTTCTTTCCCTGTGCCAAGTGTCTCATCCCTGTCAATAAGCTGTAAAGCCTATGCAGACACCGATGCCCTCCAGATAAGCTTCAGTTGAATGAAGTGAACTGAGTCAATCAACAGCTGTCATAGGTGCCTCTTTCAATGTGAGAAAAATCCATATCCAGGCAGCTTCATTTGCTTTTTTTCCTCTGCTTTTTCCCCAAGTGTATTTTGTATTTGCGTGGGCTCCATTTGGAAGCGCGTCATCCTCACACTGACACAATCTATTCCTTTCACATTTGCTACCCTTCCAGACCTAATGTTCTACTAATGACTGGCCCCCGACAAGCATTTTGTTGGCAGTTTGATTATTGTTGCCTTTATTTTCATTCCTCCCAGAAATGCTTTCTAACCTTCTAATAGAGGCTGATCAAAACTGACCTGGCATATGGCGATGTTTCCTTCATTTCCATTTGTAGATGAATGATTTCTGTCAGACACACAATACAGCACTAATTAATCAAACTCATTGCCCCTCTCTGCTCATTCACATCTTTCTCTTTGCTCTTTTGCCCCCCTCCCACCACAATACCCATCACCACACACTTAACTATTCACTCAATAACCCCCACTTTCTTTGGACAATATCTCACAAAAATTGTCTGAAACAGAGGAAGAATGAAAGCATGAATTTTGAAAGGCAGAACTTTTCACAGGTTAGTACATGTACTCACCAGTTTTATACATATATGTGTGTGTGTGTGTATGTGTGTGTGTATACATACATATATATGTGTATATATACATACGTTTTATATATATATATATACACATAATATTATTATATGGCAGTTCCCTGGAAATGGAGGTCATGATGGAGTTGGGCAGGACAAAGGTAAAGGTAACCTATCAGCTATATTCCCAGATAACTTATTTATGACATATTATTCCCCTTGAATTGATATACGATGTCCTCTTATACAAAGAGCATACTGGTGAAGAATCAGAAGATCTGGAGTTTGCCTTGTCTCTGTCATCACCAGCTGTGTGACCTTGAGCACTTGTTGGGATCACTTACCTAAGAGATCATTTAGTCTGACTCCTTTTATTGATATAGTAACTCAGGTTAAAAGAAGCAAAAATAGCTTGCCCAAATTCATGGGACTCCAACACTCCCCCAATGTTCTTCCCACCGTTTCATCCTCACTCTCTGAGCTATAGCTTCCTCTTGTGTGAAATCGGAAAAACACCTGCCCTATTGCTCAGGAGGGGATTCCTTTTCTGTAAAGACCCTTCTACCTTCCTGTCTGTCTGCCTAGGCTACCCCTCAAGTAAAATGGTCTATCTCCTACCTCACACTTCTGCCTCTTGGAATTCCCAACCTCCTTCAAGGCTCAGCTCAAATATCACCTCTTACAAAGATACAAAATATAAAATCTTACAAAGATTACAAAATACCTCAAAACCTCTTACAAGGGGCCTTTCCTGCTCTCTTCAGTCGTTAGTGCTTCTCCTATCCCAAAACTATTCTTTGCAGGGTGTCCCAAAAGTTTTAGAGCAATTTTAAGTTTTAATAGTTCTAGTTAAGCATGTCCCTATTTACGTATTGGTCATTTTCCTCCTGGCAAAATATAAGATCTTGAAAGAAATGACTCTTTTGCTTTTATTCTCCTATCTTCAATGCCTAGCACACTGCTGGGCACATCTTAGGTCCCTTAATGAATGCTTGTTGAGTTGCTGACTTCTATTCAGACAAATAAGCTAACTTGTATAAAGTGCCTTGTGAATTATAAAGTATTCATTATGAAGATTGGTCTTTTCAACCATATATTCTCTTTCTCTCTGACTCTAGCTCTGGGTTTCTCATCACAGCCATGAATGAGCACACAGACACACATGTATGTGTATGTGTGTGTGTGTGTGTCTGTGTGTACATATGGTGTGCATAGACTAAGGAAAGAAGGTTTTTTTCAATATGGGAGTCATTAGCTTCTCAGGGTATGGTAGCTGAGAGAGCCTTTTGTTTTCTGAGCCTCCTTTTTGATAGGCAGTTTCTGCTCTAGACACAATAACCTATTCCTAACTTGCACCATCCCCCACCCCTTTCTGTAAACATCTGTGCCAACTTGCAGCTTCCTAGATAATCAAGAGAGACCATGCCTCTCTGTAAAGCTCACCATAGTATCATATATTTAGAGCTGTAAGGGACTTTAGAAACCTTCTAGTCCAAAAATCTCATTTTATAGATGAGGAAACTGAAACCTACTGAAGTTAAGTGACTTGCTTAGGGTCACACAGCTAATACATGACAGAGGCAGGATTTAATCCAGGTCTTCCCAGTTATAAGTCTGGTACCCTATTCACTACATCATATTTGTCTCTTTAACATCCCTGACAAGCCTTGATGCATGGGATGACAACAGGCTCAAAAATCCTATCCATCGACTGCAGAAGAGGTACCAAGAGCTTAGTTCAAGGACTCATATATCCAAGGATATTGCCCTTTTATAGGATAATCTTGGGCTCCCCACTCTTTCCATGACCTAAAAATCATTGAACCTAAGGTTCTATTAAGATCTCTGGTTACATCTCTTCTTTTCCTTTCCCTGTCCCTCTTTAACTATTGGTTACTCCCCTTTTGGGGGGGGGGGGGAGATTGGTGGTACCCTAATGCCCTTCCCTTGTTGTCCCTGGTTTTATATCCTTGAGAACCTTACATTAAGGCGCACAGCCTTCCCTTATATGAGTTCAAACATTCCAACTAAAGGTCAATAATGTTGCATTATCATTGGTCTAATTCTGCTCTGAAACTCACTTTAAGTCACAATGCAGTTGTAATCATCAGGAACAAGGAGAAAGTAATTTAGAGACAAAAAGCTTGATAATGCAAATCCATTATGAGGGCCAGACCAGTGCCAACTAAGGTGTGAGGCATGAGACCTGGCGTCTTGGCAGGGGAACTCACCTTAGCTGAGCTCAAAGGCTTTGCCTCCCTCATAACATATGATTCACCTCCACTAATGAATTTCTCTCTCGGTGAATGTAAAGTGATTTACAACTGTCACGGACAAGGACAATGTAAATTGATTTATAAAGCTCTACTGAGTCCAAATGCCCATCAAAGCAATAATAATAAAAACTTAAATACACATAGCATTTTACAGTTTATAAAGCATTTGCTTTGCAATACGGTGCTTTACAACTATTACTGATAAGGACACTATAAACTGATTTACAAAGTTCTGTATGTATACCCATTGAAGTAACAACAACTGACTTTCACATAGCATTTTACAATTTATTAACTACTCTCTTTGCAATGACCCTAGGAGATAAGCAGTACAACTCTTGTTATCCCCATTTTACAGATAAGAGTGAGGCTCAAAGAGAATATCTATCCATTGCTTTATATCCTAATTCCAACCACTTGGAATCTCAACCCATCATTTAGCTGCTTATTCGGTCTATCATTCTTCTTTCTCTTATTAGTCTTCCCTTCTATCTATTTTGGATATGTGTACCTCTCTTTCGCTTGCCATTATCACTACTGGTATATAGAGAAGAGTAACTCCTTATTTAATGCATGCATTGGGCCTATTTTCCTGGTGGCAGAAGTATTTATTAATAAGGAAGCTTAGGAGAGACACCCAGACTCATTAGGAACTCTATCAGGTTTCTATTGTGCTTTAAATGCTGCCTGAAAATTTGGAACAGAGTCATTATTAGAGCAGAGATTCAACAATCAGGAAGATGATTTAATTGGCTGTGAGATCCATGCTTAGTAATTTCCCCTCTTAGTTTGCTTTTCTAAAAACAACACTTTACTTCCTCAAAAATTAGAGTTCTTTGCTGGGCTATAATTTGTCCACTTTATGATCTGCCATAACTATTTCTTTTCTTACTTTCTTTCCTCTACCTACCTACCTCCATTTCTGCATATATTTCCCTCATCCTTTACCCTCTTAAATACTTTTCTACCTTGATCTCCCCAGGCTGTAGTTCTTGCCTCCTCCCCCTTATAGTCTGACCTTTAATGAAGAGTTTTTTACCTGCCTCTTCCCCAGTCTCTCCTGTACCTGCCTTTTCTGCCACTTCTTACAGCCTCACCTCCAACACATTTCTTCCTGTGTCATGCCTTGCATGAATCCTGCCAATAGTAGAACTTTTAGAAGAGATAGAAGATATCACTCAGAATTTATATCTGTATATACATAAGTGTGTGTATAAATATAATTACATATATTTGTACATAGACAGATAGATGATAGATAGATA
>CM053580.1:191694532-191710981 GCA_028627135.1 Pseudochirops cupreus | reverse complement strand
AGATAGATAGATAGAGAGACAGATAGATAGATAGAGTGGGGGAGCCAGGGTGAGAGGAGAGGGAAAGTGAAGATGGGAAAACCATACAGCTATCACTAGAGATGACAGGACAACCACTTCTGGGATATCAACAAAATAACAGAGTAAGCACAAATTCAGAACTAGAAGGGCCCTTGGAAATCCACTAGTCCTACAGCCCTCATTTAACTGATGAGGACATTGAAGCCCAAAAAGGCTAAGACATACTCAAACTTACAGAACTGCCAAAGCTGAGATTCAAACTTAGTTCTTCTTACTCCACATGTAACATGCTTCCCTCTACACCATATTGTTTCCCATACTCTGTAAAGAATGTCTTTATTTGACACAGGATGGGAAGATAAGGCTGGGTGGTAATCTGTGCCATTAGAGCAGCGGTTCTCACCTGTGGGTTATGTTCAATTTAAATACATCCTGCATATCAGATATTTACATTATGATTCATAACAGTAGCAAAATGACAGTTATAAAGTAGCAATGAAAATAATTTTATGGTTGGGGGTCACCACAACGTGA
The DNA here is from genome assembly GCA_028627135.1 of Pseudochirops cupreus. Taxonomy (NCBI): domain Eukaryota; kingdom Metazoa; phylum Chordata; class Mammalia; order Diprotodontia; family Pseudocheiridae; genus Pseudochirops; species Pseudochirops cupreus. Next base: position 191,710,426 of record CM053580.1, on the reverse strand, counting down.
GGAACTGTATTAAAGGGTCATGGCATTAGGAAGGTTGAGAACCACTGCATTAGAGGGAGGATTCATATTGACGTGTCCATAGATAGTAATAGTTAACATTTGTATGACCCCTTCAGGTAGCAAAGTGCCTTACACGTGTTTGCTCCTTTGATTCTCACAACAACCCATGTCTCTATATGTTATTACAGGCATACCTCATGTTACTGAACTTTGCTTTATTGTGCTTCACAGATACTGCATCCTTTTCCAAGTTAAAGGTTTGTAGCAACTCTGCGTCGAGCAAGTCTACAGGCACCATTTTTCCACTTATATAACACAGCAAACTTAATTGATAAATGTTGTGTGTTCTGACTGCTCCATTGACTAGCTCTTCCTCTTTTTCTTTTCATCTTCTCTGGCCTCCCTACTCCCTGACACACAACAATATTGCAATTAGGTTCATTAATAATCCTACAGTGGCCTCTAAGTGTTCAAGTGAAAGGAAGAGTCGATTGAGGTAGCAAATTTCATTGGTGTCTTATTTTAAGAAATTGCCCACCCCAACCTTCAACCCTGCCATCCTGGTCAGTCAGAAACCATCAACATGGAGGTAAGACCCTGCACCAGCAAAAAGATTAGAACTTGCTGAAGGCTCAGATGATGGCTAGCATTTTTTAGTCAATAAAGTATTTTTAATTAAGTTATATGCATTTTTAAGAGATGATACTATTGCACATTTAATAGACTATAGTATAGTGTATATGCACTGGAAAAATCAGAAAATTTATGTGACTCACTTTATTGTAATATTTCTTTTATTGTGATAGTTTGGAACCAAACCTAAAATATCATACAAGGTATGCTCCTATTATCCCCATTTTATAGTTGGGGAAATCAAGCCTGAGAGAAGCTGAGTGACTTGCCAAAAATCACAGAACTAGGGCAGCTAGGTGGTAAAATGGATAGAGTATTGGGGGGAGTTCAAATTTGGCCTTGGATACTTTCCAGCCGTGTGACCCTGGGTGAGTCACTTAACCTCTGTTTGGCTCAGCTCCCTCATCTGTAAAACAGGGATAATAACAGTATGTACCTCTCAAGGCTATTGTGAGAATCAAATGAAACAATAGACAATAATTATAAATTGGTTAGCCCAATGACTTATACAGAGTAAGAGGCATTACATAAATGTTAATTTTTATCATCTATTATAGTAATAACAATAGTAAATATAATATAATAGTAAAGGAAGATACAAACTCAGGTCTTCTTAACTCCAAGTCCAGCACTCACATCTACTATGGCACCAAGATGCCTCCAAATTGTGCAGACTCTTCATTCCTATTTTGCAATAGATAGCCATCACAATTTTGCTAATGGAAAAACTTGGGTGGAAAGTGAAGGAGCTTGTTTAAATATTTAAGGGAAAAAGTAGCAGGGCCAGAACTCATTCTTCAGATTCCTGCAATATTTAATTACCTATTTGACTACGCTGGCCTTGCTGTGATGTTCTATTAGAACTATAAAAAAATAACAAGCTTGGAATTCTTTCTTTAGTAAAAGTTTTGTCGTCAAGCTAGTTAGGACAAAGAACATCATCTTCAGAAATTACTAAAAACAGTTTTCTCGGGTTTCTCTATGAGATGTATTTCCAATTCCATGATGAACATATGCATAGCAATATCTTTATTTGCCTTTAAAAGTACAGGATTTTCTGTTGAGTTTTTTTTTTCTCTTCAGTAAACTGCTGCTTTGTTTTCATATAAATGGAAGAGAAATTGGGACTTAGGAAGGAAAAAGATAAAGAAAAGCCAGTGTGTGATACAGGTGTAGGAATACCACTGTGGGATTGCACAGTTTTTCAAATACTGAATTTTTTTTTCCTATAGTAAACACTGCCTTGATCATGAAATCAAATAAACATTTCTGCATTTATAAGGAAACACACACACACATACACACAGAGAGAGCATCAAGAAACATTGTTTGCTTCTAGATAGGATGATAACTGAACATTTCACATTAAATTGTTTAACTTCACTAAAGAAATTCATAGTTGCTTGGAGATAAAATGGCCTTGCTCTCTGACACAAAATTATTCCAATTAACTGTCATTTTGCAGTTAATTTCTTTCTTCACACAAGAAAAATTTGCCTTGGTCCTTGAGTTAGTCTGCTTCTGGATGTCAAGGAACAGAAACATAGATACATTGACCTCTCATTTAGCTACAGGATTTATCAATAGCATACAAACCAGAGTTAGAACATTTACTTGTGAAAGAAAAAAAAAAGGTATGAGGACACGTGGGCTCTTCCTCATTGCTATCCTTGCGTCCTGGTCTCATTCTGTTTGGGGGAAATGAAGCTACATAGAACCATATCCCTGCCAGTTGATTCTATCTGTAACTGTAGATCAATCTGGAGTAGCCCCAGGGAGCTTAGGATCCATACAGCTTTATACAGAGGTAAATAATGAGAGCTGGAACCTTTCACAGATGCACCACTCAAGGTACTTTTGAGTAAACCAATTTTAAGTCAGCAAAGGGCAAGCACAGGGCTTAGTTTGATTGCTTTGGTGTCTGGAGCTGCATTTATGGACTTATCATTCATAAGGAAAGTAGGTGGAGGAGAAGATAGGGTGCTGTGTCTGGAGTCAGACAGACCTGGGGTTCAAATTTGGCCTCCAACTAGATGTGTGACCCAAGACAAGTCACTTAATCTGTCTGCCTGTTTTCTTAACTGTAAAATGTAGATAATATGACCTACTCCCAGGGTTGTTGCAAGGATCAAAAAAACATAATATTTGTCAAAGTACTGAGCATAGTGCCTGGTATATATTAGGTGCTTCCTAAATTCTCATTTCCTTCGTTTCTTCTACCTCTCTGTGAGACCTGTTATCCTGCATCAGCACAAAATTCATGTCTTTTTTGGTTATGAAGAACCTAAAAAGTAAGAAATAAATATGACACATTAGAGCAAAGGGAATGAGAACTAGTTTAGGACAAGGATTCTCTTTAGCCTTTGAAATGTCATCCAGAAAGTGAGAATATTCTGGTCAGCTCAGAGAAAAATGTTGAGTTCTGCAGTCATGTGACTTGTATTTCCATCAATCATTTAAACTCTTAAGTTTGCATGATTCTTTCAATCTCTCTTCTTACTTTAGAGTTTGCCTCTTGTAATGTTACTTCTTTAATTCCCAGGAGACTCATGAGGATTATTAGACTTTGTTCTCCCCAGGCCCTAAGCCATTGACTGGTAGCCAGCTAAGCTTTCCACAGGGCTAATAATTGCAGATGTTGCTTTGGCTTAAATGGCTCTTGAAAGGACACCCTCTTCCCAGAACTACAAATTCCCCCAAACTATCTATTTATGGCCTAGGAGTAGAAAAAGCTGAGTTTGACTCATATCTCAAACACTTACTAGCTGTGCAGCCCTGGTCAAGTTACTCAGACAAGCTCAGCCTCAGTTTTCTTGTCTTTAAAATAGGAATAATGATAGTACCTAATAGCGCTAGGGTTGTTGTGGAGACCAAATTAGATAACATATGTAAAGTGCCTTTAAAACTTTTAAAGGTCCATTATTATATAAATTATGTATTATATATTTATTATATATTAAAATAAATATATTCATATTATATGAATACATTTATTAAAATAAATGTATTATTACATAAAATATTATATGAATGCTAGCTACTGTTATCATTATTATTATTATTATTACTGTTGTTATCTATTCATAATTGGTCCTTAAATAATAATGAGAATCTGAAATCCTCTTTACTATTCATTCTTTGGGTTAAGGCACTATAGGTCTCATTAAAATGGAGATATTGCACAGTAAGCCACTAAAATAACACCGAACACTTGTGGGCAGAAGACAAGAAACCAGAGTAAGTTCCCTGACTTTAAAGGTCATTAAGTAAAGACTAAATGATCATTTTTTAAGGATACTATTGAGAGGAATTATATTTAAGATAGGGCTAGACTAGAAGGTAGTCTCCAAGTTATTTTTCTTTCAAACTTCAAGTTACTGAGTCTCTATAATCGAGCAAAAATCCTGTTTTAAGGAATAACATGATACATACAGTGAAATGAAGTTAATGATAATATGTTCTGGAGAATAATGGATAACATATCATCTATATTCCCTTTCTGACAATGACTAGAAAATTAGTTCCAAATAAGAGTCTACCCTCTCATGCCCAGAACTCTCACCCCACTATTTTGATTGGTGGTTCCTTTGGTTGCCAACTACATATAGATTCCACACTCTCTTCAGTTCACTCTCTGGCTACCATGTCTCTTCATGTGTACCCCTCATCAGGATAATTAAATACAGGATCATTGTTCCTGGTAAGGATATATCTGTCTACTCCCCTTTTAAATAAAATTTATTCATATCTTTTGTTTTTTACATCACATAAATTTCCGCCTGTATTTCTCCCTCTCTACCTACCAGAGATTCATCCCTTACAAATCCTTTTTAAAAGAAAAAGGAGAGGAAAAATGAGCAAAACATCAAGACATTTTTAAAATTAATAATATGTGCTATGTTCCAAACTAATGGACCTCCCTCCACCCCCCAAACGTACACACATACATATATATACAAACACACATATGTGCATACATTCATTCATACACACTCCTCTGCAAAGAAACAGGGGAAGTTATCTTTGGGGCCAAACTTGTTCTTTTAAATTTTGCAACATTAATTTTCAATTTTTTTGCCATGGTTATACTTTCAATTAATATTGTTACAGTCATTTTATATCACTGCTCTTGGTTCTGCTTATTTTACTTTGCATTAGTTCATGGATAGGTCTTCCTGTGTTTCTCTGTATTCATCATATTCACCATTTATCACAGTATGATAATATTCCCGTACATTCAATATACCACAATTTGTTTAGCCATTCCCCAACTGATGGGTATTTACTTCCCGTTCTTTTCTATCACAACAATAAGTACTAATAGAAACATAAGAGCGTATATGGAGTCTTTCAGTAACTTCTTTGGGATATGTATGTCTAACATGGAAATCTCACAGTTAAAGGATAGGACATTTTAACCCCTTTATTTAGTTTCAAATTGCTTTTGGTTATTCATGGCTACAGCAAAAAGGAATTAGTGTGCTTGTCTTTCTACAACCCCTCCAACATTGAATGTTTCCATCTATTGTCACCTTCACCCATTTGCTAGATGTGAGGAAAAACCAAAGGATTGTTTTGATTGCTTTTAGATTTGTATCCCCTACACTTAGCCCATAGAAAATGCTTAATAAATGCTTTTTTATTCATTTTGTTCATCCATTCATCCAGAGGGAACACTTGCCTATTCTTTTACTCCTCTATCTCCAAGGTTTGCAAACATTTTGATGATGGGATCGCTTTATACTCTTAAAAATGTTTGAGCTCCCTCAAGAGTTTTTGTTGATAAGCTATATCTGTCAATATTTAATATTAGAAATTGATCATTTTTTAAAATATTCATTCATTCATAATGACAATAAACACATAAGTGACATGTTAACATAAATAACATTTTTATTAAAAAGAACTATATTTTCCCAAAAATTAGTATGAGTGGCACTGTTTTACATATTTTTGCAAATCTCTTTAATGTCTGCCTAAGAAAAGACAAATGAATTTTCATGTCTGTTTTTCTACCTTTGATATGCTGTTTTGATCACAGTATATGAAGAAAATCTAGCCTCACAGAGACACATAGTTGGAAAAGAAAGGAGTATTTCAATAGGCTAATAATGTCTTGGTAATATTATGAAAATTATTTTATTCTCTAAGACTCTTTTAAGGGGTCTTAAGAAGAAGCATGTTTGAAGCAGCTCAAACCTGCGCTGGAGAACCAATTGTTAAATTTTCAATGTGAGCATCTATACCTCAGAGCTATATATCAAGACTTGATTTATCATTCTATTGATTATATATACCTAAGAAAGTGATAGACAAAATATTAATAATACAGATTAATTTTTTAATTTTAATTTATGGAATAAAACAATCTTTCTATAACAATATAATTAAAAATAATTATACATGAAACTGCAACTCTTCTATGCACAACTTGCTATTTCTTTCAAATATACAGCAAAATTATCATTTACATTTCCTTTTTTTTCTTCTCTCCCATCCCGTCCTAGAAATAGCTACATTAGACACAAATAGGTATATGTGTAAAAGGATTCTATACATCTATTTATCAGTTTTTTCCTTGGGATGGAGAGAGTGTCTGTCTTCATACATCCTTTATAATTAATTTGGATGTTTATAATAGCAAAATAACTTAGTCATTCAAAGTCATTCTTAAAAAAATATTGCTGTTATCATATACAATATTCTTTTGATGCTACTCATTTCATTTTTCATTATTTCATGCATGTCTTTCCATGTTTTTCTAAAATCATTGAGCTCATAATTTCTTACAGCATGGTAGTATTCCATTACAGTCATATACCACAACTTGTTCATCTATTCCCCAATTGATGGGCTCTATCAATTTTCCATTTTTTTGCCACCACAAAGAGAGCTGTTGTAAACATTTTAGAACATATACTACTTTTTCTTTTTCCTATCCATCTTTGAAAGTAGCCCAAGTAGTGGTATTGTTGGGTCAAGGATATATGGGCAGTTTAAGAACTCTTTGGGCATATTTCCAAATCTTCCTCCAAAAATGGTTGGATCAGTTCATAGTTCCACCAACAATGAATTAGTTTCCCAATTTTTCCACACCTCCTCCAACATTTGCCACTTTCCCCTTCTATCATTTTAGCCAATCTGGTAGGGGTAAAATGGTATCTCAAGAGTCTTTTACTCTCTTTCTCTAATCAATAATGATTGAGAGCATTTTTAAATGACTATAAATTGTTTTGATTTCTTCATTGGAAAACTACCTGTTCAAATTCTCTGACCATTTATCAGATTAAACTTTAAAACATGGCTGTGGAAATCTGGTTGTTAAACATTTGCCAGCACAGTCCTTTTGAGAACAATGCCTTAGACCAAAGATATACAAGTCTTTATGGGAATCCTGTTTATTTCAATGGGGGTAGAATTTAAGTCTGACCTCAGTGTTGATTGTCCAATGGATTAGCCACATTTGGTAAAATGCATCCTTGGAGCATACCAAATAAGGATGATTTCCCCTTCCCCTGGTTATGGAGGATTTCATTTTGCAAGTACTAGACACTTAGGGAGTGATTTAGGAGGCAACTAATGTAGGAGACAAATGAATGTCTCTACCAACTACTGCTATGATTGACATAAAGTTTATATACATACCATACAAACAGTTTCAAATATTCTGATCATTGACAAAGCAAAGCATGTGAATGGAACCATCATCTCTCTTTTTTGCACACTCTTTTGGTTTCACCTGGATTGACTGAAATGTCCATTCACTCCTTCCTTGACTTCAGAGAAACCACACTCATCAGGTTGTCCTTCAAACCAATTAACGACTTTCCTGGGTCCTCATACTCTTCCTAATCCTTCAAGAGTGTATGTTCTCTCAAGCTCTGTCCTAACCTTTCTTCTCTATACTCTCTCTTGTATCTCATTCACTCCCTTGGTTTTAACTATACACATAACTTCAACATCTACACTTCCAGCCCTTTTCTCTCTGAATTCCACAATTACATCCACAACCACATTTACACAAAATCTCAACAGGAATATCTCACTAGCACCTCAAACTCAATATATTCAAACCAAGGCTCAATTTAATACTCTGTGCTTGGCACACAGTGGTTGCTGAATATACATGTATTTCCTTCTCTTTCCTTTCCCCAATAAGGAACTAGACTGGCAACACTTTTCCCAGAACTTCTGGGTCCAGATCAATAGAATGTCTGGAAAATTTTTGGGATCCAGGACAGGAGTGGACTTAATGCTACTAGGTTGATTTTTTTTTACATGTTTATTACACATTATTCTCTGATTGTTAATATTGTTAATTTGACTTTTTATTCTATGTCAAGTAAAGAAGTTTGTATGTCTACTTCTTCAGAGAGCCAATGTCATTCTGCCAAGGTCTCGTGGTTATCACTCACTGGAATATAGAAAGGGAGGTAGAGGTTTGTGAGTAAAAAGAAGACTGAAATAGGAAAAAGACTGAGCTAAGTTCTACTCGAATAGCTCTACAAACCTTTAACAAAGAACCAAATCATATAAAGAGATGGAGTTAAGGAATAAAAATTGACTTTTTGGTAACTCTATAGAGCATGGCACTTAGTGTCATTTCTGCCTAAAATGCGCATGAGAAACTATTAGGACAAGTAAGTCACTCCCTGGTTACCAAATATCAATGCTACCTGGTATTTAAATAGAAAATAAGAGGAAGTTAAATTAAATGCCCTCTGGTTTACTCTCATTCTGAATCTATTATTTCATCCTATTCAATCCAATTAATCCAACAAAGAAGTATTAAGCACCTACTACTTACAGGACACTGTACGAAATCCTAGAAATATAAAGAGTTGTGTTTTTATTACGGTAACAAACACCCTAGTGAAGACACTCCCCCCCCCCAGTGAAGGTCAGCAACTTCTCTACTCGCAGTTAAAAAGATAGAATAAAAAATTAATCTCTGACCTCAAGGAACTTACATTCTACTAGTGAGAAATGACATATAAATAAATGGGTACATGTTCATTTGAGGAGGTGTCTATCAGAACTAAAAACTAAGGGGATCAGGAAAGATTTCCCATAGGATATCAATCAACTGATAAGCATTTTTTGCCAATCACTGAGTTAAGTGCACCAATTATTGTACATCAGTACAAAAGTAAACAGTTGTTCCCTAGTGTATGAGTTAACCCTTAAAGCAAGGAAGCTAGGGATTCCAAGATTCAGAGATAAGGAGGAAGCAGATCCTAGGAATGGAAGATTACTTTTGCAGAAAAGCAAAGAAAACTTCTCACAGAACTGGGTTCAGAAAGGGCCATACGAGACCATGACCAAGGAATCTTCCATGGATATTTTCTGGGAAACAAAACAAAACAAAACAAAAACAAAAACAAAAAAAAACCACACCCTTGAATTACAATGTTTAGAGGAGTTTCAGTCTCCGTGTAAGAAGTGCCCACAGGGATGAAATCTTAGATCCATTAAAGTATCAATGTAACTACCTTCAAATAGAGGACTTAATGGGAAGAGAAATGAGCAATTCATAGGTGAAAGAAGCAGTTTCTGAAAAAAAAGAGGCAGTTTCTAAAAAGCAAAGGAATTGGTATAATGCAAAAATAGGGTAGCACAATCTATACTCATTGACTTGTTCTGTATCCACACCATTTATGTACAGTCCTAGGATAATTCTCAGAGTATAAATTTATAAGTTTCACAAAAAGCATAGAACTATAGCATTTATTTGTCTTGCTCATCTTTTACATGATAGTAGAGTCTAATATGGCCTAGAGAGGCCATTTGTTGGATTATTCATTCTTTTGTTATCAGTTGTTTTTTGTTTTTTTAAGATAATGAAAAACAAATTACCTCAAATATGTCAGCTTGGCATCAGACTGCAGCCCATTTAATGTGGCACTTCACAAAGTTCAATCCTGGCATTGTTTATGGATGAACTTTTTGGTTCATTCTCATAAATCACATCTAAGCTAATTAAAATCCCAAATGGATATGGTCTGTCAGTTATCACATAGCCTAGTTTCCCCAACTGAAATCTATCCATAATATACTATGAATATAATAAATTTATTCCAGGGCTTTCAGCCTAGGGTGCCTTTTTCCAAAATCCATACCACACCCTAAACACACACACACACACACACACACACACACACACACACACACACACACACACACACACACTCACACAGCCTATGAAGATGATAAAGTAGCTTAAATGAAGTCAGCAAAGCCAAATGACTCTCAAGATGTGTATGTACCCAGTATAATTGCTGAGTGAATCTGGACTTCATTTTACTGTCCTGGTTTAGCTACTGCCTGTAGAAACCCAGCTGGTGTTCTAGGAATAGCTCTGTCTTCCTTATGCATGGAGTAATTCTGTTGTTCTGACATTCATCAAGTCTCCTAGCCAGCAAGAGAGGGTGCCTGGCTCCATGCATCATAATTTCCTTTAACAAGAGAAAACTCCTCCAAGCTCAAATACTTGAGACTCAACATACCTCTGGAGGACATAAAGAAAAACCTGGATGAAGGGTCCCCCCAAGACTGCTGATGCTTTTGCCTGCTGCAGGCAAGGATTCCATCACTCCTGTCAGTTTTCCACAGAGCTGGACTTTATGTATTGAAACACAATAATGCAATTACACCAGCAGCAAGTCACATGGGAAGAATTAAAGAGGAGTAAATGGAAACCAAATTATGAAACAGCACAGTGAAACTGCCCTACTAAGCTCAGTGAGACATAATAAGAATGGCAATACCACTCAAATGTAGTAAACGCAGGCACAGGAAAAAGGGCATATGGTCACAACCTGAAGCAATGAGGAGTGTCACAATAATTAAAGCTACTCCCACTCAGAAATGTTTAGCTTCTGACAAAATAAAGTTGGGGGGAGGGAGGGGACCGAAACAAAGACTCCTGGAGAACCTCATCCTGAGTACAAAGACAGGGGGTTAAACCTGAATAGGAAATGGTGCCCCAAAGGCGCTGCCTGGGGAACTGAGGAAGTTCTCTTCTAGTCATGTTGGGGAAAGGCTTCCTATGCCTAAAAACCACTCCCAAAATGAAGAGGCTTTGCCTCTGGAAAGACATTACAGAGAACACACTTATGAACTTTGCACTCTCTGAGTAAATGTTTTGTTCAAAGTAAGCTAAAAAAGAAGATTGCTCCTGGCTAATTAATTCAACAAGTAAAGCCCTGGTTTTAATTCCAAGCCCAAAAGACTTTAACCTTTGGGGCTGAGAGGATAAAATGTAGAATGACTTAAGCCTTTCTCTAAGTATGATAGACGGCTTATAATTTGAAGACTAGGAAAGTCCTATTTTTGTTTTTAGATGCTTAGATTTACTTTTTTCACTATTAAGCTCTGCATCTGATTAAGTTAAAAAGCAGCATCTGCTTACTCTTCAGGATCTCAGTTTCCCCATCTGGATAGTGACAAGGTTTGACTAGACAAGGGATTCTTAAACCGGGGCCTGTGAACTTTGTTTTTTTAAAATACTCTTATAACAATCTAATCTATAATAAAATAATCTTTTAAAAATGATTTAACAAAACTGTATTTCCATATGATGCTATATAATGTTATATATTTCATAATGCTATACATTTATGCATTTAAAAACATTATTCTGAGGAAGAGGCCAAAGGATCCATGACAAAAAAAAGTGTTAAGAACCCTTGGGTTAGATTATTTCTAAGGGCTCCTACAGTTCTCTCATTCTGTGTATTTGTGTTGGAGCCTAATTACAAGTTTCATCGATTTATATGTTTGCAAATCCTGTTTGTGTTTATCTTGGCCAATGCCATTTTTGTTTCTCTGGAGATGATTCTGGTTTCTTGATGCCATATCAACCGGGTATGACATCTGAAAAATTCTGTCATGTTGAAAATGTTCAAGTACATTCCCTGAGTCCTGCCTCTCACACATACTGCCTATATGTCCCTGAATAAATCTCTTAATTTTTCCATCCTTTAAGACTCTAAGTTACAGAATGGATACTGATAGAGAGTTCCTTCCCTAGGAGTTCCCTAGACCAAGGAAATCAAAGGTCCAGTACCAAAAATAAATGTCTCCACATCTGTCCATAAACTGTAGCTATGACCAATGCAACAATGTGAAATACATGAGGAAAGTGGTAAGATAGACAGACACAGATAGATAGATAGATAGATAGATACATAGATACATAGATAGATACATAACTAGACACTTATGTATGACTTACAAGGCCAAACATTACTTTTTTAGTGACCTTTGTTGAATGGTTTTTGGCTAATCTGCTCTCCTTTTTAAGCTCCAAATTCCCTATATATAAAGTAAAAGGTTTAAACTAGGTGGTCTTTCGGGTCCTTTCCAGCTCTCATATTCTATTATTTTTTTTTATTCTATGCACAGTTATTACCAAAAACAAGATTGTTGATGGCGTAACTCTCCATGCCTATTGTTATACACAGAGAATCTGTGTGGCAGAAATGTTTTAAAACCCTCTGACCATAACTTCAGGACCAATCAATCAGTCTTTCTACATGGCACAACATTGTTGATGCATTAGCTCCAGCCCTTTCCATATTGTGAAAGCCATCCTTTCATTTTTAGCTATAACTATTGTTGACTTAAGCTTTTTGCTCTTTGAAACTGTAGCCCTTTGTCTCCTGAGATATCTGTAGCCTTTGTTCAAAGTCATCCAGTGTCTCAGATGGGATGTGTGTCAGACAGATATTTGAGCTTTTGATTCCTGTAGCCTACAGCTGTACAACACTCTTTGCCCTGACTAGGGCCAGATAGGGTATGAGCCCATTGTGGACTGTTAAGGGGAAAAGCACCATGATGCTTGTTGAGGAATTCCTGATTCGGGAAGAGAGCAAGGAAATGTTATAGCCAGAAAAATCCTGTGCAGGTAGAGTCCAGAAGGGTGTTCAAAGAAGCCAGTCACTTGCCAGAATCAGGTCATGGAGCTAAAGGGATGGAGGTGAAAAAACAGTATCTAGTAGGAGCATGATCAAAGCAAATACTCTACATCTCTCATGAGAAATGAAGTCCCCAGGGAGGGTACCTGGGTTTGACTCTGAGGTAGACAACAGGAACGAAGACTGACAAAGAATCCTCTCAATTTGTTGCATTCAAAATCCTGTGGGTGCATCGTGGCGGTGGTGGTGTTTTATTTATGTTTTCAGTCCAGGCTTCCAAAGACAGGCCCTACAACCTGGCTTTTTGAATTTGCCTCAACTAGATAGCTCTCAACTACCTCATTGTTCTCTAAGGCAATAGCCATCTCAAGTGAAGGCAGAAATGATTACATTTTTTAGAATTATATGTTAATGAGTCTTCAGAGTTTTTCTTCTTGTCACTTTTTGTAGGGATTGACCCCTTTTAGGGTGATCCTAAGTCTAGGGTTACATTAAGCATTATCTCAATGGAGACAGATCATCTGTACTTCCCTTGCTTCCTAGAAACAATCTTTCATGCCTTTAGATGTTCAAAAGGACTCAGGAAATAATGATGAAACTGCACAAAAAGGTTTCTGTAACCTTTACAAGAAATCCAAGTCTTAAACTCAGAATATCCAAGTGGTCAGTGTTCTTTGAGCCAGTGTTTTTTTGAAGGCTTAAGGTTAGTTTCATTCTTTGGTGACATGTTGGCACCATACTTTTTTCTTTCCTTTGGTTCCTATACAACTTGCTGGGGTTTTTTATTGCAATTTGTACTTTTTTACACAGTGTGTTGCCTATCCAGTGAAACTCAGTGATTGCTTTCAGTTCTGTCACTAATGAAAATCTTTAACCACCTGTAGGATTGGTATATGACCTTAATAGTCTTCCATTTTATCATCAGCCCATAATGTAGCCAGCCTACCATCTTTTATATCATTATGTGTCTTCCTACATCTGTGCTTTGAAAGCATGCTTCCCAGAGGACAGCATTTCCTGAATAACAGTCTTGAGGACTTATCAAAAAATCTAAGAAATTTTAGAGGTCAGATAGTCCAACCCCCTGACAAGGAATAAGTCTTTCAATGACACTTGTGGATCATTGAGTTGCAAGCACATTCATTTTCAGGGATCTGTTCATCAGAAGCTGCTATTTTCCCACTTCCACTTACATTTTTACCTCAGCTAGATCTTTCTGATTATCTGCTTCCATCTGCAAGACCCAGGGAAACTCGAATTATTTCCTTACTCAAAAGGAATAAAAAGCTCTAAGCCAAGACAGGGAATTGCCTTTCTAATCAACGTCCTGTTTTCTCCTGTACATTTCCTTGTTCTTGGTCATTGACCTAGACTTTTGATCATCTTTGCTCTGCCCTTTAACATAGTATCTGCCTGGTTCCTGCCTATCTACCTAGTTTCTGACCATAACTTGTCCTCACCTTCCTTTTAAGGACCCTTCCAGGTCTAATGGATCCCATTTATGTATGTATAAAATCACAGATCCAGTGTTGGAAGGGACTCAAAGGTCTTCTAATCCAACATCCTAATTTTACAAATTAGGAAATGAAGCCCAAAAAGGCAGCATAATTTACCCAGGGTAATGCAAGTAGTGTTAGAGGAAGGAGTTAAACTGATCTGGATGGTTTTCTCCTCCTTTCCCCGCTTTAGGCCATCCCAGATCCAATTCATGAATGCTGCTCCCCTTACAATTCCTTCTTCACTTCCTCCCCAAGCCAAAGCACCTCAGAGTTGTCAGGCTGCCTTTCCATCTGTCCTGCTATTGCCTTTGAAGGCTTTACAGGACTTATATACATTGCCTTTATACCTTGCAACCAAGGGCACTCATACAACATAGTAACAAAACCTAAGGATTGCTTGCAATTTGAACCACAGGTGTAACTTTAGGATTTATAAGCCTGAAGATGAACTCTAAATAACTCTAGAATGTAGAAAATATCAGAGAGTTTACCAACCATGCACAATTACATGAATACAATTATAGAATAATCTTAGCAGAAATAAAGGAAGATTTAAATAAGTAGAGAGGATTAACAATTCTATGAAAGAGTTACAGTGGCCTTTTTTCTGTCTCTAATGACATGACATTCTCCTGACAGTGTACCTTTTCATTGGCTACCCCCACCTTGTACCTGAAATGCTCAACTCAGTCTGCCTTCCTTGATTTCCTTCAAGACTCAGCTGAATTCCTGACTTCTGCAAAAGGTCTTTCCTAGTCTCATCTCCTACTAGCACCCCACACATTTTTAATATATTTTTTATTTCATTAAATATTTCTCAGTTACACATAAACGATCTATAACATCCATTTTTTAAAAGCATAAGTTCCAAATTCTTTTGCTCCCTCTCCCACTTCAACCCCAGCCTAGAGAAGGCAAGCACTATGTTATCAATTATCAAGTCATGCAAAACATATTTCAATCTCAGTCATGTTTCAAAAGAAAACACACCAGAAAACAAAAAAAAAAGTGGCAAATAAAAAGCGTGCTTCATTCTGCACTTGGGGCTCATCAATTCTTCTTCTGGAGGTAGATAAGGATTGTTCATCATCCTTCTTTTGGATTTGTCTTGGATTACTGTCCTGATTGGAGTAGTTCTTTCACAGTTGATCATCCTTTCAATATGGCTGTTATTATGTACAAGGCTCTTGTTCTGCTCACTTTACTTTGGATGACATTATAGTGGTAGTAGTGATAGTGGTAGTTAGTACTGGTGGTAGTAGCAGTAGTTGTAGTTGTAGTCATAGTAGTAGTCGTACTAGTCATAGTAGTAGTAGTTAGTAGTGGTGGTGGTAGTAGTAGTAGTAGTTAGTGGTGATGGTGGTGGTAATAGTAGCGGTAGCAGTAGTAGTAGTTAGTAGTGGTGGTGGCAGTGGTGGTAGTAGTAGTAGTAGTAGTAGTAGTTAGTGGTGGTGGTGGTAGTAGTAGTAGCAGTAGTAGTAGTTAGTAGTGATGGTGGTAGTGGTGGTAGTAGTAGTAGTAGTAGTAGTAGTTAGTAGTGGTGGTGGTAGTAATAGTAGTAGTAGTTAGTGGTGGTAGTGGTGGTGGTAGTAGTAGTTGTGGTGGTGGTGGTAGTAGTAGCAGCAGTAGTAATAGTAGTAGTAGTTAGTAGTGATGGTGGTAGTGGTGGTAGTAGTAGTAGTAGTAGTTAGTAGTGGTGGTGGTAGTAATAGTAGTAGTAGTTAGTGGTGGTAGTGGTGGTGGTAGTAGTAGTAGTAGTAGTAATAGTAGTAGTAGTTAGTAGTGGTGGTGGTGGTAGTAGTAGCAGTAGTAGTAATAGTAGTAGTAGTTAGTAGTGGTGGTGG
>CM053580.1:191661403-191694032 GCA_028627135.1 Pseudochirops cupreus | reverse complement strand
TGTTCTCAGTTTGTATGGCAACGGTCACCAAATGGCCAGCCAGGAGGCAAAGATTTATATTCACTTAATGGACCATCTGATTGAATTTAGCTCAACTGCAAATAAACATAGGTAAGTCAAGGGGTATTACATGGATAGTTTGAGAACTTAAAGAGATCTTCCTACAGTCACTGATCTGCCTTACAAATGAAATTCATACATGTTTTGAAGGTAGAGGAAAATGGTCTTACAAGTTCACCTTGTCCTTTCCCCTTGTTATTTTGGGGAGCTAATTATTAATGGAAGTCAATATGGTTCAGAGCACCCAGATTAAGAAAGAGATCTTTTTCATTTCAGAGCCAGTCAGTAGTGACTGGCTCATCCATCCTACAGTATATTTCATTGGGTCTTAGCTAGTTACTTTGGTTGCCCCACTCTATACCCTCTATAACAGAATGCAATAAAATTAGTTTATCTGTAGACAAAATCCACCATTAAACCATAAATAGAGTTTATAAAACTCATTTAAATAAGACTTAAAAGCACAGACAACTCCAAAAGGTAAATGAGGATACTTTGCCATTCATTCAGTGATATGTTAGGGGAAAGAAAGAAATGGAAATTGAACCTTTTTTTCTTTTTGTTAAATACAAGCAGTGCCATGGGGGAGGCACAGTTAGGCGGCATCAATTTCTGTCCAAGTAGATCACTCCATAAGTGGATCAGCAATAAAGAGAAGTCTCCAGTTGCTCGCAATTATAATCAGTCTAGGGTAGAAGTATCATTATCAGATCAGTTCCCCTACTTGTGCACAACTACACCCCATGCCTCCTGTCTGCAAACACTTCCATATTCCTAGACTCTCCCATGATGATCTTGTGGTCCTTAAATAATTTGTTCTTTAGGGAAACTACACTTAACAATTCATGTGTCTGTACACTAATCCAGCTTTTGATTTTTTTAAGATTATCATCTAAAATGTTTTCCATATTATTCTACATGTCTATGTCACAAGCCTCCAATGAGACTGTAAGATTTTTGAGGACGAGTACCATGTTTTATAATTCTTTGAATGCCTCACAATGTTTGGTATAACAAATAGACAGATATATTTGTATATATGTTCTATATTATATTCATACAGACATATAAATATCTGTGTGCATATAGTATAGAACATATATATATATATAAAATATCTGTGGTGTGGAACATATGTGTATGTACATATTTGTACATATATGTGTGTGCATTTATATACATCCACACATGTATAGATACAGTTATAGATTTCTAGTACAGAAGATATATGTTATGTTTTCTATACCAAACACTGTGATGGATGTGTGTGTATGTGTGTGTGATGTGTGATATAAATATGTCATCTTGGGTTGAAGTTTAAGCATTTTACTCATGCAAAGAGAATCTTTGTTTACTAGAGAATACTAGAGTCCAGTAGGAACCCAGAAGGAGAATATTCTAAGCCAAAGCAATTACTTCTCTGCCTCAGGGAAAGTATAAACCAGCAAGTTTGCTTTTTTAAAAAAAAATAGCTCTGATTCTTTGTAAAAATCACATCTGGTCTGAGAAATGATTTAATTATCTCTAGCAGGGAGAGGGCAACACTAAAGACGGTGAGGCAAAAGGAAAGATGAAAAAGATGGACAGTCAATCCTACATAGTAAAACTCTATGTCTTTAGTTGAAATTTTGTGAAATCCCATAATACCAGACAAACTCATATTTCAGTACAGAATACTTTCCAAAGCCTAAAGTGATTTTTTTATTATCTCATTTTAGATTGTCCCAGTGTTCCCCATTAACATAGATGAAAGTTTACCTTATTAAAGAATAATATGTTGTTCTACTTCCTGTAAATTTCCCTTATAAATATTATTGCATTCTATTTAGTGAGAGAAGTATTTGCAAAGCTTCTCCCTGAAAACAAATTCATGTTTCAAATCATTAGGGCATCACTACAATGATATTTAACTAAACAGCAGGGTGGTAGCCTGGGGGATTTATAAAACTTCTGAAAGTACCTCTGCTATTACAGAGTGGTTGATACACAGGCAGAATCTGGCCCAGCATATCTAAATTCCAAAGTTAAGTCAACTTTCACCATTACACGGGGGAAGAGGGCTCTTAGCTACCTATCTGAAAGAAACACTACTCATCAATTTTCCTTAGATACTCTCAAAATGTGATATACAATTGTACTTTTCAATCCCATATTTCTGGTACTCACATTTGAGGAAAGGTGGAGATGGAATGGAATGACTTGAGGAAAGAGAGATAAATTTGCTATCCTTCAGAAATGGTGAGATGCTTATTCAGATTGGAAAAATAAGAGGTGAGAGTAGCATCCTACCAATCTACTGGGTACCAGACACATGTAGCTTCTTCCTTTCTGAGGAATTATTCTTAGCTACTCTATGAAAAACCCTGAATGGAAAGAGGGGTTCAGTTTAGAGTACACAAAGTTCTTTTGCCTTCTGGATTCCTAGGAGCACTTTGCTAACACCTGAGGTTGTGAAAGGGAAGCTGATGCCTTATAAATAAAATAAAACATATGAAATTTATTTATAGACAAGATCAAAAACTGAGGTCCTAACCTAAGATAGAAGAACCAATCACAAAGTTCCATTACTGAAAGTTCTTTAAAAAAATCATCAGATTGCTATCAGCACAACACTAAACAAACAGAAACAATTGAAGATTTGGGAGAATAAATTGTGGCTTAGAGTAACTTCTGTTGGGGAAAGAAATTATTTAATCAATGCATTTCCATAATCCAGCCAGCCTAAGATACTAATTCAAATTCTGCCACACACAGAATCTTTGTTTCTTCTCCTTCAATATTAACACTTTCTTCTTTCACACCTCTGGTTATTCATAGGAAAAGAGAGTTCATCCAAGAAAAACACTATTCAATTGAATTCAATTCAACAAACATGTATCCAGTCCTTACTGATTTTTAAAATATTATTGTGAGATCAATTTACAAATTTACAAATTTAAATATTAAATTTACAATGTAAGATGAATTGTACAAATCAATTTACATGCACTGGATCCTCACAAAAATTCTATGAGGTCAATACCATGGGTATTATTACAATAATAAATCCTAATAATCAAGTATTCATTAAATGCCTACGGTGTGCCAGGCACTGCCCTAGGGCTTTATAAATATTATCTCACTTGAGACTCATAGCATACCTGGGAAATAGAGTTGAGGAAACAGGCAAAAAAAAAAAAGTTAAGTTACTTATCCAAAGTCACACAGCTAAGGTCTGAGGCTGGATTTGAACTGAGATCTTTCTGAATCCAGGCCCAGTACCCTCTCCACTGGACCATCTAGCTCCCTCTATTACCACCATTTTACAAGTAACAAGGGCTAGTACATGTACAGGGAATCTCTGGTGCTACTTACCACATGGAAGAAACCAAAAAACTCATATCCAGAAAGATCATGAAGACATAAAATGGAAGTATCTTGGAGAAGTTTGAGCATGTATGAAAATCATTCTAAAATATGTTCTGGTTTGCTAAAAAAAAAAAAAAAAACACACCTAGTTAGGAAAATCGTTCTCAATTGGCTGAGGAGTCAGAATTTGGGGCTTGAAAATGGATGGTACTAGAGACAAGACACTGGTCAATTCTATTTGGCACCTCTTTCTTGGTTTGACTCCTTCATCGATGATATCTGGTGAAAGACAATGCTTAAAGGGAGAGACCTTGGGCCTTCTCCCTGCTAAGGTAATGTGTCCCCTGAAAATGGGCCTCAGTTCTTTGTTTATCTCTCTGCATTCGTTTTTAGCTATTTTAGGTGAAGGAATTGAAAACTACTTGTGAGTTTTCAAAAGTCAGGAGAGTGAGTATCTGAGTGTCCTGACGTCCCAGAGTCCAAACATTTACTTGCATGCCCAACATCAACACCTCGAGGAATCTATAAGCTACCTTCAGGACTGAGACCAGTGGTAGCTGAGATGAGAACTCATACCTTATTTGGACATAAACAAATTTGGTAGCACCAACAGTATGAAGAAACTGTGCTAAGAATGAGTTGCATTCCCCAGAGTCTTAGAACAGAGGGGGAGTTATGCTTCAAAGGTATTACAGGAAAATATTTGCATTACTTTTGTACATGTGATACCTTCAAAGTAAATATCCCTTGGTAAAAAGCTAATTGAGGCTATAGAGTGTTAAATGGTAGCTAACCCATATGGGGACCCTAGTCACTGGCACCTGAAGGTGGAGGAAACATGATCAGTAGGGGTTTGAGCAAATGGCAGTAGAGAAGAGATATTCCTGAACACCTTGGGAAAGCTCTAGAACCCTGAAGGGAAGATGTAGCTGTTTGATTCTACAAGAATGGGACAAATGAATTGAGAAGGAAATGGCAAACCACTCCAAATTATATTTATAAATCCTAAAATCTTTCTTGTTATTAGGGCAGTTGGGAGGAGTATACATAGAGAGAAAGCAGAGGTGTGAATTGAAAGTGATGGTATGATTATCTAAAAAAATAAAATTAAGAGATGAGAGAGAAGAATACAGTGGGAGAAAGAGAAGGGGAGAGGTAGAGTGGGATAGATTATCTGACATAAAAGAAGCCTGAAAGAAATTTTATAGTGGAAGGGGGAAATGGAGGAAGTGGCAAAGAGAGCATAGGAACCTTATTCTCATAGGAATTGCCTCAAAGAGGGAATAATATACATCGTCAGTTGGGTGTAGAAATTTATCATACCATATAGAAAATTAGGAAAGAAAGGGAGAAAAGCAAATGGTGGGTGGGGCAGGGAACTGATAGAACTGATAGAAGGGAAGGCATTTTGGGGGAGGAAAAGTCAGAAGCAAAACACTTGAGAATGGACAAGGTAAAAGGAGAGAGAGAGTAGGATAAACAGGAGGGAAATACATAGTCGGCAATCATTACTATAAAAAATTTTACAGTGAGTTTTCTGATAAAAACTTCATTTCTCAAACATATAAAAAACTGAGTCAAATTTTATAGAAATAAGAGCCATTCCTCAATTGATAAATGGTCAAAGGATATGAACAGGCGGTTTTCAGACAAAAATAATCATAGCTATCTACAGTCAAATGGGAAAAAAATGGTCTAAATCACTATTGATGAGAGAAATGTGAATTAAAACAACTCTGGGCTACTATCTCACGCCTCTTAGATTGGATAATATGACAGAAAAGAAAAATGACAAATGTTGGTGGGGATGTGGGAAATTAAAATACTAATGTACTATTGGTAAAGTTGTATAGTGATTCAATCATTCTGGAGAGCAATTTGGAACTATGCCCAAAGGGCTATAAAACCATGCATACCCTTTGACCAAGCAATAACACTACTAGGTCTGTATCCCAAGGAGATTAAAAAAAAAAAAAAGGAAAATGACCTATGTGTATAAAAATATTTATAACAGCTCTTTTAGTGGTAGAAAAGAATTAGAAATTGAAGGGATGTCCATCAGTTGGGGAATGGCCAAACAAGCTGTTGAATATGATTGTGATGGAATACTATTATGCTTTAAGAAATGATGAGCAGTCTGGGGCGGCTAGGTGGCACAGTGAACATAGCACCAGCCCTGGAGTCAGGAGGACCTGAGCTCAAATCCAGCCTTAGACACTTAACATTTACTAACCGTGTGACCTTGGGCAAGTCATTTAGCCCCAATTGCCCTGCCTTCCCCCCTTCAAAAAGCAAAAAAAAAAAAAAAAATGACAAGCAGGATGCTCTCAGAAAAACATGGAAGGACTTTTATAAACTGATTCAAAGTGAAATGAGCAGAGCCAGGAGAACATTGAACATAAAGGTACTGTCCATCTCCAGGGAAAGAATTGGCAGAGTCTCAATACAGATACTTTTTCTTTACTTTCTTTATTTTTCTTGGGCTTTTTTGGTCTGTTTTCTTTCACGGAATGACTCTCATGAGATGGTGTTTTTCATGATTAATCATATATAACCAAATTTCTTGCCGTCTCAATGACAGAGGAGGGAAGAAGGGAGAGAATTTGGAACTCAAAATTTGAAAAAAATATATTTTATGTGTAATTGGGAAAAATAGAATATTAAATAAGAGAAAAAACAGGAAAAATAGACCAGGTCTGTCTGAGAATGAGTAAAATGGACGAATACTAAACATTTTATTCAAGCTATCTATCAAATGTTGCCTTGATGTTCCCAGAGATGTGAAATCAGTGCTTATACTTTAGGGATCCTCATATAAACAGATTATAGAAAGAATTTCCATTGTATAAACACATTATAAGCAAATTTCCATTTTATTCCATCTTGCCTAGAATAGCTGTAGTCTTAATTCCAATTTACTGAAGAATGAATTTATCATCACCTTTCTCAACTTTGTATAATTCCTTACAAACTCATTATCTCCCCACCTGCTTTTCCTCCTGACTTTCCTTTTTTTCTGTTAAGAGCCCCACTGTTATCCATAACCAAATCCAGTCATTTTTTATTCTTCTCTTTTTCTCTCATGCTCCCTGCAATCGTTGAACCATAGCATCATACATTTGCACCTGGAAAGTGCCTCAGAAATCATCTACTATAAATCCTTATTTTGACAAAATGTGATACTAGAGCCTAGAAAGATTAAATGACTAGCTCAAATTCACAAAAGCAGATGATTATTTGTTAAGCACCTACTATGTGCCAGGTGCTCTATTAGGTGCCTGAGAAACAAAGACAAAAGTGAAAGAGCCCTGTCCTCAAAGAATTTATATTCTAACCAAGGGAGACAACACATACAGATGAAGGTCCATACAAAGTAGGTACAAGGTGATTTGGAATGGGGTAGAGGGTTGGGGAAGGGGAACTAGCAAATAATAGAGATAGAATGTGAATTCTGCTCCTTGGATGTCAAATCCAGTCCACTGTCCTCTGCCTCTCCAGGGAATACTGATTCTACTTCATGAGCAATCAGATCTGCCCCCTCCCTTCTTTTCCCATTAATACTACTCTAGTTGAGACTTTTATTATTTCTCACCTGGATTACAATCTTCTAATTGTTCTCCTGGCTTTCCCATCACTGTCTCGCCCATCCCATCACCGCCATTTTACTTGACATAATGCTTCCCAGTATGAGAGCACTCCTGAAATACAACTCTGATTACACCAAACCCTTGCTTAAACTCCTCCATTGGCTGCCTACTATCTAGCAAGTAAATCCCATAGTCCTCAGCAGACACTTACACAGTCATTCTGAACTACTTTCCAATCCCCAAAGACAAAAGAAATTGAGTCATTGCAGAAACAAACTGAGGTCTAGATGAGAGAGTAAAATTCAGCTCTACCCCTTTTCAGAAGATAAGAGGGAGCAGAAAGAATTAAGTGCCTTCTCTGTTGCCATTACTTGGAATTACAGAACCATTTAAATTCAAAGACAGGTCTCTGAATTAAATTCATGTTTCCGTTCTTTCTTTTTTTTTTAACCTTGTATTTGACACTTCAGTACTTTTTTTTTTCCATCAATCAACAAATATATTTTTTGTATCTGCTATATTTTACGTGTGAACCTAAAAAGTCACTTTGTCAGCCTGAGTCTTTTCCATTTGAAAACTGGAACTATAGGGGTAGGTAGGTGGCACAGTGAATAGAGCACCTGCCCTGGAGTCAAGAAGACCTGAGTTCAAATCCTGCCACAGACACGTAACCCTTACTAGCCTTGTAACCTTGGGCAATTAACCCCATTGCCCTGCCCTCCCCCTCCAAAAAGCAAAAATAAAATAAAATAAGAAAACTAGAACTATACCAAGTACTTTAGCATACACAAAGAAATATCCAATTCCTGTCCTCTGGAAGCTTACATTTCAGTGGAGGAAACTAGACTGAAAGTATAAGAACAATATATGACAAATGACAATGAATAATAAAGAAAATGTGCTCTCTAATTCATAGACTCATAAATCCAGACCTGGAAGGACCCCAAGAGATGATCTAGAACCATGCCTTCATTTTACATATGAGGAAACCGAGGTCCAGTGAGTTTAAGTGATTTGTCTAAAGTCATCCAGAAGTAATAAGTTAGTAAGCAAGTAATACGCAGAAGTAGGATCTGAACCCACAACTACAGCCAGCATCCTCTCCATTGTACCACATTTCTGGGTTGAATTAGGCAGATATTTGATGGAATGGCAATATTTAAGCAGGGACTTCGATTCACCTTATTAAAAATGATGGTTATAGGACAAAATGTAGGTTCTCGATGATCACTATGTTGGCAATCTATTTTGGGAATTCTCCATGGCAATTTTCCAATCCTAGGCTGCTGCCCAGCAGGCATTCATGATAGACTCTCTCGCAGCAGGCTCTGATAGAGCTAAGAAGAGAACCACAATTTCTGCCTACCATCCTTTTTCCAGATGTAAACAATAGAATATGTTCCCTCCTGAAGATAAAAAGGTAGCTCACGGCACGGCTAATGGGCTCTCCTGTGAGAGGCAAGAAGTGTTCAACTTTGCTTTGTGCTTGACAGAGCAGAAGAATGAGAATGAGAAGGATGGAGGTGCACAGGTGACGGTGACTCAAGTCTCTGCCTTTTCTTTCTCCTGTTTTGTCTAATTTTTTCCAGCATTCAACCAACATTTAAAGAAGCTATTTTTTTTTTCACTGATGAACTTTCCCTTGGAAGATTTAACCAAAGCTTCAGAGAGAAAGTCAAAAAGGAATATAATTGTCACCATAGCAATCTTGTGCTGAGAGAAACACACACTTCTTGATATTATCAGTATTTTCTAGGACATCAATTCAGCTTGTTCCACTTTTTTTTTTCCTCTTCTACCTTCAGATTGGTACATGTTAAAAGAGGAAATGTGGCATGGTGAAAGAATGCTGGACCTATCAGAAATCATTTGAGTCACTTCAGGCCGTGTGACCCTAACAAGTCACTTTGTCAGTCTGAGTCTTTTTCATTTGAAAGCTAGAGATATTTGCACTGACTGCTTCTCAGGGTTGTTGTGAGAAAAGGATTTGGCAAGCTCATAGCCATTTATGTGTGAATGATTATATTATAATCACAGTAAGTCCCTGCAATCCCCTCTCCATTTAATTCAGTTACTTAATAATAAACTATATTTAAATTGCAGTTTGTAGTTATGCTACATCACACTGTCCCTTCTATAAAAGGATGCATCATTTCTCAATGACTTTAGCACCATGCGTACAATGTCCCTTTCGAAACTCCCCTATACACAACATCCTATCTTCCTTTTCTATGCCTTTGTCCAAGTGATCCCTCCTGTATAGAATGTACTCCCCTCCTCATCACTACCCTTGTAGAATACTCACCTGGTTCCCCCCAGTTATCAAAGCGCTCTTCCTCCTAAAATTATATTCTATGTAGCCCGTGTTCATGCTGTTTGTCCCCATTAGAACGTACTCACCCTGTGAGGATCAAATGAGATGATATTTTTAAAGCACTTAGCCCAATGCTAGGCACATAGCATTTAACAAATGCTTGTTCCCCTTGAAGGCCAAGACAATTTCATTTCTAGTTTTGTATCCCTAGGGACTAGTACAGTGGTAGCTGCTTAACAGAGGTTTATTGAATGGTTGAACTTGAAATCCTGCCATCATCCTTGTTGACTTCAATATTCGTATTGCTGAGTCTGCTATTATCCTAGTCCCTACTTTAATTCATTTCCTCAACTCTCATTACAGCTATCCCTTACACATCATGAGTTTCCCCATTGTAGTTTCCATATATCACAGGTCAGCATAAGAAATTAAATGGGGATTCTAGTGGAGTTTTGCGGAAACTGTAGAAGACACACAAAGGCCAAGAGACAACAAGAAAAAGTTTAGAAACTCAGAAATGCATAAAATATGTGTGTAGTATTGTATAGTATCAATATATTTTATCTCTCACTACCATAATAATTCAAAATTCTTCTCTGGTACAAAAGGGAGAGCCAAAAAATTTTGCATGGATTTTCCAAATCACAGATGGTACCACACCTCTAAGTCCCATGACTTGGGAAGGATAAGTGTATTTCCACTCTTAGTCTACCTCGGTTACAACCAAAGGTGCTCATATCTTTAATCTCTCCATTAACTGAAACTACTCCACCTCCAAGACCTTGAACTCTGAAATTTCTACCAGTTCTTAACCTCTTTGATCTCAAACATCTGTCTTTTCTCCTCTACCTCCCCTACTCTTTTCCCCACCAAACTTTTTGCCCTCAAAAGCACCTGACAGTCACTTGATGCCTCCCTTAACTTGATAGTTCTTGTGATTTAATACTCTTGTATTTACAGTCCTGACTCTATATTCAAACATTTCAACAATGCACATTCACCATCAAATCCCTTACTCCTATTTTCTTTTGTTGACCTGCAGTACTAATCCCCAAAATTTGTTTACCTTCTAACTTGCTAAGAAGATAATTCATCCACATCTTCAATCTTCCTTTTTTTCTATACTTCAAAATTCTCCTATGTCTTCACCTATTATTTTTCCTTTTCTTATCCTGTTTCTTGATGAACTCATTAAGACTTCAAAAGTATCACATTTATGAAAAATGACTCCTAAGTATACATATAAAATGAGCCAACAGTGAGTATCAAGAAGTGTTAAGGACAAGAATATTGAGAGGAAAAGGACTATTAAAGAAGGTATAAGACAGTTCTGGGAAAATTGAATGATGATAATCTTTGCCAGAGAAAAGGCAGACCAGCTCAATCCTTTTGTTACTTTTCTCTGGAAAAAAAAGCAATCTTGGCAATACAATTGGTTAATTGGTAGTACTGGCCGGACCATATCTGTGCTCATACCACATACTGTGTTGAGGTCAAGGTACCACATTTTAGGAATCAAACAAAATGTATTTATTAAGTGTCTACTGTGTATCAGGCACTGCTAGGTGCTAGCAATAAAAGGACAAAAATTATATAGTCCCTGCTATTAAGGAGACCACATTCTATAGTGGGAATACCTCAAGTACATACAAAATAAATACAAGTTAATACAAGCATACCTCAGAGATACTGCAGGTTCAGATAAAGACCCACGGCAAGAAAGTGAGTCACACATTTTTCAGTTTCCTAGTGCACATAAAAGTTATGTTTACACTATACTCTAGTCTAGTAAGTGGGCAATGGTATTGTGTCCAAAAAGAAAAACAATGCAAATATCTTGATTAAAAATACTTTATTGTTAAAATAAAATTGCTAACCACTATCTAAGCCTTCAGCAAGTTGTAATCTTTTTTTCTTTTTTTGCCTTTATTAATTTGTTTGTTTACTTTTAGGTTACAAGATTCAGTTCCACAATCCCTTGGGTTTCAGATTTTCTCCCCCTCATCCTCTCTTCCCCTCCCCCCCTACCATGGCAGCATGCAATCAAGTATAGGATCTACAACTACTTTCACATGAGACGTTAGTCAGTTTATAAAGAAGGATTGTAATGGATGGAATGAACAATGGGAAAGGAGAAACAAAACCAAACAAGAAAAAGAAAAACTAGTTGTAATCTTTTAGCTGGTGGAGGGTCCTGGCTCAATGTTAGATGGCTGCTGAACAACCAGATTGAAGGTTGCTGAACATTGGAGTGGCTGTGTCAATTTCTTAAAATAACAATAAAGGTTGAAACATTGATTGACTCTTCCTTTCACTTGAACACTTAGAGGCCACTGTAGGATTATTAATCGGCCTAATTTCAACATTTTTGTGTCTCGGAGAATAGGGAGACCCAAGGAGAGGTAGGAAAGGGAGGCCAGTGAAGCAGTCAGAACATGCACAACATTTATTGATTAAACCTTTTTCTCAAGGGCACATTGAACAACGCAAAAATTGACCATATATTAGGGCATAAACCTCACAACCCAATGCAGAAGGGGAGAAATATTAAATGTATCCTTTTCAAATCATGATGCAATAAAATTATATGTAATAAAGGGTCATGGAAAAATACACTAAAAATAAATTGGAAACTATATAATTTAATCCTAAAGAAATGAATGGGTCAAAAAACAAATCATAGAAATAATAACTTTATCCAAGAGAACAAAAATAATGACACAATATACCCAAACTTATGGGATACAGCCAAATGGCTCTTAGAGGAAATTTTATATCCCTAAATGTTCACAGGAATAAAATAGAAGAAGAGGAGATCACTGAATTAGGCATGCAACTAAAAAAGCCAGAAAAAAGAACAAATTAAAAATTCCCAATTAAATAACAAATTAGAAATTCTGAAAATCAAAGGAGAGATTAATAAAATAGAAATTAAGGAAACTATCAAATTAATAAGAAAAACTAAGAGTTGGCTTTATGGAGAAAAACAAATAGATAAGTCTTTGGTCAATTTGATTCAAGGAAAGGAGAAAACTATATTACCAGTATCAAAAATTAATAGGGTAAATTAACCAGAAATGAAAGGGAAATTAAAACAATAATTAGGAGCTATTTTTCCCAACTGTATACCAATAAATCTGACAATCTAAGTGAAATGAACAAATATTTACAAAAATATAAATTGTCCAGATTAACAGAAGAAATATAATACTTAAATAACCCAGTTTCAGGGGCGAGGGGGGAAATTGAACAAGCTGTCAATGAACTCCCTAAGAAAAAATCTCCAGGGCCAGATGGATTTACAAGTAAATTCTATCAAACATTTAAAGAATGATTAACTCTGAAACTATGTAAACTACTTGGAAAAATAGGCAAAAAAAGGAGTCCTACCAAATGTTTTTTATGATATGAATATGGTGTTAATACCTAAACTGTGAAGAGTCAAAATAGAGAAAGAAAATTATAGACCAATTTCTCTACGGAATATGATGCAAAAATTTTAAATAAAATATTAGACAAGAGATTACAGCAGCTTGTCATGAGGATAATACATTATGACCAGGTGGGATTTATACCAGGAATGCAGGACTGATTCAATATTAGGAAAACTGTCAGCATAATTTACTACATCAATAACAAAATTAATATAAATCATAAGTTATCTAAATAGATGCAGGAAAAGCTTTTGTTAAAATATGACACCCATTCCTATTAAAAAAAACACTAGAGAGCAAAGGAATAAATGGAACCTTCCTTAAAATGATAAGTAGTATCTACCTAAAACCTTCAGCAAGCATCATATGTAATGGGGATGAGCTAGAAGTATTTCCAATAAGATCAGGGCAAGGATATCCATTATCACAATTGTTATTCAATATTGTACTAGAAATGCTAGCTTTAACTACAAAAGAAGAAAAAGAAATTGAAGGAATTAGTATAGACAATGAGGAAACAAAACTATCACTTTTTTGTAAATGATGGCATACTAAGAGAATCTTAGAGAATCAAGTGAAAAACTACTTGAAATAATTAACTTTAGCAAAGTTGTAGGATACAAAACAAACCCATATAAATCAGAATTACTATATATTATTAACAAAGTCAATCAGCAAGAGATAGAAAGAGAAATTCCATTTAAAGTAAATATAGATGATATAAAATATTTGGGATTCTACCTGCCAAGACAAACCCAGGACCTACATGAACACAATTATAAAACACTTTTCACACAAATAAAATCACATATAAATAACTGGAAAAATTGCTCATGGATAAGTTGAGCCAATATAATAAAAATGACAATTCTACCTAAATTAATTTACTTATTCCATGCCATACCAATCAAACTACCAAAACGTATTTTATAGAGCTAGAAAAAATTAATAACAAGATTCATCTGGAAGAACAAAAGGTCCAGAATATCAAGGGAATTACTGAAAAAAAAATACAAGGGAAGGTGGCCTAGTTATATCAGATCTTAAATTGTATTATAAAGCAGCCATCATCAAAATTACTTGGTACTACTGGCTAAGAAACAGAGTGGTAGATCAGTGGAATATGTGACGTACACAAGACACAGTAGTCAATGACTATAGTAATCTATTGTTTGATAAACCCCAAGCTTCAGCTTCTGGGATAAGAACTCACTATCTGACAAAAAAAAAATGCTGGAAAAATTGGAAAATAGTCTGATAGAAACTAGGTATAGACCAGCATCTCATACCATATACCAAGATGAGGCTGAAATGGGTACATGATTAGACATAAAATGTGATACTATAAGCAAATTAATAGAGCAAGGAATAGTTTATCTGTCAGAGCAATAGAAAACAGAAGAATTTATGAACAAACAAAAGATATAGAACATTATGAAATGCAAAATAGATCATTTTGATTATATTAAATTGAAAATGTTTTTGCACAAACAAATATTAGAGAGGAAGATTAGATTAGAAGGGACACAGAAAACTGGGAAATGATTTTTACAGCCAGTGTCTCTGATAAAGGCCTCATTTCTAAAACGTCTAGAGAACTGAGTCAAATTTATAAGAATACAAGTTATTCTCCCAATTGATAAATGGTCAAAGGATATGAATAGGCAATTTTCCAATGAAAAAATTAAAGCTATCTATAGTCATATGAAAAAATGCTCTAAAGTGCAAATTAAAACAACTCTGAGTTATCACATCACGCCTATCATATTGGACATGACAAAACAGGAAAATAATAAATGCTGGAGATGTGGGATAATTGAAACATGAATACATTAATGGTGGAATTGTGAACTCATCCAACCATTCTGGAGAGCAACTGAAACTATGCCAAAAAAGCTATGAAACTGTGCATCCCCTTTGATCCAGCAATAACACTTCTACACCTAAATCCCAAAGAGATCATAGAAATGAGGAAAGGACCCACATGTACAAAAATATTTATTGCAGTTCTTTTTGTGGTAGCAAATAATTGGAAATTGAGGGGATGCCCATCCATTTCAGAATGACTAAACAAGTTGTGGTTTTTGATTGTGATAGAATACTACTGTGCCATAAGATATTATGAGTAGGTTGAGTTCAGAAAAACATGGAAAGACCTGCATGAAATAGCAAAGAGTGAATTGAGGAGAACTGAGAGAATGCTGTATACAGTAACAGAACTAAACAACTAAGTTATCCTGAGAATTATAAATATCCAAATCAATTATAAAAGACCTATGAAGGAAGTTGCTATCCAACTCCAGAGAAAAAACTAATAAACAGAAGTATGCATAGTATAGTTTTACATTATATAAATAGATGTGTGTACATATACACATATCTGTGTCAAATGGTAGCCGTCTTTAGTGTGGAAAGGGAAGAGAGAAAGGGAGACAGAGAATGGAACTTAAAATGTAACAAGAGAATTAAATTTTTAAAAAGAAAAAATTTTAAAAATTTAAAAAAAAATTAAAAAAATTTTTAAAAAGATTAAAAAAAAAAGGCAAATGCCCCAGTTTCAAAAAGTAAATTTTAAAGGTTTCAGACCAGAAGAAAATAGATGCAGACTAAAGGGTAAGGAGCTTGACTTTGATGCCTAGAAAAATTATTATTAAAGAGATGGCTTGTGAATCTCTATAAAGGGAAGCACTAATCACTAAGAGCCAGCATATATTTATTAAGAAAAAGACATTTTCCATTAAACCCATTTCCTTTCTTTACAGACTGTTTTGACTTCAGAGATTACTACAGGTATTTTGTGGAAGCTTATTGACCATGGCTTCAGGTGTATCTACATTCAGAGAAAGATCTAGAAAGAACAGAGTTTAAATGGAGACTGAAGCAATCTACATGCTCTCATTCTTTTCCATGTTTGGTTTTCTTTCTTTCTTCCCATTGTTTACTCCATTGATTACAACCCTTCTATACAGCCAGACTATTGTACAATGTGAAAGTATTTGCAGGTCCTATACTTGATTGCACATCACCATGGGGGAAGGGGCGGAAGGAAGGGGAGAAAATTTGAAACTCAAAGGATTGTAGAACTGAATCTTGTAAACTAAAAGTAAATAAACAAGTCAATGGAAAAAAAAAAAGAAATATATGTCAGAGTATCTCAGTGTCCCCATCTAAAGTCCTTGGTAAAGATTTAGTCAAATTATGGAAGAGACTTTCTTGATTTCATGAACCTGAGTCCTTTTCTCACTCTAGAGGCAGGAAGGTAGAAGATTTAGAGTGCTCAGGAAGATATCAGTTCAAATCCAGCCTCACACATTAATTAGTTGGATGAACCTAGTTAAGTCACTTAACCTTTGTTTCCCTCAGTTTCCTATGTCCCAGGAATTTGGAGAGGATAAAATGACTGAATATTTATAAAGTACTTTGTAAACTTAAATTACTATTGAAATGCTAGCTATTACTGTACTTACTATTATAGTTGATCTTAATAAATGCTTATTGACTTGACTTACTGACCAAATAAAATCCCATCTTCTACAGAAAACATTCCTCATATTAGCCACGTTGCAAAAGAAAACACAGGCAAAAAAACACTAAAAGAAAGTTTTTAAAAAGTATGCATTCATAGTTCATCAGTTCTCTCTCTGATGGTAGATAGAACTTTTCAGCACTTTGGACTCATCTTAGGTTATTATCTTGATCAGAGTAGTTAGATCCTTCACAGTTGGTCATCCTTATAACATTGCTGTTACTATTAAAATGTTCTCCTGGCTCTGCTCATTTTACTTTGCATCAGTTCATATAAGTCTTCCTAGGTTGTTTTCTGAAACCACCCTGCTCAACATGTTTTATAGCAAAATAGTATCCCAATACAATCATATACCACAATTTGTTCAGTCATTCCCCAGTTGATGGGCATTCCCCTTGATTTCCAATGTTTGTCACCATAAAAAGAGCTATTATAAATAATTTTGTTCAATAGGTCCTTTTCCCTTTTCTTTGGTCTCGTTGGGATACAGACCTACTAGTGGTATTTCTGGGTCAAATGGTATGCACACTTTTATAGCCCTTTGGGTATAGTTCCACATTGTTCTCCAGAACTGTTGGACTAGTTCACAACTCCACCAACAATGCATTAATGTACCAATTTTTTCATATGCTCTTCAGTATTTGTCATTTTCCTTTTCTGTCATATGAGCCAATATGATAGATGTAAGATGGTGCCTCAGAGTTGTTTTAATTTGTATTTCTCTAATCAACTGTGATTTAGAATATTTTATATGACTCAATAGTCATGTATTTTGACTTCTTTGATTTCTTCTATAAACTTCTATAAACTTTTATAGCCCTAAAAAGGGCTATAAAACTGTGCATACTCTTTGATCCAGGAATACCACTACTAAGTCTGTATTCCAAAGAGACCATAAAAAGGGCACAGGACCCACACATACAAAAATATTTATAGCACCTCTTTTTGTGGTGGCAATGAATTGGAAATTGAGAGGATGGCCATCATTTGGGAAATGACTGAATAAGTTATGGCAAATAAATGTAACAGAATACTATATTGTTCCATAAGAAATGATGAGCCAGCAGAGTTCAGAAAAACTGGAAAGACTTACATGAACTGTTGCTGAGTGAAGTGAGCAGAACCAGGAGAACACTGTACACAATAATAGCAACATTATGTGATGACCAACTTTGATAGACTTAGCTCTCTTCAGCAACATGATCTAAGTCAATTCCAACTCATGATACAAAATACTAATTACATCAAACTATGAAGTCTAAATGCAGGTCAAAGCATACTATTTTCTTTCTTTTCTTTTTGTTTTTTTCTTTCCTCTGGTTTTTCCCTTCTTTCTGATTCTTCTTTCACAACATCACTAATGGGGAAATATTTTTTAATATGATTGTACATGCATAGTCCATATCTGGTTGCATGTTATCTTGGGGGAAAAATTTAGGACTCAAAATCTTATGAAAGTCAATGCTGAAAACTAAAAATAAATAAATAAAAATTTTAAAAGATTTTAAAAGCTTCCTGTTTATGGCCATCAGTCATTTATCTACTTGGGAATGACTCTTATTTTTTATAAATTTGGTTCAATTCCATATATATTTGAGATATGAGGTATTTAACAGAGAAATTATCAGGAATTTTTTTTTACCAATTTAGTTTTCTCAACTCTGTTTAATTCTAGTGCCTTCCTACTATTAATTATTCCTGCTTTATCTTGTACAGCTCTTGTCCAGTGTGTCAGACCACTGGCCTTGTTTCTATAGCTATCATTTGGGGGAATAATCCCTCTTTACTACAAGTCAGTTGTATGTACCAACTGTCAACCAGTCAATACCCACAAAATTGGCAAGCTAGCCTAGCTTAAACACACAGAAAGAGAAAAAGAGAGACAAAGACAGAGACAAAAAGATAGCATGTGCTCAGTGAGTCAAACTAATACTATTATCCCTTTTTTAGGACCACAGGCCCAAGAACCCTGGGAGAAGCCACACTGCGTCAGCCTGTTGGCCCAGCTTTGAGCCTACTCTTCACAACCATCAGCCAAGGAATCAACCCTTGTGGAGGTTTGACCTGGCAACTGCTTCTTCAAGTCCACTAGCTCCAACTTCCTCAAAAGACACAACTGTTTAGAGTCGTGGCAAAGAAAAGTTTGGCCATCAAAATCCTTGACACTGTCAAATAATTAAAAATTTTTAAAATGTGGCTTTATCAGTGGAAATGACATTCAAGAAGATGCATTACTACTTTCTTCGGTTATCTACCCTATGGACTATGAAATGTATTATTATAGTGATCAAGCTTGACCATGAACGAAGAAAGAAAAAAGACCTCTTCTGAAGAGGTAGGGAACTATAGGTAATAATAACTTATATCATCAGATTCAATTGAGGTGTTGGTTATACTTGCTCAACCGCCTTTTGGCCATTTCTTTCCTGTTTTCTTTCTTTTTTTTATTCTTACATAGCTCTCCATAAAAGGAAAAGGTGAGGGGTATATTTGGAATCAAAGATGATGTAAAACCAAAAAAAAGCTATTCATATTTTTAAAGAATAGCAAAATAATTGGGGAGGGGAAATAAAACATTATATGTTAAAATTTTTAAAAGAAGAATAGCAAAAATGAATCAAGTAAAAAGGTTGGGTATGTACAATTTTATATTCTTGCCCTTAAAAGCAAAAGGGGTTAGTTAGGCTCCTTCCATGTCTCTCTGCTATCAGTGACAAGGATTTGTGCTCAGTAATTCTAAGATCTCAATTCACACATACTGAGGACTTCAGTCAACGCCTCTAAAGTATAACGTATGCAGAAGAGATGGCAAGCAATTGAAGGAGAATGGATCCCTTACCCCTGCCCATCAGAAAAAAAAATGCATGGAAATTAACCTGGTACCCAAGATCCATTCCAACAAAAAAACCAGGAGGCACATTTTTCTTTGCAGCATTTGAACCCAGAGGTGTTTTTGAGAGGCTAAAGTATGGTGCTCAAATTCTTCAGAGAAATCTCAGGTGGCTCGAAGGGGGTTTTCTTCCCTAGTGGAAAGCTATTTTTATTCTCTCTTCACTAGCAAATACCAGTAACTATCCCCAAGAAATTACCTACTGTTGGTGTTTCTCCCCCCCATTATGCTGGGGTGACATCCTGAATCAGATGAAAAGATTCCTGTTGCCTTGTT
Organism: Pseudochirops cupreus; assembly: GCA_028627135.1. NCBI lineage: Eukaryota > Metazoa > Chordata > Mammalia > Diprotodontia > Pseudocheiridae > Pseudochirops > Pseudochirops cupreus. The sequence goes on along the minus strand of CM053580.1, from coordinate 191,674,597 downwards.
TGTACATGAGAGGCTCATAAAAAGCAAAAGGAGTCAGTGAAAATAACGACTAGCAGCTATCTAGCAACCAGACCCCATTAGTGCAAATCTCCCCAGCTAGCCATAAAGGTTTCGTGGACGGCTGCCATTTCAAAACAGCCTACTGTATAATAAACATGCTAGGGGGATGTTATTGATGGTTTTCTCCTGGGGCTCAGAGTGTTCACTGATGTATCACCTTGGATGTGACATACAAGGTTTCAGTGCATGATTTCAGGGCTCTGGAAAAAGCATCCTCATCATCTGCTTGGGCCAAAAGCATCTCAAAGAAAGCTCCCTTTTATTCTACATGTAAGCAGGAACTAAGGAAACTAATTGCCAAGTGTGGATATGTCTCCTCAGCACCCATTAGCTGGAACAGGCTACCAGGCACCTGCAGCTCATTAAAGCTGTGGAGCCATTTTATAAAAAAAGAGAAAAATAAATTGTAGAAACCTTAGGGCGAGTCTCATTATTGCCTTTGATTTAGTGTAAATCCGAAGTGGGGAGGGGGAGGAGATTAATGTTCTGGGGAAGGAAGGGCTCTGTTTTCCTCTGCCTGGAGCTTCTTGACACATCACGACTACATTCTCTTGGGTAAAGTTTCAGCTGATGGGGTGTCTTTATTAGTTCCCCATAATAACAGAACTAAACCTGCCTGTTGTTGTTCGTGGTAAAGCTGCCTTGGTGCTTCAGCTCTAAAAGGGGGTGGAGGGTTGGCATGGGAGTGGGAGGGAGGCAAATTTCTTTACTAGGACAATCTTCCAGTCAGATTCCTCTTGGTCAGGCTGTGGAATGGGAGGACTAGTCCAAACACCAAAACAACCCTGTTCCCAGATGTGTATATAGGGGCCAAAACAGAAATGTAATAGAACTTCCCAGCTAGAATGCCAGTCATATAACATCTAAAGCCAATCAGAGAAGAAGTGGCTATTAGCAGCCTGTTTACTTAGTCACCTATGGCAATATCATAATTTTATATTGATACCTTATTGTTGTTGCAATCTTTCAGTCATGTCTGACTCTTCTTGACCCCATAGACCACAGCACACCAGGCCCTTCTGTTCTCCACTATCTCTCAAAGTCTCTCCAAATTCATAAGCATTGTTTCCATGACACTTTCTTTCCATCTCATCCTCTCACTTCCCCTTTTCCTTTTGCCTTCCATCTTTCCCAGTATCAAGGTCTTTTCCAATGAGTCCTGTTTTCTCATTATGTGACCAAAGTATGTAAGCTTCAGTTTCACTATTTGATCTTCCAATGAAATAGCCTGAATTAATTTCTTTAAGTATTGACTGATTTGATCTCCTTGCTGACCAAGGGACTTCTCAAAAGTCTTCTCCAGTACCACATTTTGAAAGTGGTGATTCTTCAGCGCTCAGCATTCCTTATAGTCCAATTCTCTCAGTTGTACATTGCTAGCCACTTATGGGGCAATGTCATAATTTTGAATTGATACCTTATTACCTTCTAGTTATTTGTAAAACTTGATAAAAATAGTTATCTTTCAATTTCTAGATCTCTGATCCTATGATCTATATCTGGGCAGCAGAAGTAAAGGAATGTTTTCTAGAAGATCTGCTCAGGACTGAATATCTTTTCAAGATTCTAATTGAAAAATAAAACTTTAATTCCTTAGACAACAAACATAAAGGAACAAGAAGGGCTCCATCAATTAGCTCATGTGGATAATAAATTCTCATCTCTTATCATATTGGCAACACTGCTACTCATTAAGTTGGAAAAGCAATAAAGGTACGAAAGAATGCAGAGAAGCTACCATAGGTCTGCCTGCATGATGCTGTCTCTAGTCTTTACTCTGAGGGCCACAAACAGTGACAGAAGAAAATTCCAAATGCCAAGTAAATCAAGGAGGGAAAGGAAATAGACCTGTGATGTCACTAATACTAACCTATAACCCAGATGAGGAAATTCCCTCTACAAAGGCCAGTTTGTACCTTCTCTGAAAAGTACAATCTTAGGGAGTTCCTTAAAACAGTGATTGGTGTCAAACTCAAGTAGAAATGGGGGCCAATAATTTGCAGTGGAGAAAGCTCTGGGCCTGGAGTCAGGAAAACCTGAGTTTAAATCCAACCTCAACCACTTAATGATTGTGTGACCCTGGGCAAGTCACTTAACCCTGTTTGCCTCAGTTGCCCTATCTAAAAAATGAGCTGGAGGAAGAAATGGCAGACCACTCCTGTATCTTTGCCAAGAAAACCACAAATGAAGTCACAAAGAGTTGGACAGGACTGAAATGACTGAACAACAACAACAATTTGTACATGAAAATCCCTGTGGACTGCATATTGTCTTGGTTTTAAAATGCACTATTATCTGTTTTATTATTAAAATATAATAAATCTGTAATATGTAATTAATATATAATCATTATACATAATATAACAAATATATTATGTATGTTATAAACATATATATTATATATTATAATAAATAATTTACTTGTTAAATATTCCCAATTACATTTCAATCTGGTTTGGATCACACTGGGAAGTGTTGCAGGCTGAAGGAGTCAGGCTGGCTGCTGTTTGGTATCTCTAGCCTAGAGAGGTGAAGTAACTTGACTAGTGTAACACATCCTGTGTACATCCAAGGCAGAACTCGAACCCAGGTCTTCTGGCCTCCAAGACATTCTGTACCATGCTAACTCAGAAAATTTTTTTAAACTCTCAGACAACTTATTTTTTAAGTATAAGGATTTAAATGAAAATTCCCTTTTAATTCAAGCACCATCACCATCCTAGCAGTCTCCCAGATGAGCTCATCAGAGAGTCATACGAGATTCTAACACCCTCTGAGCTGGTCAAAGATCTCTGCCAGTTCACCTCCAAAGAGGTGGTTAGAGAATCTTGGCCCTCAAGCCACAACTTGGGCTGCAGTCTACCTTCTATTGCCATCAGCTCCTGTGTACATAAGTTTCCTCATCTCTAAAGTAAACATAATCATCTCTCTCTAACATAGAATAGGGAACCAAATGAGAAAAGACTTGTGAAAGCAAATTGGGTTGTTGTGGGAACCAAATGAGAAAATGCTTGTGAAATCACTGTGGCAAGCACAACGTGTTATACTGATAAAGAATTATCCAACAGCTTTCCCCATTTTTTTTAACCAGGGATTCATTTCCTTTGCTTTAATGTGTCCATTTTTAGCTTGCTTTGTACCACCAAAGTGTCTCATCGAGAAGTCCTCTGGTAAAAATATTGACATGAAATTGAATCATGACATTTGTCTTTTCTCTCCAGCATCAGAAAAGAGAATGGTCATGATGCTGCTGATGATAAAAAACACCTATAGTTATAAGGAGAGCAGAGTCTTTGAAATCTTAAGGCAAGATCCATTGAGTAAGATTCTGAGGACTCTGTCATTCCTTAAAGCTGTGATCATGAAGGCACAAGGACCACTACCTCTTGCCAGGTTTTCATATTTAGCATTTCAGAACTGTAAAGTCTAAAGATCACACCTTAGAGATAAAATCAAATTCCCCCATTTAAAAAATGAGGAAACTGAAGACTGAGAGAAAAGATATTATTTACTTAAGGTCACACAACTAGAATAGAAATGAGATGAAAACTCAGGGCCAAGGCCTTACTATCAAACCAAGACACTTAATTCTACAGAACTTTATGTATAAATTACATGTAGAAATCTTTATGATATATGAATTCTATTGTAGGGCAGAGAAAAAGGCGTGAAATAATGTTACTACTACTATACATCATATACTTTTTGTTCTAAGTTCTAAAAACATCAGTTCTATAGGATCTATCTCAATGGAGTGGTAGAGGACCACCATCCTGAAGAAAGAGAAAGCTGTCCATGGTACCAGTAGAAGTCTGTGATATGAAAGAAAAAGAACAGTTTGGAATTAAAGACTTGTCCTTCTGGGTTTCATTTCCAACTCTGTAACCCCCTAGCCATGTACTATCAGGGAAGTCATTCAACATTTCAAGACCTTAGTGTTCATATTTGTACGTTGAATAAGAAAATTAATCCAGTGTATTCAGGAGATATTTAACAGCTCAAAACTAGCAATGAATGGGAAACTAGAGATGAGCTAGCAATGGACACAGGGTTAAGCAGAGAAAAGGATGGGAGTCTGGGAAATAGCCCATAGTGGGGTCATTATGAAGGAGAAGAAGGCAAGAAACAAAGCTCAGGTTAGGAAAGATATTGCTTGATCTCAGAATTCCAGATGCTTCGAGATTCAAATTTAGAGGATAGAAGAGTCAGTTCCTCCCACCAAGGACAGAACTGACCTTAATCCTATGACAACAGAAGTATCCAATGCTCAAGGAAAATAGCATCAAGATCTCCAGAGAAAGGATAAGAGAGGTACCTTGGTGGAAACTTTATGTTTACCAAAGTGCTTTCACATGCATTACTTAATAGGATTCATGCACTAATCCTGTAAGGAAGGTAGAGTTTAGATTATTAAAGCTCAGGGTAAAGGATATTTCAGAGCAAACTAGAGAAGAGTCTTTATAAACTGGGAGCCAGGAGGCAAGAATAATTATCTCCAGGTTCACAGTAAGCAAGCCTAGTACACATTTCTTAACTTGAGGTCTGTGACTTTTAAAAATGTTTTATAACTATATTTCAACATAGTTGGTTTCCTTTGAAATGCTATGTGTATATTTTACTCATTTAAAAAACTTATACTAAGAAAGGGTCCATAGGGTTCACCAGATTGCCAAAGGGACCCATGACACCAAAAAAGCTTAAGAACTGTGCTCTAGTGTGAGTTACTGTGCAGAATCTCTGGTCTGAGCAAACTCAAAGAGGAAAAAGGTGAACAGAAGCATTAATCAATCGCCTACTATGTGCCAAGCACACATGCTAACTGCTTTACCAATACTATCTCATTAGATTAAGAAAATAGGGAGAAGTATTAACCCCAATGTCCCATATTTCCACACCTACTGCTTAGCGGAGAGCAAGAGTGGCTCAGACACAGGCATGCAAGTCAAAACCACAGCCAAATTGCCAACACTGAACTAGGGTCAAAGACCTAGTGGATAGAAAATAGCTGGGAGGGAAGAGGAAGCAAGGAAACAGTGAGCCTTAGTTCCCTATAGTCTAGTACAGAGGGCTGGGCTCAAACTATAAATAAGTTTGTAATTTATAACCTTTAACCTTACACTGCTTTAAAGCAAATTTTCCATTAAAAAAAATGGTTAGTCTGAACTTGACAAACATCAACAAACACAAGCATTTTCAAACATACAAAAGAGAAAAGGAGTTTTGTACATGAAACCATTAATCTCTATGATATACAGCTTGCATTTTTTAAAAGAACTTAATAAACCCAAAATGTTGCTTTCCAAGCTGTCCTGTTTGTCTTTCCCCTTCTGAACCCATCTTTCTATTCTTTTCTGAGCATGTTTCATGTTACAATAACACTCTTTTTCTTTTTTATCTTTGGGGGCAAGGGCATTGCTATCACTAATACTTCAATCCCTCCCAAATCTTTTCTCAAATTAAAAAAAAAAACATTTTTTTTTGAAACAAACAAATATAGTCAAGAAAAACAAATACATACATTGGCCATGTCTGGAAACATTAACCTTAATCAATTCCTCTAGTCTTGTAGGGCAGCAGATAAGGGCCAAGTAGATAGAACCTGGGGCCTGAAGTCAGGAAGACCATCTTCCTGAGTTCAAATCTGGCCTTAGGCACTTACTAGCTGTGACCCTGGACAAATCACTCTTAACGCTACCTTGGTTTCCTCATCTATCAAATGAGCTGAGAAGGAAATGACAAACCACTCCAGTATCTTTGCCAAGAAAATTCCAAATAGTCAAAAAGGTCAAACAAAACTGAAAAAGTATTAAATCTCAAAAACTAACTAGTTTCTTACTTGTCAGGTAGTGGGTAGCATAGAAAATTCCCTCTTTGGACACCCAAGAGCTGGTATGCCATTTTTTAAAACCAAGGAGAAAGCTGGAAAGAGGAAGAAGAGGGAGAGAGAAGAAGCAGGAGGGGACAGGAAGAAAGCCTTTGTTCTTCCCCACTGGGAATCTCAGTATTAGAAAACCCAAGAGAAATCAAAGGAAGATATAGGAGAAATAAAATCATAGGGTATAGAAAATGAGCTGTACTCCTGGCTTATTGGCTCAGAAGAAGAGTGTCCTCATGACACAGCATATGAGGGAGACAGTTGTGGCTTTCTGCTCCCTGGGCTTTGACCTATAGGATTCCTTTACAGAAACCTTTGGCTTGTCCATTTTTAACTACCATTCTGTTCTTCCCTGTCAACTAATCTGTGCTTTCATGGACTTCTTAACTTGACCTTCACTTCAAAGAGTGGGAAATGCTAATTATAATAGCTCACATTTAAGAACAGAACTAGTTTAATATAGTATGGTGCGGTATAATGTATTATCTAGTGTGGTGTTATTTTGTGTAATGTTGTGTTGTGTAGTATAGCATAGCATTACACTACATTGCTATTTTACACAGTACTTTATCATTCACAAATTATACATATTACCTTATCTAATCCTCACAACAATATTATTATCCCCATTTTATAGACGAGGGAAATTAAGGCTGAAAAAGAATAAGTGACTTATCCAGAGTCACAGAGCTAGTTAATGTCAGTCCTGGGAAATTTTCCATTGTCAAAAGATAAATAATTATTTATTAAAATTTAAAAAATAATACCTAATTATTATTAATTAATAATTAATTAAAAATAATGCCTCCCATTAAAAATTAATACCCAAGAATACCCCAACCTAGCAATATAAGAGGAACTCATATCCTGGGAACTTAGGGCAATGCTGCCAACCTGAAGCCAGCACATCTCACCCCCCAAAATATATTTACAAACTAATTTGTCAGTTCAAAGGCCATAGTGTCATCCTTTCACCCCCAAATAATAATTTAAACGGTGTCAAAGTAATGCCACACTGATCAATCCAGGATACACTGCCAGAAATAAAAATCTCTCTATAATTTTATCTCTTAGAATGCCATCTTTTCCCTTCACTCCAGGGTATCTGGAGACTTGAGTAAAGAAACTATTCTTCTGAAGAGGCCAACCTTCTCCACACAGTCCAAAAATCTCATCTTTCACTTTCATAAATTTCAAAACTCAAAAAAGACTTGGATCAATGAAACTACACAGACCTGTCTATACCCCCAAGGTCCCAGGTTTTGTAGTAGCAATTGCAGGCAACAAAATATTGCTCTAAGATAGCCATAATAACAGCGGATGTTAATAAATCATAGATCAAGAACTGGAAGCTGGAGGGGCCTGAGGTCATCTAGTCCAATCTCATCAGTTTAAAGAGAGATTAATTGACTTGCTCTGAGTCAAATAACTGGTAAGTATCTGAGACTGGATTGGAATCCAGGTCCTCTGACTAAATCCAAGTCATTTAGTGCATCCAAGCAGCTGCTTAATGTCTTCCTTTGGGCCACCCGCTGGTATTTAACGGTTTCTGGGAAAGGAAGGTCTTCCAACTGGGGCCCAGACAACCCAAGATGAGGTGATGTCTCCAAACACACCTTGGGGTTTGCAAAACTGATTGAAACTTTTTTTAAAACTAAGAGAGGTCCAATGTAAATTCTACCAACTCAGAGTGAAGTTGTTGTTTTCAATAAACATTGGACAAATACGGGAGGCAAAAGGAACAATGCAGAAAAGACACTGCATGCACATGTCATAAAAATAAGGACATTTTCATTTGCCATTTGAGAAAAAAAAATCTTCAAAGCTCCTTTTTAATCAATGCAATGGAAAGATTTTTTTTTTAATATGAGAACATCAAATGGAAATACTCTCTTCTTAACAGGATCTGTGTCAAATTTTGCTACCAAGTCTAATTTCTTTTACATATCTCTTTATTTTGTTTTCATACACTATTTCTAAAAGAAGGAACCAAACTGAAGTGCCACAGGGCTTTATTATTTGCAAGAGCTGACATTAGAATCAACAGCTTAATTGCACTACCCACCACTAATATGCTGGTTGTTGGGGAACAGTGGGAGACTCCTGTGGTCTATTTACAGCTCTGCCAGTGACTCACCAACATATTTGTGAGTCATATGTCCCCTAACTTTATAGTACCTTCATTTATCCTTCTGTAGAATGACTGTCATAGCTACAGTTTCTATGCTTGAAGCTACATGACGCAGACGCTGAAAAGTAATCTAAATTCATTTATTTTATTATTCTTTCTTTTAACCAGACTTGTATGGAGAATTCCCAAAGAGGAAAAGCTCTTTCTACCAATGAAACTTGGCACCTACCCTTCAACTTATAATCTTAGCACAGGAGTTCTTATGCCGACCCGTGATATATCAAAATCCGCGAAGTAGAAAGTCTTGGTATGGAAGGGATAACTGTATTTTTTTCCCCATCCAGGTTCACAGACTCCCTGAGGAGAGGAGAGAATCTTCACCTTAAAAACCCCTGTCTTAGAGATTTTCCTGGAGTTCTGAAAGGGTGAATTGCCCAGGGTCCCACAGGCAGCGTGTGTCAGAGAAGTGAACCTCAAACCCAGATCTTTCTGACTCTGTTGTTGTTTAGTCATTTTCAGTTGTATCTGAATCTTTGTGACCTCTTTTGCGGTTTTCTTGGAGTGGTTTGCCATTTCCTTCTCAACTCATTTTACAGATAAGAAAATTGAGGCAAACAGGGTAAAATGACTTGTCCAGGATCACACAGTTAGTAAGTATCTAAAGTCACATTTGAACTCAGCTCTTCCTGATTCCAAGTCCAGCACTCTTATCCACTGTGATACCTAGCTGCCTATTAACCTCCATTCCTAAACTTCCCTTATGTACTCATATTCAAAACTTCATGTAAGTGTATGTCTCATCCCTAATAAAGGGAACTGTCTCCACTAATGCAGAGTGCAACCCATCTCTGCTTTAGTAGGTAAGACCTAGGGTACCTAGGAATGAAGTGACTTGCCCAGGGTCACACAGCCAATAATTGTCAGAGACAGGAGCTGAACCCAGCTTTCCCCAGTTCCAAGTCAAACATTCTATTGCCACCCACCTAATCAAGGCAAGTACTTAATAGCTGTCAGATGCATGAACAAATGAAGTTCTCTACCGAGCCTATGTGATCTGGACAAAAGCTCCTGAATTTGGCTAGAAGTACGTTAATGTCCTGCCACCTGAACCACCATAACTGCCTCCTTAACACTGGTTTTTCAGTTCCACACAGTTGCCCATGTGACAAAGTATTTCCCCAGTATCCCATATTAAGTAGCCAGCCTATGTATCTGTTCACTTCCAGTTCCTAAACATTCCTTTACCGCACCTGCCTGTCTACACCCACACACCCTCAGTTGAGGTAAGGAGGGGTGGCATTCCCAGCTCCTTTTCAGAACAAAAACCTAGGTAATCTCATATTAAAGTTCTCTTAGGGTCAGCAAAGAAAAAAAAAAGAAAAAATGGTAAATATTTCAAGTGAAAAATCCCACACTCCACTCTAGTTCTCAAGTGTTGAATTAGAAAAGATACAAAAAACACTTCCCAAAGGGATTTATTCCTTCATGTACTATTCATTAATCATCTGCTATGTACAAGACACTGGGTTAAGCCTAGCAAGGAAAACAAAGATGAATAAAACATTGTCCCTGCCCTCAAGTAAGCTCATAGCCTAGGAGAGGTGTTTTAATTTATTTTGTGGCATGGACCCCTCCGGTTGTCTGGTAACATCTAATGTACCCTTCTCAAAATAATGTTGTTGAGTTTTAATTTTTATTTTATTTTTTCTCAATAACATGGAAACAAATATTTTTAAAAACTTCGAGTTCCAAATTCTCTCTCTCCTTCCCTTCCTCTCCTTGAAAAATGGTGTTTTTTATTCACAATTGAAAAAAATGCTAAATTTCAGTTAGAAGTTTGTGAATGTAAATGTGATTTTTTTTCCATCCATATTTATAGATCATCTGAAATCTATCCCTAGATTTCCTTAGGCATCTGTGGACCCCCAACTTAAGAAAACTTGATCTAGGCAAAAGGAATTATAATACTCAAATAGCTATGATATAAGACAGAAATGAGGTGTGAGAAGTGCTAAATTAAAACATTTGAGACAAGAGAAATTTCAGTTCTGTCTGGGGTGCTCAGGAAAGGCTCTCACCTTTTCAACTGAGCAGGACTTCAATAGATGGTGGCTGAGAGGCAGACATCCCGGGCAAAGAGAATGGCACAATGAAGTCAGGGAAGCAGGAAAAGTGCAATAGCACCGGGCTTGGACTTCACCAAAGTAAAAAATGATGCAAATGCTGGCTTCATATCTTCATTCAATAAATTCAATAGCCTTCTCTAGGTAGCAATGTATGAGGCACTTGTAAAGTCCAAAAGTAGAACATCCATAACAGGGCTAGGTATATAGTAGATGCCCTGTACTCACTTGTTGACAGATTGGATGATGATGGATGACCTCGGGAGCCCTGGAACATCTTACAGTCTAGCTGGGGAGATGAGATGTATATTCTTGTAGAGATAAAGAGAAATCAAATCCGAGTACATGACAACATGGGGCGAATAACCCTACACAAAATGTAGACTAAACACAAAAGAATGAAGTCATCATATTGAACTGGTGTTAAGTCAAAGACTTTTTTTTTTTCAAGGAGGTGAAGAGTCTTTTCTTGTGTCAGGTCTTGAGGGGAGTGGTGTCAAAGCCCAGTCCCAACTGAGACCCTTTAAGAAACAGATGGGGCCAGGGCTACAGGAGAAAATGATCCTAACAGCTCACATGTCTACAGAATGTTAAGGTTTAGTAAGGCCTTTACTACATTACTTTACCTGAGCCTCACAATAATCCTGTGGCCATTTAACAGATGAGGAAACAGGCCCCAAAAAGTTAAATGATTTGCCCATTGCCAAAGAGGTAACGTCAGAGGTCACCCCGCTCTCTCCTGGTTCAAATTAATTTAAATGTGCATTTTCTACATTAAATATGCATTTTCTTTTTTTATTTCTTAGTTTTCAACATTCATTTTTATAAGATTTTGAGTTTCAAGTTTTTCCCCTCCTTCCCCTCCCCTCTCTGCAAGACAGCATGCAATCTAATATGGGCTATGCATGTACAATCATTTTAAACATAATTCCACATTAGTCATGCTGTGAAAGAAAAATCAGAACAAAAAGGAAAAATACAAGAAAGAAAAAAACAAAAAAAAAGAGAGAAAATAGCATGCTTCGATCTGCATTCAGACTCTATAGTTCTTTCTCTGGATGTGGATAGCATTTTCCATCATAATTCTTTAAGAATTGTATTAGATCATTATGTTGCTGAAAAGACCTAAGTCTATCAAAGTTGATCATTGCACTGTGTACAATGTTCTCCTGGTTCTGCTCACTTCTCTCTGCATCAGTTCATTTAAGTCTTTCGAGGTTTCTCTGAAATCTGCCTACTCATCATTTCTTATGGAACAATACGGCATTTCATTACATTCATTTACTACAACTTATTCAGCCATTCCCCAATGGATGGCCATCCCCTCAATTTCCAATTCTTTGCCAACACAAAGAGAGCTGCTATAAATATGTTTGTACATGGGGGTCCTTTTACCTAAATATGCATTTTCCACACATGATCTTTCCATGGCCAAGTCATCAGGTCTCTATTAAGCTCTTCAATGTCTCAGGCCTTGTGCTAAGTGACTGGAATACAAAGAAAGGAAAAGATAGTCCTACCTTCAAGGACCCCATATTCTAATTGGGGAGGCATCATGAACGACTTCTATAGAAATCAGATATCTGCCAGATAAATTAGTGCTCTATCATTAAGAGTGATTAGGATAAATAGAGCACTAGCCCTGGAATCAGGAGGATCTGAGTTTAAATCCAGCCTCAGACACTTAACACTTAGCCGCACGACTTTGGGCAAGTCACTTAACCCCAATTGCCCTGCCTTCCCCCCCTCCAAAAAAAAAAGTGATTAGGAGAGACTTCTTACAGAAATTGATATTTTAACCAAGACCTGAAAGAAGACATGGAAGCCTGGAAGCAGAGATGAGGAGGGAGAGAATTCCAGGCATGCAGGAAGCCAGCAAAAATGCCTAGAGTCTGGAGATGGAGAGATTTGGGTGGCAAATAGCCAGGAGGCCAATGTCATGGCATTGTAGAGTCCTTGGAGTGGAATAAGATTGTATGAAAAAGGGAATGGTAGGAAGGAATAAATTATGAAAGACTTTAAAAACCATGTAGAAGATTTTATATTTGATCAGAGTCACTGGAGTTTATTGAATAGTAAGTGACACAGTCAGTCCTGTGCTTTTTAGGATGGAACTGTCCAAGGATTTCAAAACATCAGCTGGATTGACATTGATATTCTAATGTTCCATTGACCCCAGCTGCTCCTGCTTTGGTATCTCAGACACATAGCTCAGCTTCTTCTATCTGAGCTTGAAAATAATCCTTACCGACCTGGGCTTTCCTGCCCAGACTTTTCTCTCAACCTCTTGCACCCCCAAGGAGGCCAATACTCACATTCTTTGTATCCTCAGCCTGGAACCCCATGTGGCAAAGATCATGGCTTACTGCCAAGAGGGATTGCCCTTCTAGCCTAATTTATCCCTTACCTCAGGTGTTCCATTGAATACAATAGTAACTGCCACTATGGATGTATTTACACAAGCTTGTCACCCTAAACAACACATCTGCTACCTCTCTGAAAGTATGAGATCAAGGCCACTGCCACCACTTTCCCCACTGCTTCTGGAAATAAGGATGAGTTATTTCTAAGAGCTTCGCTCTTAGAATGAGGAATTAAATGAGGATTTTCTAAGAGCAGTGCTCCTCTCTCCTTACCAAGTCACGTGTTGCAGGTGGGTGGGAAGCAGAAAGGAGAAAAGACAGATGTTTTCAAGTTCCAGGAGACTTTGACAGTTGTATATAGGAAGGAAAGGGAGAAAAGTGCCTGAATTATGAGGTAGCAGACAAATATATACACTTAGTGCCACCAGTTAGTTTCAGAGATATATAAACAAAAGAAGAGAGAAAAGTAGGGCAGCAAAGTGGGGGCTTGTCCCAAGTTTCGAAGGTGCTGACAACACTTGCCATCCTTCCACAGAATAGAAACAACATAGTTTAGCACCTAGTTAGCAAGTATAATTAGTTGAAATAAAAAGTTCCAAGATGTAAATACTGGGGAGAAGCTCTTCTCCCCTATCCCCGGGT
>CM053580.1:191617050-191661303 GCA_028627135.1 Pseudochirops cupreus | reverse complement strand
CAACTGCCTTGCCTTCCCCTCTCCAAAAAAGTAAAAAAAAACTTAAAAACCCAAAAAACAAAAAGAACATAAAGGACACACAGATTCTGAGGGAATCATAACACAGAGCTAAGTGGCATAGTGAATAGAATGCCAACCATGGACTCAGGAGGACCTGAGTTCAAATCCAGACTCAGACACTAGCTGTGTAACCCTGAGCAAGTTACTTAACCCTATTTGCCTCAGTTTCCTCATCTGTAAAATGAACTGGAAAAGGAGATTGCAAACCACCCCAATATCTTCCCCAAGAAAACCCCAAATGGTCAGACATGACTGAAAAAACTACTGAACAACCAAAAACTGTGCATAATAATAGAGCTATTTGAAGGCTTGCTGTGAGTCTCAAAAGGAGTTAAGATCCGTAAAGTCCTGGGGTGGCTAGGTGGCCACAGTGAATAGAGCACCCACCCTGGAGTCAGAAGGACCTGAGTTCAAATCTAACCTCAGACACTTAACACAAAAAACTAGCTGTGTGACCTTGGGCAAGTCACCTAATCACAATTGCCCTACCTTCCCTCCTCCAAAAAGCAAAAATCAAAAATTAAACAAAATTATTTAAAAAAATAAAAAATTAAATTAAAAAATTAAAAAAAAATCTGTAAAGCCCTCAGTACAGTACCTATCCCATTATAGGCACTCGATAAACAAATGATTCCCCCCAGGCACCATATCACCACTTTGGGATAAGCAAGGGAACAAGACTATCTTTATTGTTATGATTATATTGAGTGAGCCTTTACATGCTGATTCACATTAGAAGTTTGACTAGACATATTAGGCTCATTTGCTTTTATTTGTTCTCTGAAACATGAAACAATCTAATTTGTCCATCCCTCCCCTACATACACAGGAATTGGCACCTTTAAACCATCAGCTGAGGATGCAATTTTTAGCTGTTTCCATTGAGTTGTAACTCTACCAGACAGACCCCACCAGTTACCTTCTTTAACCTTTGCCTCAAGGTCTCCACTTCAATTCACTTCATCATTCTCATCTCTCTCTCTTCTCTGAACTCTCACCAATTCTCACTTCTCCACTGAAATATTCACCATTCAATTTGCTATGCCTTTTTTTTCTTCCCTACTACCTTTGACATCTCCCCTGGAAGAGCAAATATGGTCAGGTCCCAGATACTTGAGTTGCTTTTATTTGAGAGTTGCTTATATTTTCATCATCATAATTGCAAATAATAGTTACCTAGGTTATTCCTCTTTCTAAATTAATAAATAAATACGAACAGCTTCCATTGCCCCCTGGTGATTATCTTGACGATAACTTTTGTTCTTAATTAGGCACTATTAATAGAGTATAAAATTCCCTTACAGGCTGTTTGTTCAATTAGATATAGGTCTAAAGAATATGTAAATAAGAAATAACAATCTAAGCAATTTACTTTAGCTCAGCATGACAAATGATAACTAGAGGTTCCTTAAGAGACCAAATATCATTAGTTGAGTGTGGAAGATGAAACTAATTGCAGACCTTATGTTTTCAGAAGAAAGTACAAGACTCCCTTAAGAATGAACTTTCCTCAAATTGGCAATATGTGTTCTGATTTTCTTGATGTGGAAGATGCTTGAAAACAGTATTTTTTAAAATTTCACTAAGTTTCCATGGCATAGTATGTAAAGTACTAGGATTAGATACCTACCAGTGAAATTTACTAGCTGTGTGACCTTGAGCAAGTCACTCACCTCAGGTAACTCCCTAGAACTTATTTTCTAATTATAAATTAGTTGGGTCCACAATAGGGAGAGGAGGGTCTCTCCTCACAGATCTTTACCATATTTACAAGCACATTCTCCATCTCAAGGAACAAGTTTTCCAATCTCTCTTAGGAAAAACTACCTAATATTAGAACTGTCCAAAAAAATGGAAAGAGTTGTCTGGAGAGTGAGTTCTTCATTACAGGAGGTATGCAAGAAGTGACCAAGTAACAACTTGTAGGGATTTCAAAGAAGGGATTCATAGTCTCTTTGGGGGCTGGCCTAGATCATTTCTAAGGTTCCTTCCAGTTCTGAGATTCTATGCAATTTTGCACTTCAACCTCTATTTTTATGTAGAGAGAATTGAAATGCATGACGATTAAATAAGATAATATTTGTCAAGAACTGTGGAAGATTTCAAGCACTACATAAATTGTTGTTGAGTTATTTTTCATTCATGTCCAACTTTTGATGATCTTTTTTGGGGTTTTCTTGGCAAAGACATTGGAGTGGTTTGCCATTTCCTCCTCCAGCTTGTTTTTACAGGTGAGAACAGAGGTAAACTATATTAAGAGACTTGCCCAGGGTCACATAGCTAAAAAGTATCTGAGGCTAGATTTGAACTCATGAAGACTCCAGACCCATAACTCTATCCACTGTGCCACCTAGCTACCGCAGTATATAAATACTCAGAGGCGTAAAAGTAGTACTGTACTCTCTCAGAAATTATAACCAAGTTGGGAGAATAAGATAAAGGAATAAAAAAAAATAATTCAATTAACAATATGAAGCAATATATAGTTAAGTGCCATAAGGATAATCATCTTCTCAATTTATGTAGCACTTTACATTTTATAGAGCCCTTTGCACATTTTATCTCATTTGATCTCAAAACAATTCTGTGAGGTAGGTAGTCTAAGTATTGCCTTTTACAAATGGGAAGCATTAATGGAAAGAGGATGGTACAATGGAAAGGGGCATTGATTTGGGTTTTTCCATACAGGATTTTAAGGTTTCCAAGGGCTTTACAAATATCTCACTTTCTCCTCACAATAGCCCTACCATTATGATCCCCAATTTATAAATAATAAAATTGAGGCAGACAAAAGTTAAGTGACTTGCCAGGGTCATACAACCAATAGAGTTCTTTGCCTGAATTTGGATACAGGTCTTCCTAATGCCATATCTAACACTTTGTCTGCTATACCACCTAACAACCCCTTAACAGGATTCTTTCCATTTCCTATTGCATGTTCATCAATAGGTCTTCATTGTTGTATACCTGTGAAACCTGGACAGTATACTAGCTCCATGCCAGGAAACTGAATCATTTCCATATGAATTGTCTTAGGAAGAGTCTGAAGATCACCTGGCAGGCTAAGGTACCAGACACTGAGGTCCTTTCTGTAATTGTACTGCCAAGGAATCAAACTCTACTACAGAGAGCACAAGTCTGATGGGCTGGCTACATTGTTCGAATGCAAAGTGTATGCTTGCTAAGAAGATTATTTTATGGAGAACTCACATAGGACAAGCATTCACGAGGTGGTCAGAAGAGGCAATTCAAGGATATTCTCAAAATCTCTCTTGAGAACTTTGGAATTGATTGTGTGACATGGGAGACACTGGCACGGGACTACCCAGCATCAGAGAAGATGCTGTGCTCTACAAGCAAAGCAGAATTGAAGCAGCTCAAAAGAAATTTATATATGAGTTGTATAATTCCAATGCTCAACAATTTATTTTTTTTTCTGAATCACTTTTTCACTTCTCTAGCTCCTGACATGGCTCTTGATTTCCCTCCAGCTCCTCAGAATTTTCTTCATCTTCTTTCTGGCTTCCTCTTGGATTATAGCTTTCATCCTGTCTACAAACACTTCATCCATAAGCTGCAGCAAGATGAGGAGAACACCTTGCTGCTTTTTAAAAGAGCTCAAATCTCCAGGCCCCGATGAATTATATTCCCAAATGCCAAAAGACCTAGACTGTAATCCTCAAGGGATCATGGGGAACGTAAGTGGCGTCAGAAGCTGAGACAGGCAAACATTTCAATTTTCAGGGAGGAAGAAAAAAGCAGATTCCTAGACTGGAGTGAGCTTGACATCAATCCTTGACCAAATTCTATTAAATATATGATTTTAGAGCATGTAGCAAAGGAAGCAGAAAGGAAAGGAACAGGGATTTATTAAGTACCTATTATGTACGTATGCACTATGCTAAGTGGTTTACAAACATCTCACTTGAGACTCACAACTACACTAGGAAGTGAGTACTATTACTGCTACTCCCATTACAAATGATAAAACAGGCAAATAGTGATTAAGTGACTTGTATAACAATTTATTGTGTATTACGTTATCTTTTGCTATTATATTATACATTATTTGCATAATTTGCATAACATTCATATAATTATTATCACTAATTATTATGCTTATTATAACTAGGAAGTATCTGAGACTAGCTTTGAACTCATGTTTTTCCTGACTCTAGACTCAGTGCTATCTAGCTGCCTAATTGAAAATATAGCTAGATGGATAGTTAGTTAAAAAATCATTCCCAAAGAATATTAATTAAGGGAAACAGTGGTCACTTAGAGGAATATTGCCAGTGACTTGCTTCAGGTTTTGAGACATGATCCTGTCTATCATGTTAAACAATGATTTGGACAATAATGTGCATGCGAACTATGCAGATGGCACAAGACTAGAAAGAGTAACTGATATAGCAAATGACGGGGCTGAAATTTCTAAAAGGTCCCCAGGTAGGAATGATTTGCCCAAATGAACAAGATGAAATTCAATAAGAATAAATGAAAAGTCATGTACTTGTGTTTAAAAAAAATAACTGCATGCTTCATTACAGGATGGACGAGAATGAGCTTAGCAGCATTTCTTTGCACAAGCTACTGCTAGCTCCTATTCAGGAAGATGTTTGTTGAAGGCAGTAGGTGTTTGAAGGGGTCTGGGGGAGAACTCAGGTGAGTCCCTGCTTTCATTCCACCATCTTTGGCTCCACCTCCTTCTGAAATAGATGTTTAAATTAGAAAAAAAAAACAGACCTTAACAGGGACATGGCAAGTATCTTCAAATCGGATAACAGAGCTAGAGGCGGAAGGGATTTCACAGCTCATCTCATCAAATTCTCTCATTTTATAGATAAAGAAACTGAAGCCCAGGATGGCTGTGACTTGCCCAGGTAATGGGCATCAGAGGGAGGGGGTTGATCCAGCTCCAGGGGTAATGCTTGCTCCTCTATACTACATTGCTTCCCCTTCCCCTCAGACACTTACTAACTGTGTGACCCTGGGCAAGTAACTTAACCCTGCTTGCCTCCATTTCCTTATCTATAAAATGAGCTGGAGATGGAAAAGGCAAACCACTCTGCTGTCTTTTGCCAAGAAAACCCCAAATAGGGTCACAACGAGTTGAACATGACTGAAACAACACAACAACAACGACAACTTGAAAGACAACCATGAGTTAAAGTGAACAGACTAATACTATGTTGCTCTGCAGGGCAGAACTAAGACCAATGGGTCGAAGTTCAAGGAGGCAGATTTTGGTTTAATTAAGAAAACCTCATAACAATTAGAGCCCAAAATTAAATGGGTGACTTTGTGAGATAACTATGACTCAGAATATTCACAGCCTGTCAGTGATACTGTAAAAAGAGATTGCTGCACTGAATAAAAGGTTATATTAAGGTCCCTTCCAATTATATATTTCTATGAATACAAAGAAGGAAGAAATACAGAAACACTTATAGTATGAGAGGCTGGCCTTATAAAAGAGGTGAGATTCGAGCTGGACCTTGAAGGATGGGAAGTATGTGACTTAATGTTATATATCATTCAAAATCAAATTGGAAATAAGGAACATTGGTATATTTCTTTTCTCACCACCACCTACACACAGAGATTCAAACATTTTACTTAGCTGAGAAGCCGAAAGGACAAAATGTATGTCATACATCTAAACACTGGCTTCTCAACATGGTTCAATGGATGAAAGGAACCCACAAGAACCATTGCCAAGAGAACTGGCCACTAAGTCATCTGTATGGTGTTTTTATATTAATGCAGGTTTCATGAATATATAATGGTGTGTGTGACATGCTAGCTTGAAATATAATCTCCTAGAAAGCAGCTAGAGTTTTGTGTATATTCAGTGGTACAATAGTATTTAATGGTTGCTAGATCAATATTAAATAATTGTGGGAAAGGCTATTATCACAAGAAAAGCAATTTCTATTCATCATAATGACTAGTTCCCATCAAACACCAGTGTACATTCAACTAGGTGCATGCCTTGCATCAGAGCAGGCTCATTTTTTTAAATTGAATTCCCATATTATTTATTAGTGATAATAATTAATAACAAAAATAGCTCCATTTTTTAGATGACACTTTAAGATTTGCAAAGTGCTTTAGACACATTATCACATATGATCCTCACAACAACCGTGTGAGGAAGGTACTATTATGATCACCATTTTTTTAAATGAGGAAACTGAGACTTATGGATTAAAATGACTTACCCAGGTAAGTAGCTGAGGTGGGATTTGAAGTTCATTCTTCCTGACTTCAAATACATTATACCATGTGGTTTGCCAAGGTATTCCAAAATTTGTTAGGGTTGTTGTTGTTGTTGAGGTTAATGTGTAGAAAGCTGGCCTTGGAGTCAGGAAGGCCTAGGTTCAAATCAGGCCTCAGTTTAAATTGTCAATGACCTCAGGCAACCATGTAAAACCACAGGTTGAAAAACAGTTGCTGTTGTTCAGTCATGGCCCACTTTTCCTAACCCCATGGACCATAGCACACCAAGCCCCTTCTATCATCCACTTACTACAACAGTTGCTTGGTCTACTTAAAAAGGGAATTCTTAAACCAATGAAATTACAGAAAGGCAATATATCATGATTATTTAATCGCTCATTTTATCTTAGTCAAGATGGCGGACTCTTATCATCTGCATAAAAACCAAATGAAATCAAAACCCTATTACACCAGTATAAGTACATGATTCCTCTAATTGCTGTTTCCAGTCATCTTTGAGTTGAGAATGAAGCAGGCTCTTTTGGGCTACTTCTGGTGGCTTTAATTCTGTTCTCTGAATCAGAACAGATGCAAACTGCCCTGGAGTTTCCTGTTCCCATTTTCCCCTCCCTTCCTTTCCAACTCTCTCTTCATCTTTTGCCTATCGCTTTCTCTTCTTCCTTAAAGTTGAAAGTGATGGCTCAAATGAAAGAAAGGAACAAAGATTTCTTCAAGAGATCCAACTCTGATTATTTTTAGTTTTTTTAACCCTTCATGAAGCCCTGAGTGAAATCACTCCAGTGAAAATTTCTATGAGACACAGTCAAATCCACTGAATCATTTTTGTCAAGACTGGTCTTACTACATTCATACATACCTCATCAATGACAGATACTCCCATGCCCTAAATATGCCGTGCCCATCCTTTATTCCCCATATGACCCCAGGCAAGTCAATTAATGGCTGTCTGCCTCAGTTTCCTCAACTGTAAAATGGGGGAAGTAATAGCATCTAGCTCCCAGGGTTAGTGAAAGGACCAAATGAGATAATAGTTGTAACTTGATTAGCAGAGTGCCTGGAATATTACAGAAGGCATTTAATAAATGCTTATTTCCTTCCCTTTTTCAAGGGCCAGCAAGCCCCACTTCTAAAATAAGGCCTTTCTTGATCACCCCAGTTATGGTCCTCCCCCCAAGAAATTGCTTTACATTTACTTGGTACATATATTTTGTATTGACATGTCTGTGTTGTTCCTCCCCAGAAAAAAGTAATATCCTTGAGGGTAGGGACCATTTAATTTTTGTGTTTTATCTCCATCACCTAGTATACTGGTTATGTTATCCTCACAACAACTCTATATAGCAGGTGCTACTATCCCCATTTTACAGATAAGACAAAGATTAAGTAATTTGTCCAGGGTGACACATATATCTGAGGTTACATTTGAACTCAGATCTTCTTGACCACAGGTCTAGCACTCTATCTATTGTTCCAACTAGCACCCTTAATCAACTGAACTTAACTATATGTGAAATGTTTGTCTGGGAATAAGTTCAGCTATACTGAAAGTGCTATGCTAGTTTTCAAGTCACTTACTATCAGCTTAAATACAACCTAATTTAAAATGGTGTCTCATCACTAGTGTATTGCTGGTGGAGCTGCAAATCAGTACAATCATTCTGGAAAGCATTTTGATCCAGAGATTTTACTTCTAGGCTTTCATCCCAAAGAGATCACAGGTAACAAGAAAGTCCCAATATTCACCAAAATATTCATAGCAATATTTTTTGTGGTAGCAAAAAATTGAAAAGAAAGTAGATGCCAATCAACTGGGGAATGGCTAAATAAATTGTGTTATGCGAATTTAAGGGAATATTAATGTACAGTAAGAAATTACAAGTAGAACAGACACAGAGAAGCATGGAAAGATTTCTATGATCTGGTACAAAGTAAACAATGTACACGATCATTACAAGGTAAATAGAAAGAACGACAACAAACCAATCAAAAGCAATGTTTGTAAGATTACAGAGAATAAGCATGGCTCTAAAGGAGAGATATACAAAGACACCTTCACTTCCAGCCCTTTACCAAAATGCAAAAACTCCATAAATGTTCTCCACTACATTTATTTTCAGACTTTTCCAATGTATTTATTGGTTTGGGTGAGTTTTTAAAATCTCATTTTCCTCTTTTTTTTCTTCTAAGAATATTATTTCTTACATGGAATGAGGGAGCAGAGGGATACTGGGAAAAAATACAATGATGTAAATTGTATATAGGATGTCCCTAAAGTCTGGACCCATAGGAAATCTCATTAACTATGCATATTTTCAAGAAATGAAATTTTCAATATTTTATTTTATTAGTATAAATTTTTAGCCATGACAATTTGATTAATTTAATTTAATTAATTAATGAGATTTCCTATGTGTCTCCTATGTCTTCCTATGAAATCTCATTTGTGCTAATTAAATAAAATGTTGTTGAAAATTTCATTCATTTCATTTCTTGAAAATATGTCTAGTTAATGAGATTTCCTATGTGTCCAGACTTCAGGGATACAATATATATGTATATGCATATGAATGTTATGACTAAGCTCATATGACCCAACGCATGCAACTCCTTCCTCCAAAGTGCCTTCTCCCTTTTCTTTATTCTACTTATTATTGTAATAGCAGAAAAGAAAGAAAAAGAACACTCCATTTCAATGAAGAGACAGACAGTCTTGTCCAGTCCTGATGCTTTGCCTTCTTTTACTCCAGTTCTTATGCAAAGACAAGTCAGTCAATAAGCATTTATTAAGTATGTCCTATAACAACCCCTATGCTGAGTGCTAGGAGTAAAATATAAGGAGAAAGAAAGGTGTGCCCTCTAAGAGCTGACATTCTAATGAGGGAAGACAACACATAAAAAGATTCTTCCCTCTTTGGTGGAGATCAATGCCTTGAGCTTGTGGGAGAGGTGGGGAAGAGTCTGTTGAGAGCAAGAAAGAAGAAAGATTCCATCTCTTAGGTCTTCTTCCAGTTTGTCTTATGGCTTTGAGAGAGAAGATGGGCCATCCTGATCTCTCTCTTCAGTCCCTCTGAAGGGAGAAAGACTCTGGGAAGAAGTCAACATGTAGAAATTCAATATTTCTAGTGACAACTTACTACACTAGAGACTCTGGAGACTCTTCACTTTAGCTGAAATCTAGGACTCTCTCTTGGTTGATCTGAATTACCTCAGTCCCAACGGGAGAACTCATTTAAAGTGTAAAGAGTCAGGAGAGCATTCAGGAGAGGAATGAAGATATGGCTGTCCTGGATGTCCAACTTAAAATGGAGATTCTGTGAGGAACCAATCAGTTAGAAAGACACATAGGACAGATAGCACTTCAAATATGAGAAGTCCTGGTAAAGATATTTTTGTGGCACAGTAGAAAAAAGTTCAAAGAGTCAGGAGTGCAGCATGGAGAGGAACAAAGGACAACCCAGAACCCTGAAGCCAATGAAGACTAGTAGATTGGAAGGTTTCTGCTTCTTCTCCCCCAAAACACAACAAGTGGCCCCATGGCCAATAACTGACCAGTTGTAAGCCAGAATGACTATAGTCTTTTCCATATACTCTGAATAATTATGGGAAATGGCTCGTTTAAAGAAACCTATTTGCCACACAGAGATACACTTATCTACATAGCAACTGATTTCTCCCTGCCTAAGCTCATTGGTTAATTAACACACGAAACAAACTTTTTTTTTTTTACTGATTTGTATTGTAATGAAAGTTTGTGTGTGTGTGTGTGTGTTTTGCTGTGGCATCCTGCTATGTCATGACCTAATCCAAGTACAGGAGAAATTAGCAAAAGAATTTTAGTTAAGACGTTTTTCAAACAGATCATCTTATACTGGATTAATCATCAGTTCAGCCCTATTGTAAAACATAGGGAAGGTATGGTATCAGGAAGCATTAACTAAGCACCTATTATGTATCAAGTACCATGTTAGATAGAGCGCTTTTTCTTCCAGATTTTCCCCAAGCCTACTTCCATGGATCAAAACAACTTTCCTCCTTTTATTCATTCCCCCCAAATGCCCAATCACGTTCATTGTTTTGATCATCCAGGATGATCACATGACCTTTTTATTTCCACTTAACTCCTCTACCAATATTTATCTTTCCAACAATAACTGATTTAGTAAATTGACATTCGAGGCCTTCCACAATCTGGCTCCAAATCACTTTTACTCATCCTATTCTAATCCATACAGATTAGTATACTAATTGTCCTTCCAATATAACCTTATAAATCAAATCCCTGCCTTTGATCACACTGTTTCTCCTACTGAGGCTATCCCCTTTCCATTAAATGACATTCAGCAATGATTTATTAAGATATCTCATTACATTCAAAGGACTAGTTAAGTCACTAGACATATAAAGACAAAAATTAAATTTGTTGATATTAAGGAGCTTCTATACTCTGGCAAAATAACATATAAACAGATAATACAAAACATATACACAATAACATGTACAGATAATACAAAATATATACAAACATATTAAGATATCTCATTATGTTCAAAGTACTATGGAAGTCACTAGACATACAAAGACAAAAATTAAATTTGTTGATTTCAAGAGTTGATATACTCAGGCAAAATAACATATATACAGATCATATAAAATATTTACAAATCAGTGGCAGTGTGGTATGGTAGATAGAACTATTGTTTGAAAATATATACTATTTGGGGATGACATATAAGTATTCATTGAATCTAAAAGTCAGGTCCATATCCACAAAGAATAGGTGCCATTGCTTCTTGACAAGGGAGACAAAAGAAATGGCCAATTGATAATAAAAGGTTCTATGTTAGTCCAGTTTTGCCAGAATATACAATAAATTATAAATCCTTGCCAAAATCTTCAAGAGCTCACAAAATCTGTATTGATTGAACTCGTATTTCTCAGAGTTGCCCTATCTTCATTCTAGCCTTGAACACAGAGCTTAGATTGTCAGAGCTGGGCCCTAGCAATTTTACTCAGCCATTTCCACAACTACAAAGTGCCAAAAAAAACCTTTTCAAACAATTAAGAAAAGAATGATACAGGGTTTATTTTATTTTTTTCATTTACCTGATTGATTTGTTTAGACTCTGTTGTATACATATTTCTACCTGAAAGAAGTCAAATATAATTTATTTATATTAAGTCAAATATAACATAAGCTGTAGAAATTTGAGACCCATTATGCACATAGTTGAAGAACTTATATAGTATTCAAATAATCAGCAAGTTGCCCAGGCCCGTGTACATTATAGAAATCAGAGAAAAGAAAATCCCCAGTCCTGATCCCAAGTCCTCAGACACAGATCTCATACAGCATTTCCAATACAAAACAGTATGAATTCAATTCAGATCAGTCATGGAGACTTCTCAGTGTTTCAGGTGTATTTGCATAATTGTGTGTATATATTTAAAAATACATATTTAAGCCATTCATATCAACTAAAGTCCTGGATATCACATGGCAGTAAAGTAAATTGTTCTACATTCACTATCTCCAGAAATATTTCAAAGACATTTAAGATTGTCAATAACATCCATTAAAAATTAATTCTATAAAAAACTAAGTCTTATAATCCCACCCTACCAAATTGCTCTGACATGCCTAGATGAGTCACTACTGTTTGCAAAGAAAGGCTTCACTCAGAGCAGAAGCCAGAGAAATCAATATAACTTCCCCAAGTAATCAGATGTGCTGAAGACTGGAATGCTGTTAAAGAGTAATAGAAAAAGAAATGAAAAGTAATGTTTTTCCATAGATGTTGGAAAATGCATGTACTTTTATTTCCTCCAATTATATTGATACCAAAACATGATAATAGAAGATGATTCCCCAAGCATTGTGTGGAAGCCAAAGAATCATTGTGTTGACTGCCTACAGCAGGAGAGTCAGAATAATCTGAGCCTGAGGAATGGAATATCCATAAGCAGATGGATTAATTGAGGAACAAAAGTAGCCCAACATCTTTTTCACTTATTACGAACTTGAGAGCTTACCAGCAAAACCACCTCCCAGGCCTCTTAAAATTACTTAGCAATGCATTTTCGAAAAAATGTTAGTAAAGAGCCTAATTGAAACCAATTCACATTAACTTCACTAACACCCATATGTGACCCTGTGCTCCATCCAGTCGTGCCTGTCATCACAAACCTTCCTGCTAATTTCTGTTAGCCTTAAGCAAAAAGGAGAGCAATTTAAGAATAAATCTTCACTGTCCATTGTTCCTGTCAGTTCTGACACTATACAGGCATTTCAATAGTACTACTGTGAATATGTATTTTAAGTGGTCATTTTCCTACTGGTAATATAATTTTTCATATGAAATCCAGCCTACTCTGTGGAATATTCAATTTAGCTCCTAAAAGAAGAAGGGTTTGTGGATAGCATAAACTGAGAAATCATTAATAAAAATTAAATTTAAAAACTTAGCTGTCAAATAGTAACTCTTTGAGGACAATAGCAATAAGAATGGTAGCTAGCATTTATATAACTCATTCAATCTTACATGCATCAATGTATATATAGTGTATACACTACATAATAATGTTACTATAATATACTATTACATAATAGTGACAGTTGGCATTTATATCATGTTAAATTTTATATGTATTAATATACAACCATAAGCAATGGCTTTCATTTTTATTATATGTACAGTTTATGTACATTTTTTTTTCATTTGATCCTTACAATGTCCATGTGAAGTAGGTCCTATTATTATCACAATTTTGCAGTTGATGGAACCAAAGCTTAGGGAGGTTAAGTAAATTTGTCCAGGGTTGCACAGCTAGTAGTTATCTGAGCTTGATGTCTATGTCTTACTAAGTGAATCTAGCACCCTAATTCATAACACCAAACTGCTTCTCAATGAGAGCTAATATTTGTGCCTAAAACATGAAAAAGACAATTTTGTCTCTAGTAGCAGGACAAACAAAACTAGGACATGGGTAAAAAATCAAAGTTGTCAAGTATTTCAAAATTTATTCAATAAATTATATACCTAAATTGTCATTTTTAACTGACAGATTTTTTCCTCCAATCTTCCTACCATCTCAAGAGAGCTTTGTATATTTCTATAAATTATGGCTGCTCTAAGCACTCTCAACCCTGGTGCTAGCTAACAGGCTTGGACTCTTCTCTTTTCAGTAAAGGCAGCATTGTGTCATACCCATATGGAGCAGTTTTGTGTCAAGAAAAAGATTTAAATCAACTTGTAAAAAGGAATGTTTGGTATTGCCCCTGTCATAGATGAAAATTTTTATACCTGAAAAAAGCAGGAAAATAAATTGAGGTTTACAAAAATCTACTTAAAATGTGTGAAAAGTGGGGCAGCTGGGTGGCAGCGTGAATAGAGCACCAGCCCCGGAGTCAGGAAGACTTGAGTTCAAATCCAGCCTCAGACACTTAACACTTACCAGCTATTTGACTTTGGGCAAGTCACTTAACCCCAAATACCCTGCCTCCCCTCCTCCAAAAAACAACAACAACAACAACAATAAAACGTGTGAAAAGAAACACAGTTCTCAGACGAGATTTAAGCAACTTGGAACAGGAAATCAACCGCGATGTAAAGATAAAGACTTAAAACATCTTATAAAAGATTTAAAATGAAGCCTCATTTATATATGACGAGATTGATGCTTTAAAGGAGCAGAGAAAAAAACACCTACTGGAAACTAGAAAAATGTGAGTACAAAGAAACAGTTTTAAGGACACTGAATGAAATATGGTGGAACACATTGAAAACTTAGAACTACAAGGCATTTTGGTTCCTCGGTTGATTTCCATATAGGGTAAAACTTTTTTTTCAAAAGTCATGTTGCTACTTGAAGATTGAGGTATGATTAAATACTGACCAATGATTTCATAGGGGAATTACACCAAATTGTTACCTTTTAAGGAAAAGGTGATCAATGAGTGACAGGAAGCTTTGATTTAAGTCACTGAAAAATACAGAGAGCCAAGGCAGAGAAATAGTGTTGGTGAAAACATTGAAGCAGACAGTGAGCAAAAAAAGAGGTTTGTCAGAACTGTTTAAAGATACCATAAAACAACTAAATTATAATTAAATGGAAATTAAACATAAAATAAAGACCCAGAGGAGAATTCATTAGAGGGGGAAAAGCAAGGGTAGTAATCATGATCTCAGACAAAGTTAAAGCTAAAATATATTTAATCAAAATACAAAAATAGAGAAATTATACTATATGTCAGCCATGTTAATCAATATTGTTGAAGACTATTTAAAATAATAGACAGTATAAGGTCAGAATATTGTTGTGGTATAGGAAATGACGAGCTGGCGGACTTAGAACAATATGGAAAGACTTAGACTTAGGAAGGAAGAGGTTCTCTACTCTCAGAGAAACACAGGACAAATAAGCATCCTATGGTCTTACTTTAGATGCATATGAATGTATATGCCTACATATGAGGATGATTAGAGCGATCTAAGTATATGTATATAAGTATATATATGTATGTGTGTATAATATACATCTTTGTGTGCATATGCATATATATGCATATATGTGTATTGTGTGTATCTGTGGATATCTAAATATATATATATACATACATATATACATATATATATATATACACATATATATATACATATATACATATATATATACACATATATATATACATATATACATATATATATGTGTGTGTGTGTGTGTGTGTGTGTGTGTGTGTGTGTGTGTGTGTCTGTGTGTGTGCCTGTGTGTGATATATATGTATCCATGCTTAACTGTAGCCTTTTGGGGGCTGGGGCAGAGGAAAAAGAGAACAAAGTAAAATTTGCAGAACAGAGAACAAAAGAAAACTTTCACAGAAGCAAAGAAAACATGCAGAGCTCTGAACACAGTGTATAGTTTTTAATGTATAGGTTTTCTTCAATTGGAAATTTATTGTGGTAGGTTTTGAATCCTCTCTTATGTTCTGCTATGAACATGGCAATGCTTTTTTTCTTATTTTCTATTTAATTTTAATATGCAAGTTTATAATATTTTTATTTTCTTACTGTATATTAAATTTTTAGTATTCAAGTTTAAAATAAATTAATAAAAACATTTTAAAATAAAGAGACCTTGGGGCAGCTAGGTGGCGCAGTGAATAGAGCACCAACCCTGGAGTCAGGAGGACCTGAGTACAAATCCGGCCTCAGACAGTTAACACTTAACTAGCCATGTGACCTTGGGCAAGTCACTTAACCCCAATTGCCCTGCCCTCCAAAAAAGCAAAGAAACAAAACAAAAATAAAATAAAGAGACCAAAAAATAGACCAAAAAAAAAGAGACCAGTAGCAGGAGCAGCTAGCTAATAAGAAAGCCTTGGCTACTAGTTCCTGACACTCATCTTAAGTATTTTAATATGTCTGAGATTAATATATTTGTTTTCTGTGAGTTCCCTGATGCACTGGACAGAGAGTAAGCCTGTTTGCTGAAAGGAACCAATCAGGAGCCTGTAGCAAGCTAAAGTCTTGCTCATTCCCAGAAGCCTTTGCTGGTGTTCATTAGCTGGCTGACCTTGCTGAACTTGCCTCTATCTCCCCAGCCCACGATCTTGTCTTTGTTATATATGTCAGTAAAAAATAAAATTAAAAAATGACTTTTACATTGCATTTTAGTTGGTATAAAATTTTGCTCCTTTCCCATAGATGTATTTGTGGCTTCAGGATATTTCTAATGGTAATATAACCAATATGTGTTCCTCCATATATAAATACAGTATTGCCAACCCACTATCAGCAGCAAAATGTGTGTTCTGTTGTTTTCTCTAGTAAAAGTGATGAATTTGCAGTGACTCATCCATGCTTGTCTCAACGCATGACAATGACATTCACTTGGAATAAAGCTGAATAGGGAATGGCATTTAATCTGTGACTACAAAATAGAATTAAGCTGATTTGTCCTATTTAGGAACCAAACCTTATACATGAGTACCCAGAGTTTGAAGCTTTGGACTTTGGAACACCCTACTTTTTTGTTCTCCTCTGACCTTTTCTGAATTCTTTAATTTCAAATCATTTTACGTAAAACAGGAAATGGAATAAATATATTTCTAAAGCATTTGAATTGTTGCATATCTTTCTGTCTCCTGCCATCTTGTTCTGTTATCTCTGAGATTGCCAGAGAAACGTAAAACAAATGTTCCATATACAAGATACCACAGAAGGGATTTTCCTTACAACAGCTACACAGAGGCTCTCAGAACTTCACTCCATCCCCCAGCTGTGCTATTTTTAGTCCTAAATCTACAATGTCAATGGCAGACTGATAAAGTCGGCTCTAATACTTTGTTTATCTATCTGAGAGAATGTAGGATTTTCCCCTTTTTGGCAGAAAAAGGAAATTACAAGTCAAGAGTCATGCCAATGGAATTCCAGGGATTTTATAGATTCTCTTGTTGTTCGG
Organism: Pseudochirops cupreus; assembly: GCA_028627135.1. NCBI lineage: Eukaryota > Metazoa > Chordata > Mammalia > Diprotodontia > Pseudocheiridae > Pseudochirops > Pseudochirops cupreus. The sequence goes on along the minus strand of CM053580.1, from coordinate 191,644,542 downwards.
TTTATTTTTTTAAGTATGTTAAATAATACCAAATTAGGTAGACTTGGGTATGGAAATATTTTGTTATGCAAAATCACCTATTAACACTATTTGTAGCAACACTGACTTGAGCTCTTTTTACAAAGTTTCATAGGCTTCACCGGACTGCCAAAGCTCTCTCTCTGTCTCTATCTCTGTCTCTGTCTCTCTCTGTCTCTGTCTCTCTCTCTCTCTCTCTGTCTCTCTCTCTCTCTCTCTGTCTCTGTCTCTCTCTCTCTCTCTCTCTCTCTCTCACACACACACACACACACACACACACACACACACACACACAAAATTGAGAACTCCTTAAGTATAAAAAAGCCACCCCAAGGTGCATTTACTTAACTATCAGAAGCAACTCTTCTAGACTCAGATTAAGATAATTTTTGTGGTCCTGGCCTTACTCAAACTGGTTTAGTAGTTCAAATTAGGGATTGGAAGGAATACACACAGAACACCTAGCAGTTAACCAAAGGATGTTTTCTCAATCACAGCACACTCACAGGCTTCCTCATCTCCATACAGAAATGCCTATGGTCACCAAGGTGAGTTGGGTCAGAGAGATGTGCCTACTTGGACAGTAGTAGAATGCCTATTAGGTATGAGAAGCACTGACTTCTCTTGGGGTGGCTTTTTTATACTTAAGGAGTTCTCAATTGTGTGTGTGTGTGTGTGTGTGTGTGTGTGTGTGTGTGTGTGTGTGTGAGAGAGAGAGACAGACAGACAGACAGACAGACAGACAGACAGACAGAGAGAGACAGAGAGAGAGCTTTGGCAGTCCAGTGAAGCCTATGAACCTTTTCTTGGAATGATTTTTTTTTTGGTACAGTCTCAGGGAAGAACATTTAAAAAAATTTTTTTTTAATTTTTAGTTTTATTGATGTATTTTATTTATATGTTATAGACATTTACAAATGAGTCACACTTCATAAGAGGTCTCAGAACAATGTTTGTAAATGTATAAAATGAAATATATAGGATTATAAAGGAAACTCATTATATAGGTTTCCCAAATGTTTTAAGCTTTAATAACTTAAAATTGTACCAAGACTAATTTGTTAAAAGTACAAAGGTGCACTAAGATTTTTAGGACATTCTATATAGAAAGAGTTATCTATAATATTATATATATACATATATATATATATATGTCTGTGTATACAGACATATATGAGTATAGGTATGTATACACACACATATAAAAGTTCACAGACCCCAGGTTAAGAAACCCTGCTGAGTAATGTGGACTTTGAGTGAATAACTGTAAACAATTGAAACTTTAGTCTCCTGAACCAATCAAATCTCAGACTCAGCTTCACTGTCTTTTGGGGGAAACCTAGCCCAGTTTAGAAGTTTGGGCTTTAAGAGACTGGAAAACCATTACAATAAATGGAGCCTTAGTCCCCTGGACCAGTCAATCCTTAGGGCAGCTTAGACTAACTAGCCTAGACTGAATGAAGTAGAGTTTTCTCCTCTGACAATACTCCAGTATACAAATAAAATTTAAAAGCTATAGAAGTATGGGAGAAGAACAGACACTCTAGAAGAAAATGTAAATGCATAATATAAGATGTAGTCATCTAGCATAAAACAATAAATGGAATTAAATAGCTTTTGAAAAGTAAATGCATAATGAGTTTCTTCATACAATGTTAACATGTCATTAATTATTGGATTTTTAAAAGGGCTACTAAACTATTTTCAATTTTATGCCTGTTTTTAAAAGTATAAGTAAATTGGCATAATTTTAAAATATAGTTCATAGAATCATAAAGTTGTGTTTAAAATACCATGTAATCTAGCATCCAAATGAAAGATGGAATTGTTTCTACAACATCCCTGACAGATGGTCATGTTGCCTCTACTTGCTATCGTTGTTTAATCTTTGTTTTCAAAAAGGACCAATGAGATCAAAAGATGATGTCTTGACATGTGTGAACTGGATTTAAGTGAGACAAAACTGTACAAAGTCATCAGGCTCACCCTCTCTTCCTGAGTCATTGAAGTCCAGTGGCAAGAAAAAATCAAGATGACTGGCAACAGCCCAGGATGCAGTTGATGACTCTAGCATCTTTGACGTCTAACTAAGCTCTCCCTGCTCCATAGCACCTACTTCAGCTACCTTCAAGGCTATTGAGACAGAATGTTCACATCTGCCCATTCCTCTGGGAAAAGTCTTCACATGCTTGGGGCAGATATGCCCCTAACTCACTGACAAATTTTAAACCTGTCAGTTACCCTCAATCAGATTTAACCTGTTTGCCAAAACAGTTTTACTGTGATTTGGCCACACAAAAAAGCCTAAAGCTGGGAATGGTGCCTCCCCACACACAAGTGAGTAGAGCCCAAATTTAACATAAATGTCAAAGTCAAGAAATAGACTGGAGAAAGGGGGGGGGGGGAGGGGAATTTAACAAGAAAAAGCTACTATGGTGGCAGGAAAGAGAAAGATAGAAACCCAGAAGAAGACAATACTGTAAAAACAGCTACAAGCAAAGCCTCAAAGAAAAAATATAATTGGATCCAAGTCCAAGAATTCCTGAAAGAGCTCAAGAAAAAGATAAAAGTGGTAGAAGAAAAAGTTGGGAAAGAAATGAGAGTGGTGCAAGAAAATTATGTAAAGAGAGTTAATAGCTTGGGTTTTTTTTAAGGTACAAAAATACTGAAGAAAATAATTTTTAAAAAACAAAGAGCCTAATGATAAAAAGGCACAAAAATGCACTGAAGAAAAGAACTCCTTAAAAAGAATTGGCAAAATGGAAGCTCCATGAGACAGTAAAAGAAACAATAAAACAAGTCAAAAGAATGAAAAAATAAAAGAAAATGTAAAATGTCTCATTAGAAAAACAATTGACCTGGAAAATAGATTGAGAGGAGGCTTTGAAAATTTATTGGACTACCTGAAAGCCAGGGTCCAAAAAAAAAAGAGCCTAGACATCAGATTTCAAAGGGGAAACTGCCTGGATATCCTAGTGAGTAAAAAAGAAATTGAAAGAACCCGCCAATCACCTCCTAAAAGAGATGCCAAAATGAAAACTCCCAGGAATATCATAGCCAAATTCCAAAGCCCCCAGGTGAAAGAGAAAATACTTCAAGCAGTCAAAAGAAACAATTCAAATATTATCATGGAGCCACAATAAGGATCACACAAGATTGAGTGACTTGGAAGAGTTTAAACTATGAAATCATGGAAGGAAAAAGAGCTAGGATTACAATCAAGAATAACCCACCCAGCAACAGGGGAAAAATTGATATTTAATTAAATAGAAGACTTTCAGGCATACCTAATGACAAGCTCAAAGCTGAATGGAAATTTGACTTTCAAACACAAGACTCAAGAGAATCATAAAAAGGTAAACATGAAAGAGTAATCATAAGGCTCTCACTAAAGTTAAACTGTTAACATTCTTATACAAGAAGATGAAACATGTAACTTCCAAGAATTTTATCATTATTTGGTCAGTTAAAAGGAGTTTACATAGACAGAAGTCATGGGTGAATTGATTACATCGGAATGATATCCAAAAAGAAAAAATGAAGGAATGAGAAAGAGGGATGCACGAAGAGAAAGGGGGAGAGGTAGATGGGGTAAATGGGAGAAATGGGGGTGGGTGGCAGGCAAAGTTAGACTCTCACTCTCATCAGAATTGGTGTAAGATGGGAATATATATGTATATATACACACACATATATGCATGTATATATGTGTATGTATATACATATATACACATATATACATATATGCACATACTTAGATATAGAAATCTATCTTATCAAATAGGGAAATAGCAGGGAAAGGAGATAAGAGATATTGGGGGCTGATGATAAAAGGAAGGGGAATTAAGGGAGGTAGTAGTAAAAAACAAAAGAGAATTTTGAGGAGGGATAGGATAAAAAGAAAAAGAGAAGGTCAAACAAGAAGAAAATAGGATGGAAGGAAATACATAGTAATCATAACTGTGAATGTGAATGGGATGAGCTCATCCAAAAAATAGAAGCAGACAGCAGAATAGATAAGTAACAAGAATCTAAGGGGCGGCTAGGTGGTGCAGTGAATAGAGCACTGGCCCTGGAGTCAGGAGGACCTGAGTTCAAATTTGACCTCAGACACTTAACACAAAATCAGCCATGTGACCTTGGGCAAGTTACTTAACCCCAATTGCCTTACCTTCTCCACTCCAAAAAGCAGAAAGGAAGGAAGGAAGAAAGAGAAAAGAAACAAAAATCTAACAATACTTTATTTATAAAAGGCACACTTGAAACAGAAAGACAGAGAAACAGAGTAAAAATAAAGGGCCAAAACAGACTCTATTTTACTTCAGCCAAAGTGAAAAAGGCAAGGGGAGCAATTATGATCTCAGACAAACTAAGACCAAAAATAGACATAATTGAAAAAGAAAATCAGGGAAACTACATTTTGCATGGACGATGATGAAGTAATATCAAAAAAAAAATTTACAGCAAGTTTCTTTTACAAAAGCCTCATTTCTCAACTACATAGAAAACTGAGTCAAATTTATGAAAATAAGAGCCATTCCTCAGTAGCTAAATGGTCATATGAACAAGCAGTTTTCAGAAGAAGAAATCAAACTTAGCTATAGTCATATAAAAATGCTCTAAAACACTATTAATTAGAGAGATGCAAATTAAAACAGCTCTGTAGTACTACTTCACATCTATCAGAAATGACAAATGTTGGAGGGGATTGGGGTGGGGGGGAAATACGGCCACTGGATGTTAGTGGAGTTGTTCATTAATTACGCCATTCTGGAGAACAATTTAAAATTATGCCCAAAGGGTTATAAAACTGTGCATATCCTTTGATCCATCAATACCACTACTAGGGCTGTATCCCAAAGAGATTTTTTTTAAAAAGGTAAAGGACTTTTTTGTATAAAAAATATTTATAACAGTTCTTTTTGCAGTGGCAAAGAATTGGACACTGAGCAGAGGCTCATCCATCGGTGAATGGCTGAACAAACCGTGGCACATACTTGCAATGGAGTGCTATTGTACTATAAGAAATAATAAGGAGGGTGGTTTTGGAAAAATATGGCAAGATCTATACGAATTGATGCAAAGTGAAGTGCGAAGAACCAGGGGATCATCACAGCAAGTAACTGTATTGTTGCAATGATCATCAATTGTGGGAGGAAAATGACTACTCTGATTAATACAATGAGCCAAGAAAATTCCAAAGAATTCATGATGACAAACACATATCTACCTCTAGAGAGAACTGATGAACTCTGAATGTAAACTGAAGTATATTTCTCTTGCTCTTTTTTCCTTTGTTTTGCAATGTGGCTTATGTGGAAGTATGCTTTACATGATTTCACACGTGTAATTGGTATCATATTGCTTCCCTTCCCAGTGAGTGAGGCATAGAGAGAAGAGAGAATTTGGGACTCAAAATTTAAAAAGAAAAGAATGTTAAATATATTTTTCTTAAAATTTAATTTGGGAAATATTCAACAAAATAAAAATATTAAATATGGATAATGCTATGTTTTAAAATTAAATCCATATGTATCCCTCAGGGATCCTTAGATACAGTTTAATGGGCCCTATTTCTATTTTTCAATTCAATAAATATTTATTAACCATCTATCATATACCAGGCAATATACTAAGCAATTGAACTTGACATCTCTTCTCTAGAGTATCAAAGAGCTCTTTAAATCTTGGTCATGTCATCCTACATGTTAACTATTCCCTTCCAGGTTTTCATCAGCTACAGTAATAATAAAAATGCTTTCCATATCTTCATACAAGTCCCTACAACCTTTCACAGCACAATGGCTCACTCTTCTCACATGAAGGAATCTTGGGTGAAGGGGAGGGACATTGCATTCAAGAGACCATCAAGATCTATAGAATGTCAGAGCTGAAATGAGAGCACCATCATTTTTCAGAGGGGGAAACTGAGGCAGAGAGCAGCAAAGTAAGTCACCAACATAAAAGAAATATTAAGTGGCAGAGCTTAGATTTGAACAGTAGGTTTCCCAGCTACCAAAGCTGTGCTCTTTGGAATTATGTGGTTCCAAAATTGACAAACTTACTTTCACAAATTTCTTTCCACAATCTAATTTCTTATATTGCCTGAGAAGCAATATAAGTAAAGGAATAACTTTAAAGACAAGTAAAGGACCATATTTGGGTCAGCTGCATAAGAGAGAAAATGTCAGGCAAGTAACCTTCTCTCATTTCTAGAAGAATGGGAGAGTTTCGTCATATAGGTCTGCCTCATTTCATGGTTCCTAATAGGGCACTCTGGAGAAATGTTTCAATGAATTGGAACAGAAAAGAAGAAATTATCCATGGATGCATTTTGGAAGATTTATGGGCTTTCTTTACTAGTGAAATTTTATTTGAACTTCCCCTGTAAGGAAACTAAGCTTTCAGACTTAAGAAATAGTCAAGGCATTTTGCTCACAGCTGCAGCCCTGGATTATTTTTTCCTTAGGGGAGAGCACAGAGCTTTTTATGTAATCATAAATGTACTGTTTTCCCACGATGAGCAAACTGTCTAAGCATTTTTTTCTCCAAGAAAAAAAGGGGGGGAGGAGACTCGACATGTAAAGAAACACAAATGAAACATGATGTTTATTTGCAGATTCAGTCAACAGAATAAAGAGTCATGTAGGAATTTAATATTACTGGGACCTCAGAAATAATTATAAGGCATATGAAAATTAGGGTAAGAGAGCCACCATGGCACAGTAGAAAGAATTACGAATTTGGAGTCAGAGGAACCAAGTTCAAATCCTAGCTTTGCTACTAACTTTGGGCCAGTCATAACTTCTCTGAGTCTTTGTTTACTCATCTGTAAAATGGACTGGAGGGTCACAGAATCAGGACCATAGAGGTGTCATTAAAATGAACCTTAGAGCTCATCTAGTCCATAGCTCTTATTTTATTGGTGGCTAAAGTGAGGCTTAAAGAAGTGAAATGGCAAGTGGCTCCTCCATTGTCACAAAGGTAGCAACTGTGACAGCAAATTACACTTAATAAGATTTTTATTTTTCATGAAAGCTCGTTAATGTCAACAAGAGATTACTTTGCTAAACAGTACGCGTTTTAATACATTTTTCAGGTTTTCTTACTGTTTACATTTATTAACTACCAAAAGCACAGTGAAAAGACACGTCTTTCTCCTCTCAGAGTAGAGACAGAGTGACCACAGTTGGTTGCTGCAGGTCACGTGACAAACAAGAGCGCGTGTGCAGTGGCAACCCACCCACCAAATTACAAGAGGGACACAGTAGTGACTAGTGGAAAGTGGGTTAGGTGGGGCACTTAGGGTTAAGCTTGGCACAGACAAAGCACTTGTTGCATCTCTACATTTTTCTCAGGCTGCCTAAAATCCTTTGGCAAGCCACAAGCCCTATGTTGTGCAGGCCTGCGGCTGAGGGTCACCAAGACCTACTTTGTCTGAATTGAAGGTGGCCATAAATACTACTTCAGTGGAATTGATGGGTTAATGCAAAGAACAGACCAATTAAGCAAATGAAAATTAATCATATCACTTGCCTAAGCTGGACAAATATTTGACTTTATTAACCTTCAATCTACCTCGCTATCCAGAGTCTTCTAACTTAACTGTGCATTATTCAACATCAAGGACATTAAAGACTTGGGCTTTGTGTACAATATTAAAATCATGAGCCATTCTGAACATTTCAGCCAAATCATAGCCAATTTTTTAAAATAAATTCAATCAGTTATTCTACATCATTCATTATCAGTTATTCTATGTCACTTATTAAAGAGAGTGAAAAAAGAGAGAGAGAAAACTTACTGATCATCCCAGTTAGATGGGATATAAAGCAGACCTTAAAAAACCCAAGAGTCTTGTAAAGCCTTGGCTTTACAGATGAATAAACTGAGGCCCCGCATTTTGCCAAAGATCACAAAGTAGTACTGGGAGCAAAGTCAGGTTCATTTTGATGCAATTTTTAAAATTTCAGTCAATTCTGTTGACATTACATAAAACTTTTTTTTGTTTGTTTCTCACTCAGAATAGTAAGCTTAGCTTTTAACAATTCTGCTTATTAGCTAGTTTAAGCATAATGAAGTTTCACTTACCTTTGGTCATTTTTATCGATCAATTAGTCATGTCCAACTCTTTGTGACCCCATTTGGGGTTTTCTTGGCAAAGATACTGGAATGGTTTTCCATTTCCTTCTCCAACTCATTTTGCAGATGAGGAAACTGAGCAAAGGGGGTTAAGTGACTTGCCCAGGCTCACACACACAGCTATTAAGTGTCTGGGGCCATATTTTAACTCAGATCCTCCTGATTCCAGGGTCTTGTGATCTATCCACTGACTCACCAAGCTGGCCCTTTGGACAGTATTAGAAAACCATTTTTACCACTCTATTTTACCTTGACAACTTGCACATCTGTCCTGACTGCAGAGCAGACAGAAGCATACACACTGTTTAGCACATTATGCCACCCCAGCTTTTTCCTACATCAACAAGGATGTTATTTCAAAAAACAAGTTTGTTAATATATCATTTCCCACATATTGTTAATAGAAATATAATTCAACGCATGAGAAAAACACAGAGGCTTACATGTCAAAGCTCCCTTCCTAATATCTCTGCCCCTATTAACTTTCTTCCCTGCTTTCCCAGCACAAGTTGTTTCTGTCAATTTATTTTCATTTCCCTTGAACAAAATGGGAAGGAATAAACAGGTCTACACAGATGGCTGTCAGCAAAGTGATGACTGCGACTGAGAATGAGTGTACAGAAATATGCAGCTTGCTAAACTTTTCACAGGAAAGCTTGCCTATGTCTAAAATGCCAAAAGCAATTGGACTTCAAGGATATTTTTAGAAATTGATTTTTAAAGCTTATTTCTGAAAACAGAATAGCTGTAACAAATGGAATCCACATTAAACAACTCACTAATGGGCTGCAAAATTAGAGCCAACTGAACTAAAAATGGAAAACAAAAGACTTCCTAGTAGATGTTTCTATTAAAAATAATGATAGAATTAGAGACCCGAAGTCCAGGCCAACCCCTCTCCTGCTTCATGTCAGGGCCAAACTCAAGAGTGCTTTCCCGAAAAAGGTCATTATTTATCCTCAGCCCAAATATCTCCAGGAAAGGAGATTCCACAGCTTCCCTTGGTTACCAGTTGCTGGGTCTCACATTTCAAACCTGGAAATCTCTTTTTGGCTCACTCAAATCTCTCCCACTGATACACTGTCTCAGGTGTTGTCTTCAGCACAAGTGGAGAACAGCTATTCATGCCCACAACAAATCTCTCTGGGCTAGGAGATTGCTCTCCAGAATCAATAATGCCAGCTCCTTGAGCTTTTCCTCAGAGGTTCTATGTTCCAATCCTTTTAAAAATGTATCACATCCTTTCAGGCCATCTTCAATTCTCCTATACATCTTGAGCTCAGGTCCCCAAACTAGACAGAATGAGAGGATTATCTTGCAGTCAGTACATAACCATAATCCTGTGTCTACATTTCTTGAGCACGCTCTTTTAAAATTTTTTTTAAATAATAAAAACATTACCCAGTATTATTTGCCTTAAGCTGGAAGGCCAATGTAACTTTCTCTGTATGACAAGAAAAAATTCCATCATTTCAGCATAAATACAGTTATTCCATGATAAATAAATAATCCTTTCCTGCCTCCTTTTTAAATTTCTTTTTTCTCCTCTTCTCTTTTTTTCCCTAAGGGGGGGGCACGGCATTGGAGGTGGTGGTGGTGGTTCTAAACCTAAGATTTCACCAGTTCTGGGAAGTCCCAGTATATTAAAGTATATCAGCAATTCATCTGTAATTTATAGTCTTAGAGAGCTGCTTGAAACAGACAGGTTCATTCATTCAACAACCATTTATTAAGCACCTAAATTAAACACTTAAAATATGCCAGACATTGTAATAGGCAAAGAGGAATGAAAAAGCAAAAAAATGAAGCATTACCTTCCCTCAAGGATTTTGCATTTGATTGTAGGGAAAACAGACAAGTAAATGCAAGATATGGGGAAAAAAAACAAAGTCTCTGGGGCAGAAAGGGTGCTAGTAACTGAGGTGTGAGTAAGCTTTGTGTAGCAGGAGGCAGTTGAACTGGGTCTTGATGGATAGGGATAGGAATTAAACAAGGAGAAGGTGAAGATGGAAGGCCATACAAAGAGAACAAAGTGGAATCAGTAAGATATGGCAGCCAAGTGGATATGAGGAATGAGGAGGAGGGAAGAGTCAAGAATGATTCCAAAGTTGTGAACTTGAGTAACTGGAGAATAGTGATGGCCTTGACAACAAGGGAAGTTCAGAAGAGGAGATGGTTGGGGAATAAAGGGAATGAGTTAGGGCTGCCTAAAGGAGGTCAAGTGGGATCTAGACAATAGACAGTTGGTGTATAGCTAGAGCTCCAGAGAGAGACTACGGCTGGATCTGGGAGTGTTCTGCCACAGAGATGATAGTTGAACCCTGATGAGATCACCAAGTGAGTGATCACCATATGAGTGCAGAGAAGAGGTTCCAGGATAGTACTTTGGGATTAAGGGTATGCTGGAGTCAGCTTGTACTGAGGAGAGCCGATTGTTAAATTTTCAGTGTGAGTGTTTACACTTCAGTAACTAACAAATGCTACAAATCAAGACTTGATGTAGGTACTGTTTTCTTGATTATCTGGACTTAAAGTGATGAAAAAATGTTAATAATATAGATTAAACTTACAAGCGTACATATACATGTACAACCTCTATCAGGTTGCTTGCTGTCTTGGGAAGAATGGAGTGGAGGGAGAAAAATTTGTAACTCAAAATCTTATAAAAAATGAATGTTGAAAACTATCTTTACATGTAATTGGGAAAAATAAAATACTATACACATTTTTAAAGTGTGTATACATCCTTTTTTCTGGAGTTTCAGTTATCAAACTTTTACCAGCATGACCATTCCTGGGACATAGTTGCACTGAAGGGTTGGATATAGGATCCAACAAGGGATATTGAGTGTAAACAACCAGATAAGTAGGAGGAGAACCAGTGAAAAACAATATTATATAAACTCTGATAGGAAAGAACATTCAGGAGAAGACAGGAGTCAACAGTGCAAATGCTTCCAAGCATTCCAGAAGAACAAGGACTAAGAAAAGGTCATCATATTTCACAATTGAGAAGTCATTGGTAACCCTGGAGAAAGTTTCAGCAGAATGGTTAAAATAAAAACCAAACTGTAATGTTTGAGAAGAGGAAAGGAAATGAAAGCAATGAGTATAGACAGCACTTTTTTTCTGTGAGTTTAAAGGATGGTTAAAAGGAGATGAGGTAGAACAATAGCCTAAGAGATTGGCAGGGTCAAGTGAAAGGTATTTTTTTTTTAATGTTGGGAGAGTCCTGGACTTGCTTGCAGGCATTGGTGAAAAAGATAGTAGATAAGGAGAGACTGAAAATTAGAGAGAATAGGGAATGACTAAAGGAACAAACTAACCAATGTGATAGGAGGGGATGAGAACCAACGGTGTAACATAGAGAGGTGGATGAGAAAAGTCATCTCTTCAAACACTTTTTCTGAGAGTAAGTGGGGAAGTGGAGTGTGGGAGGTCTGATGAGAGAGTAAAAAGTTTGTAATAGCTACTGTAGAGAATGCAAAAGGGAGGAATAAAAAGATTGCTTTTCTGCAGTGAAGGCCCAGTTGAGCTTAAATAACATAAATCTGAAGCAGATAGTCATCATGTGACTTCCTCCAGCTCTGCTCTGCATCTTGTAAGGTTAAATGAGTTGCCTGTGATCATACAGTCATTATGAACAAGATATCTCTTGTTTAAAAATTTTTTTGATTATGCTGTCAACATTGGAATTACTGGGTCAAAAAGCATGATTTTGAAAAAATTTTTATTTCATAGTGCCAGATTGCTCTCCAAAAATAATTTAGCAATTTCTTCCACTCATTAAATTATAAAAATTGCTACTCCTATACAATTGAGATAAATTTGTTTCCATTTTCCTCATCTTTCCCAGAATTCATATTTTTATATTTAATTTTCTAATTTAGTTAGAATTTACTGTGATATATAGTAAATACATAGTATAAAAAAGTACAAATTCCATTCCTGCAAAAGTGAGAAGCAATCTTCCCATTGTTACATTTGTTAAGTAATGAATATTTTTCCCCAGTTTGAACAATCAACAGGGATAAAACTTGAACCTTGGTCTACCTAACTCAAGACCAGCCCTTTATCCACTAGATACACTGCCTCTCTTTTGTTTGGTTTTTAAAGATTTTTTTTTTAAACATGCTATTACAAATTAATACATACACAGGGCTACTGATCCGATTCAAAGCGATAGTCTCAGTTCTATTTGATTGTATAAGTACATATATACAGAGCCCACATCCTTGTATAGGGACAATTTAGTAATAAGCACAATTCTCAACGACCCTTTACAAAAGTAGGAGTTTGAACCAGATGGTGCAACTTAGACCATTCCTGGGTAAACATATCTTTTCCACAGCAGAATTGTCCTTATTAAATGAGCAGTACTTCCAGCCCAAAGTGGAAGCTGGGGTTCTAATTCAGTTTCAGAACCTGGAAAGGCATACTCTAATACAAAAAAAAAAAACTGCTCTTGAATAAAGGCATTACCAGTTCCTAATTATAATACCTCCTAGTTCTAAAGTATTTAAGGTTTTCAAAAGTATTGCCTGCAGCCAATCAATGGTTGACCATTGACCTAGACTAACTTTCCCCAAACTCTATTTCTTAGAACACTCTTGATCTTTTTTTGACTAACTGTTGTTAAAAAAAAAAATTAAGGCTAGAAATATTTTCCCTCTAAAATGTTAAATTTGAAATTATGTATATATGAGAAATGCTTCTTAAACATGAAAGTTTGGTAGTATATTAAGACATCACTTTTACTTCCTCTATTTTGTAACAAAATTGTCCTAACTTCCATTTATTCCAGGAACATTTCAGATCCTCAGATTTCCATTTCCAGTATTTATTGGTTCCATTATTGAACTTCAAATCCCAAAGTATACTATGGCCAAAGGAATTTGGAAAACACTAATGTAAATATGTTTGATATTTAAGTATTTTTTTTAGTTTTTTATTTAATATTTTATTTTCCCCAGTTACATGTAAAAACATATATTAACCTTTTTTTTTTAATTTTGAGTTTCAAATTTTCTTCTTCCCTCGTTCCCCTCCCCATTTATTTAGAGGAAAGCAATTTGACATGGGCTATACATGTGCAGTCACGTAAAACACGTTTATAAAATAGTCTTGTTGTGAAAGAAAACACAGACCCCTACTCGCCCCCCCCGCCAAAAAAACAAGAAAAATAAAGAAAGGTTTTTGGTTTGGGTGGTGTTGTTGTTTTTAAGTATACTTTGATCCACATTAAAACTCCATCACTTTTTCTCTGGAGATGGATAGCAATTTTCATTGTAAGACCTTTAGAATTGTCTTGGATCGTTGTATTGCTGAGAATAGCTAAATCATTCAGTTGATTATTGTACAATATTATTGTGTACAATGTTCTCCTTGTTCTGCTCATTTAACTTTGAATCAGTTCACATAAGCCTTTTTTTTTCTGAGAGCATCCTGCTGATCATTTTTTATAATACGATACGATATCACTACAATCACATACCACAACTTTTTCAGTCATTCCCCAACTGATGAATATCCCCCTCAAATTCCGGTTCTTTGCCACCAGTAAAAGAGTTGCTATAAATATTTTTTGACATAGAGGTCTTTTTCCTGTTTTGTTTTTTATCTCTTTAGGATACAAACATTAATAGTGGCACTGTTGGATATTAAAGGATATGCATAGTTTTATAGCCCTTTGGGCATAGTTCTAAATTGCTCTTCAGAATGGTTGAATCAATTCACAACTCCACCAACTGTGCATTACGGTTTCAGTTTTCCCATCTCACCTCCAACATTGGTCATTTTCCTTTTCTGTCATATTAACCAATTTGATAGGTTAGAATAATACCTCAGAGCTATTTTAATTTGCATGTCCCTAATTAATAATGATTTAGAGCATTTTTTGTATATTCATAGATGATGTTTAAGTCTTTTGTCATGACTTTGTTCTTTGTAAATATGTGGACTTACCAGGAAGATGGCAAACTGTCCTATTTAGCATTACCAAAGGAAATAAACACTCCATTAGTCAAAACTCAGAAATTGCCCAGCTTCTCTCCAACAGTTTCAGCCTTTTTTCAGTGCCTTATACTGAGTTCAATAAATATTAAATTGATGATGACAGTTCTCTGAGATACCATTCACCAACACATTCTTTTAAAGCATTTACTGAGACCATAAATGTGATAATCCGAGAAACTTTGAAGAGGATTGCAAGGGGATTTCAGCAATCCGTTGTGCTTTCCAATCAATAAGTAATTCATCTACCAAACAGTTTCTCCTGTGTGAGCATTCACATAAGAATCACTGAAATGAAAACCTCAATAGCACTTTCTTAGACCAAATCCCAGCTACCTAGAAAAATAGCAATATGTGACATATGTGATAAAATGCCTAGAAGTCTAAGCCTGGTGACTTTCAACAGCAGTAACTGAATATGTGTTAGTCTCATCTTGCATAGGTCTAATATAATGTGAGATTTCATAGCTGATTTCTTCCCTTTTCCATGATATAGAGCTTCAATTCAATTTAATAAACATTTATTAAATGTTCACTATGTGCAAGCCACTATGCTAGATAACAAACTTGAATAAAGGCATTACCAATTCCTAATTGTAATACCTCCTAGTTCTAAAGTATTTAAGGTTTTCAAAAGTATTGCCTGCAGCCAATCAACGGTTGACCATTGACCTAGACTAACTTTCCCCAAACTCTATTTCTTAGAACACTCTTGGTCTTTTTTTGACTAACTGTTGTTAAAAAAAAATACATCCTTGTATAGGGACAATTGAGAGTAAACAGGTCCCTGGGACAAGATGATTTGGGTGGAGAGATCCCAAGATACCACAAAGTCAGTCCTCCCTTGATGCAAGTCTCCAGGACATTGTAAGGTGGCTGATGGAAGATGCTGTTATCGTGGGCTAGGGTGGAGCTGGGTCAGAAAAAAATCGATGTCGATGATGTGTGCTATCTGATGGCTTCTTCTTATTATAATAATAATAGTGAATAGTGAAATAATAATTTCACTAATTAATCTTGTTTGCTAAGTCCTTAACTCAGTTCTTTCTATACTTCCAAAGGAATATAAGTAGCACCTTCAAAATTTCAGAGCAAAGCTCATTCTGCTCTATTTATGACTAGTACCACTCTTCATTTTATGAATAAGAAAACAGTATCTGATGAAGTTAAATCAATTGTCTATGGTTGGATGTCGAACCCAGGAAGATCCTGCCTGACTCCTAGTCCACACTGCAGATACATATATGCATACATATTATACGTTTATAAATAATCAGCACTTGGAAACATAGGCAATTCAAAGCCAGATAGTACCACTGTTTATATTATATAAGGCAGTGTGTCTATAGGTTTTGTGCTGTTGAAACACAAATCCATTAATCCCAAGATGTCTTTTCTTTATTCCATGTCGACAATTTACTTGACCTGTAAGAAAAACAAAGTGGCTGTGGAAACATTTCCATAAACATATTTCTACATGTTCAGATGGCTAGGGCTATTTACAGGAATGCCCTCTAGGCTGTACTATAATCAGACAAAAGGGCTTTCCCTAGTGGGCAGGATAGATGGTTAGAAATGGTGGAAGGGGTAGTTGGCAGAGTCCACAAAAACATTTAACCTCAAAAATCCAATACAACACAACCAGTGTGCACTGAATTAAATTCAGTGCTTCCTCCTTGAATGACTGCTATGCAAACTGTCCTGTGCTAAGTACTAGAGGTGTACTAACAAGCCAAGGTCCCTATCCTAAAAGAACCTGGCCAGACAGTCAAAGCTTGAGGGTGCTAAATAGTTAAATAGGAATACCAGGCAGGTTGGGGGAGGGAGTGGTGAAATCTCTGTGTGATCCCACAGCTAGAACATTCACACAAGATACATTGTGCCCCCAAGGAATCAGTCCCCAATAATATTTTCGAATTCATTCCTTCCCTGTGCCTTTGTATGAATTTCAGTCTCCCTCTGGGTCAATTTCAGGCATTGGCAGACTGGAAAAAAGTGTTCCCTGGAGAGTGAGAATCCCTAAAAGGTAGGATCACTCATCTGTGAATGGCCAGAAAAAATCAGAAGACTGGTCTCCACTGGTCAGGTTACTAGAGGGCGGCAGTTGCTAAGAATTGGTCCCATACTAAACTAATTGAGTTCTTGTTTAAGAGAGGCACACTATAAGGCTGCCCCTTTGTCCTCTCCTAGGGAGAATGCTTAGGAAAGATGATGGTTGTCTTTCACTGGGGGAAAATGATGCAATTACCTGAATAGGCAGAAGGGGGAAATTGCTTTTGAGGGAAATAATAATAATATGAAAATTTCATATGGTATTTTAAAGTTTGTGAAGAGTTTTATACATTTTATCTCATTTAAGCCTTGTAACAATCACATGAGCTTATACATTATTCCGATGCCATGGACGAAGACTGAGATTGAGCCAAGTGACCTGCTCATGGTCGCAGAGCTGGTAAAGTGACAAGAGAAAGGATTTGCACCTGTTTTTCTGGCTTCCAAGTTCAACACTCTTCATTATGTCACGGTGCCTCTAAGATAATGAGTTTGTTTTTAACATGTCAAGTTTCAGCTGACAACAGGCAATTTAAGGGGAAATTTACAGTACACAATGTACAGGGTTAGTGCTTAGGAGAGGTTAGGCTTGGAAAAGAAGCTCCAGGAGTCATTATAATAATTTACATTTATAGAGTTTTTCAGTTTTCTCAAATTGCATTCACTTCCTTTTTCCCCCTTTTTGCAGCTATGTGGTTAAAGGTTTGATGTAGACTATGATTATAATTCTAGGACTATGATTTTAGGTAGCAAGCATTTATCAATGGGCCCATTCTGCAGATGAGGAAAATAAAGCTCAGAAAGTTTAAAGAACTTGTCTATGAACAAATGTCTAGTTACCAACAGACTCACACACATGGTTTTTGAATCAGTCTGGTATATTTTCCACTGCATTTGGTTCCCCCAAAGGGACTACTTCTCACAGAGAGGAGTGATGAATCCCTGAGAGTAGGGGACTTGCAGGGGTATGGTGACAAATGTTTAACAACCAGCTCTGCAGTGGGAATGGGGGATGTATTCAGAACATATGTTTAAATTTAATCTACCTTAATGTTTTCTCTATCACTGTCTTCACTCTAGACCAGTGGTTCTCAACCTTCCTAATGCCGGGACCCTTTAATACTTGTATGTGGGTGTATCTACATGTGGGCAGACCCGCCTGGAGATGGATAGAGGAGCGGTGTCTCGGTTCCTAAAACCATAGGAAATATGTGTTTTCCTTAGTCTTAGGTGACTCTGTTCAACTCCCAAAGGGGTAGCGACCCACAGGTTGAGAACTGCTGCTCTAGACAATCACCAAAATAATAAACCAACCTCTGATCTGCAGCATTTGTAGATTTCCTTGGGGTAAATGCTCACACTGAAAATTTAACAATCAGGATCCTATTCCAGCTGGCTCCAGCATACCCCTGGGGAATATTGGGGAAAGTGTATAAAGAGGAAATCAAAAAACTAAAGACTAAGGGCTTCGAAAACCCCCACATTGAATGCAGTGGGAATTCTGTTAACTTTATTTGATACTTTTATCAATGCTTCTTACCTCCCTCTTTTCCTCCCCATTCTCTGACCACTTTCAGATTTCCTTCTGTTTTTACTGCAATTCTTGTCTCTCTCCCTCTTTTAAGCACCCAGCAGAAAGCAGAAACTAGCACTCGGGACCGAGCATGCCCAGGGACCACTGGCAAGTTTCCATTCTAGAACCAAAAAAGGGCAGGGTACAGGGGCACAAGAAGGCACTGTAATCATCCTGATGCAGTCTGACAGGCTTGGCCCAAGACCAAACTGTATATTTAGCAGTTATCTCCAATATTGAGCGCTCCTTTTAAGTGAGTAACTCCTGCTTTAGTTTCCACCCTTTGTTCTCAGTGGAGTCCATATGATTCCCACCAAGGTGTTAATGGCTGGTGAAAGTTCCAGAGGCTACTCTGCCCCAGGAGTATTTGCATTTCACAAAGGAACTAAGTGAAACTAAAGAGCAGAAAGCCTTTTTTTTTTAAGATGAATCTTTTTTGGGGGAAAAAAAATGAATTTAGAGAGGTATTGTGGCTTAGGGGACTGAGAGCTAGCCTTGAAAGGAAGGAAGCATTTGAGTTCAAGACTGGCTGCTGACACTAAGTGCTGTCTAGAGCAGGGGTGGGGAACCTGTGGCCCTCTAAGTCCTTAAGTGTGGCCCTTTGTTTGAATCCAAACTTCACAGAACAAATCCCTTCAATAAAAGGATTTGTCCTGTAAAACTTGGACTCAGTCAAAAGGCTGCACCCAAGGACCTAGAAGGTCACTTATGGCCATGAGTTCCCCACCCCCTGGGATTCTAGACAATTCTGTGAGATTAAACAAGAGAAGATCCAGATAAAGGAGTTTCCTTGACTGGGAGTTCTCTATATCAATGAAACCAGAGTTTCATTCCCTATCCCCTACTATGAATTTAATTATGAATAAAAAGAAATATTTTACTATATAAAGAACAAGAAAGGATTGAAAAAGAAACATGAACCTCTGCTATACATAGGGTTTTAAAGATAGATTTATAGATATACGTATATTGAATTATGCATATTAATTACATATTCAAATGTATGTGTGTATTATGTATTTATATATTATATTATATATATAAATTTATGCAAAAAGATTTGAACTCAGGAAGATGAATCTTCCTCATTTCAGACCTGGCATTCTATCCACTGTACCACAGTGGTACTTCTCCATGTGTGTGTATGTGTGTCAAAGAGAAATGCATGTATCTATATCTACATATATATATATATATATATATGTACATGTATATGTATATGAGAGAAATTTGTATATATCTACACATACATATATGTCACCCATACATGTGTGTGTGGATTGGGTGAATGGATGGATATGGACAGCTACATGGCACAGTAGATAGAATACCATACAGACAATTTAACAATGCAGTAACAAAATTGCTCTCTGTGTCCCCTTCTGTGCTGTGGCTCAGTGGGTAGACACCCAGCCCAGAGTCAGGAAGACCTGAGTGAGACCTACTGGTGAGACCTCGGGCAAGTCATTTAACCCTGTTTGCCTAGTTTTCTTATCTGTAAAAGGGAACTAATAAAAGCAGGTCAAGGTCACGTAGGTTGAAAGTTGTTGATAGGATCAAATTAGATGATAATTGTAAAGCACTTGGTACAGTGTCTGACATATAATAAACATTGTATAAAGGTTAATTACTATTATTTATTTGAAACTATATTTTGTAGCTGCCCTTTTAAAAAAGAATGACTCTTTAAAGGGTAGAATTTTAAATCCTATGATCAGTGAAATGTGTATTTTTGATAGGGAAGGCCTTCCTTGTATCCAGTTGATCACATCATGAAGACAGCTAGTCAGTCACCTGTCATCTAAGATATAGTGAGCCCTTAACAAAATATCTTTATTCCACTAGACCAGTGGTTCTCAACCTTCCTGATGCTTCAACCCTTTAATACTCGCGTCTGCCTGGAGATGGATAGAGGAGGTTCCTAAGACCATCGGAGATATGTTTTCTGATGGTCTTAGGTGACCCCTGTGATGCCTGTGAAAGAGTTGTTCAAACCCAAAGGGGTCAGGACCCACAGGTTGAAAACCGCTGCACTAGACTAAATTAAACTGGTTCATCAAATATGTAAGAGGTGAAAGTCTTTCCTTCCTGCAAATTGGACCCATTCAACCTATGTGACCTTGAGCCTCACTGCTGGGTCTCAGTTTACTCACATATAAAAATGAAGGGAAAATGAACTGGATGAGTTCCTTTTTGGTTCTTAATCTGTAACTCCTCTCTTTCTGAATTGTTTTTGCTAATTTACTGACACCATGGCCATTCCTGAAGCAGAAAAAAAAATCAGTCTGTTTTCCCCCCAAAAGCAGTGTTTTCTCTGGGGAGAAAGAAATCATATATATAATTCAGGTTTCTGAATCTTCTCTGATGTAAACATGTTTATCCCTAAGAAAGTAAATGAATATTGCAGCCTTACAGAAACAAGATCAATGGGGGAAATCTTTCCTTTTCAGAAAACCAGTTGCCTAGAAAAACCCAAAGCAACACAGATCACAGGCTCATTTGAGGCCCAGTGTGATTTTGACATACCCTTCTGTACTGGGCCAGCCTAACCCTTAACACAAGGAAAAAGGAAAAAATACTTCAATTACAGAAAATAAGTGTCAGGTAATGAATTTCTCATACTTTCCCCTATCATTAATAAATGAGGTTCTTCCCCCTTTGGCTCCTAGAATTAGATGTGACACAACACCTTAACACAATCTGTTTGTTCTAAGACCCTGATAATAGGAGCCCATCTGCTTGCAGACAGAAAGGAGAACTCATTATCTGCCCAGTAATTACTCTCGACAAAAATATAAAGAGATTGCATGCACAGCTTTTCAGAGTTAAGTATGCTGGCTACCAGAATACTTTAATGCCCTGGAGTAATCAGGTTCAAGGAAGGTGATAGTTGCCGCTGACACTTAAACACTTTTTACAGTCAGAGTCTCTTCTGTGGTCTTGTTTGCCAAAAGCTTTGTATGAAGGGTCAATGCAACAATGAGGTTGATTCTTTTTCTGCAGTTACTTTAGTTACAATGAAAAGAGTAAGAAGTGTATCAGTTCTGGTAAAAGAAGAAAGAGCAAAAAAAAAAAATAAATCAAACTGAATAAATAATCAGAGCAAATACTTGCTCTCTGAATCTGGTTAATCATTTCAGGATATGAAATCATTGTCAAAGGAGGCTCAGTGCAAGGTGCAAAAAGAATTCTACATAGCGCAGAGTATTTTGATATAGTGAAGAAAAGCACTAGACTGGTTGTCAGGGGATCTGGTTGTCATTAACTAGCTGTGTGACCTTGGGTAAATCACTTAGTCCCTCTGAACCTCAGGGTCTTCCATTTGTAAAATAAGAGGGTTGGATTACATGGTCTCTAAGGTCTTTCCCAAATAGCATTAAAGAAAAGTGACACCCCCTACTGAGCAGCAATGACATTGCATAGGGCTAAAAGGATTCTCACCCAGGGTTACATTTTCCCAAGAACGGCTTACTCAGAGGCTCACCAGCATTAAAAAATAAATAGAATAAAGGGAAGTTTAGAAGACAGCATGAAAACAATAGCTCAACATTTTTAGCTCCCTAATAATTCAATTTGGTTTCAGTTGTGTTCATTTTGAAGTGTTAAACTAATAATGATTTACAACTCTCAAAAAAAAATATGCTACTTAAAAATTGGTAAGAACAGCTGACATTTCTCATTTCACTGGAGACTGGAAGAGATGGAAGTCTTTCTATATCTACTAACCAGCTCTGCTTCTTCCTCAGGTTGCCTATAGAGAGCATGGAAAAGTTATTCCCTACTGCCTTTACTAAAACCCAAGCAAATACACTGAGAGCCTCCCCTGCACTCTAATTTCCCAAATATTCCTTCAATTCTATTCAATTCAACAAGCATTATTAACCACCGGCTTTGTGCTAGACTGAGAAGATACAGAGACAAAAATGAAGCGTGTCTGTCCTAAGTTCCTTCTCATTGCATCCTTCCATTGGCTCCATACAGACCTTCTGCTCTTTCTCAGTAGAGAGCCCCAGAACCTGGTTCACAGTCACCTCCTATAGGTTTCTCAATGGCAACACATCTATCAGGCTCCCTACCTTGTCTCCTTAGCCTACATCTCAAAGGTTCCCAAACTTATTTGGCCTACTGCCCCCTTTTCAAAAAAAAAAGAAAGAAAAACAAATACTCAGGGCCCCCCTGGAAATCTACCTTAAATAAAGTACATTCATTTAATGTTTTTTTTTAAATTTGTGTCATTTCATGTGTGTGTATGTGTATATATGTATCTGTGTACATATGTACATATTCATATATACACACAGATATATACATATATTTTTAATGTCACATCTTTAAGAATTTATTGTAAATCTATATTTTTTTCCTGCATTGAAATTTTGATGCTGCAATATTGCATCAAGTAGCCATAGGGTATCTTATTGTAAACAAGTCATATTACAGGCACATATTCCTGCCGATACATGCTGGATTTCCTGGCAACTCAGTACAAGCTAGCCTGCCAATACTTGCTTATAAAGACCTGTTGTCGGACTTGACCACTGAAAGGTTGTAACTTGCATTTTTGAAAAATATCGTAATTACAGATGAAACATGTATGAATAGTTTTCCAAATTTTCTTCTCTTCTTTCCTTATGCACTTCCACAACTCTCTTATTTTTATTTAGTGCCCCCCCAATTGTACCCAAGGCTACTACATCCTCCCCCCCACATCATTCCAGCGCCCTGCAGGGAGTGGTATTGTCCACTTTGGGGACCTATGTGACAAAGCAAGCCCTTCATTTCTCCTTTGCCCTACTTCCTGGGAAATGCAAACAACCCTTCTTTTAGGTGATTTTAAATGCTTTATGGTGGCACTGTGGATAGAGCACTGGCCTTGGAACCAGGAAATATCATTTTTATGAGTTCAAATCCAGCCTCAGACACATATTAGCTGTGTCACGCTGGGTCAATTTCCTCATCTGTGATCTGGAAAAAGAAATGGCAAACCACTCCAGTATCTTTGTCAAGAAAACCCAAAAATGGGGTCATGGAAGGTTGGACACATCTGAACAACAAAATGCTTTATATAGTCAAATGACCTTTGTTCAAATCCCACTCTGAATTTTACTCTCTCTCAATTTGAACAAGTCTTCGTAAACCTCAGTTTCCTCATCTATAAAATGAAGTCATTGGACTAAAGGGTCCCTGAGGTCTTTTCCAGGTTGTGGTCTATAATTCTATGAATATTAAGCACTTCACTATAAGCCACACAATATACAGGATCCTTTGAAGCATACAAAGTAATAAAATAACAAAGGGAAAGTTATAGAATTTGCAAAGATCGTACCAGTTACTCTCGCTCTTCTGAGTCCTTATAAGGACATCTCTTCCTTCCTAGTCTCTTCTTTTTTCACCTAACTGGCTACCTCTTCCTTGAATCCCCTTTTTCTAGGGTTTGGACTGTTTTGTCAGCTGACCCGAATTTGCCCAGACTAGATGTTAGGTTTCAGCTGATCTTGATTACTTAAGTGGTGCAGTAGTGGATAAAACCCTGCACCTGGAGTCAAAAAGAACTGAGTTCAAATTTAACCTCTAAAACTTACTAGCTCTGTGAACCTGGGCCAGTCACTTAACTTTGTTTGCCTCAGTTTCCTCATCGGTAAACTAGGAATAATAATAGTATGTATTTCCTGGGGTTATTGTCTCAAATTAAAAAAATATTTGTAAAGCACTTAGAACTATATGCCTAGTACATAGTAAACTCTATTGTAAATGTTAGCTACTACTACCACTACCCACCACCATCCACCACTACTACTACTTCTACTACTACTACTAATACTACTACTACCACCACCACCACTACCCACTACCATCTACCACTACTATTACTCTACTACTACTACCACCACCACTACCCACCACCATCTACCACTACTACTACCTCTACTACTACCTACTACTACTATTACTACTACCACTACCACCACCACTACCCACCACCATCTACCATTACTACTACTACTACTACTACTACTACTACTACCACTACTCACCACCATCCACCACCACTACTACTACTACTATTACTACTACTACTACTACTACTGCCACCACCACTACTACTACTGCTACCACTACTACCACTACCACCACCACCACCACCACCACCACCACCACTACTACTACTACTACTGCTACTACTACTACTACTACTACTACTACTACTACTACTACAACTAAAAACAACACTAGAATATTCCTAGGATACTTTAGAGTTGGAAGAGACCTGAGAAGTCATTTTATCTAACTTCCATATTATACACGGGAAGACTAAACCCTTATCTCTGCATATAATGGTATGATAGGCATATAGTCTAAATTCCCATTTATATGTGGCTCCATGCCCCTACACACTCCAACCCCATCTATCAGGCAAGTCTCTCTCCATGGCTAGTCTGAAATAAACTATATTCAGCTTCCAGCCTGAAATAAACTATATTTAGCTCCTCTACTTTGGACCCCCTGGCCTTGAACCTATGGAAATTCTGTCCTTGCCCCCCTTAGACTGTAGATAAGACTCTCCAATCATTTGTCCCAGGTCTTTAATCCTTCTGCCCTGATTCAGAAGTCATCTTTTTCATCTTCTAGAGATCTTGATGCCTATGGCTCCCAAAATTTCTCTTTTACCCTTAGATGCAGTTGGCTTGAATGAAGGACATTCCCTAGCCATTTGAACCAGCTGGCTTTGACCAGATTGGCAAAGTCGGCTTCTCTGTCCTATCGCACTAGACTGGCAAGTGGGACCTCTTATTCCTAAAGCCAAGTGGATGTGAGCCATTCAGCTAGAACTCCCTGAGCCATCTCTCCCCTACTCTATCACGTCCATGCTTTCAAACATAGTGTGCCCTCCTCCCAGCTGCTACTTCTGCTAGTCTGACCCTTTATCCCATTTTAGACCTCTCTTGGCTCCCAAAAAACTATCTGCTGGTAGTTCTTAGGGACAATGAAAAATGAACACCAATCCCAACCAAGTAACTAACTTTAATCACTTCTCTGATATCAGACTGCAAAATCAAGGCTTATGTGCCCCTTATTTCCCACACTCCCCTACCTGCCCTGCCCCCCCACAAGTCCTAAGGGACCATTTCACTAGAATTAAGGGTTTGTAATTAGAAAAAAAAACAGTAATTAAAATAACATTCCTCACCCTCACCCCATACATACACCATAAAGGACAGGGGTTGGTACTAGACTGACAAATAAAACTACATAAATAGTTATAAAAATTAATCTAAAACAGAAATGGTATAAAGGTTATTTCTCCTATAAAGATTTTCCCATGTACCTTTCTTTCAGTTGCAAAAAAGACCTGCTGTTTGTCACATGTACAAAGAATGATAAAACTCTTAAGACTAAGTCTGTCACACCTCACCAAGCTAGCCAATTCATAACATCCTCCAAAAGGTATAATATACTGGTACTATCACTCTAACTCATACCCCATTCCCACCCTTGACAATCTCCATCATGCCAAAAACCACATAAAAGGAGGGAGGGCTAAAAAAATGGAAAGTTTTCCAAATTCTTATTTTTCCATTTTTTTTCTGTTTCCTAACCAACATTATTTGTCACAGTATAGGCCAGAGTTGCAATAATCCCATGGAGATTTGGTGATTTGCTTCTATCGACCATATGATTCAATCAAATAAAGACCTGCAGAAACTATCTTACTTGAGCTTCTTTCACATTACAATTCCTCAGAACTAAAATACAATCCCAAGGCTTGGTGGAAGTAGCAGTTCGCATAAAGTATTCTCATAATTTTCTATTATTAGTCTATATTGACTTAAGAAAACTGCAGTCTAAAGCTTCCTTGACTTCTTAGTCATATAGTGTAACAGAGAAAAACATTGGACAGGGAGTCAGGTCTCCTGGAATCTAGTCCTGGCTCTGTATCAATGGTGTGACCTTGGGCAAGTCACTTGAGAAGTAAATACTTACACTGAAAATATTACAAGCTGTTCTCGCAGATATAAGGGGCTTCCATAATATCCCTGAACATCATATCCAGTGTAAGGCTCAAAAATCTTTACAGTTGAGCTAAGAATATTCACAGCAATATGCTACAATAGAAAATCACTCTGGGTTTAGAGTCAGAAGACCTGAGCTCAAGTCTTTGCTCTGTGTCACAAAAGGCAAGTCAGTTAACTTCTCTAACCTCAGTTTGCTCATCCGTAATTGAACAAATAAACTCTGAAGTTCCTTCAAGTTCTAATTCTATGAAAATATGAGCAAGCAAAGGTAGCAATGGGAAATATTGAGCACCAGAACTGAAGGAACAATCCACAGCAGCTGATTAGGGCTGAGCCAAGTGCAGAAGAGGGGTAAGAAGTCCAGGAAAGATCCAAGGTCAAGGGTAGGCTGAGTGGTGCATCCATTGAATGACTTTTATGATGCACATAGGCTCACTGGTGGACATACCCTTTCGAACTGGGTGTGCTCCTCCTTCCTCTTAGAGCTTAAAGACACATACTTCAGAGAGACAATCTATGAGGGCCTCAGTTTTTTCATCTGTTAATTTAAGGTGATTTCTCTTAGGTCCCTTCTACCTCTAAAATTCTGTCCTTCTCCTCCCCCCAACCTCCAAGCTACATGGCATTTGCTTAGTCCTACGAAGTCAGAAAATTCAAGTGAGGACTAACTACCAACTAACTACCAACTAGCTAACAACCAAATATTCCATCAGGGGTAGGTCATAATGTCACAATTACTAGGTTTGAAATAGACTCTCTACTTCTATTCTGCTAATTCAACAATAGACCCCTTTTATGGTTATAGCTGGACAAAGCATCATTTTGTAGAAAGAGTCTTAGACTTGGAGTCAGAAAACTTGAGTTCTACTTCCAGTTCTATTAATTCTGGTAATTAAATGTCTCTGAGCAATTGTGTCTTAATCTGCAAAACAGAAAAAAATAATACACTACTAACCTTAAATAAAATAGTATAGATGGAAAATTCATTCACATCAACCACTATATAAACATAATCTATCGTTGAGGTCTGTACTGCACATTTTGGTACAGATATAGGTTAGCATCATATATAATCCTGTCTTGCTCTGTTTCAAATACATATTTCTTACTTCCCCAACTTCATAGATTATATACTGTTTCTGGGTAGTCTTTTATAGCATATAAAAATTCATGCAATGGGGTGAGAAGAACAAACAGTATTCCCAAATATGGGACAATGCCTTTATATGTCCCAATGCACTTACAGACTGGGGGGAAAAGGGGAGGGCACACCGCATGAATCCATTCCTTGGCTCTAAAAAACAGTTCGATGGACGACTTGACATCCCATAAAATAAGACTGAATTTTATGTAGGTACAGACCTAAACTTCTAAGAGTGTTTTTACTCCTTATTCATGCTATCAGTGAAGATAATTTCAAACATGTTCTTCAAAAACATAAATTATTTTACATAAAAACTAAATTGTTCTGTTCCCTTCAGAATATTTACAGTATTACTTCACTTGATTTTAAGCTCGAATCATAGTTGATATACTGTTCTGAAATGTTGGAAACTTGTCCTTCTGTTTTGTTGTTAACAATATAATTAGAAAACCTAGTAGAGGTGAGGAAGTGAATAAATTGTACTGGCTTTTTAGTGACTTGCAGAAACCATGTTAGGCTGGGAGATTAGAGAAAGG
>CM053580.1:191583477-191616550 GCA_028627135.1 Pseudochirops cupreus | reverse complement strand
GAGAGAGAGAGAGATGATAGATAGATAGATAGATAGATAGATAGATAGATAGAAAGATAGATGATAGATGATAGATAGATAGAAAGATAGATGATAGATAGAAAGATAGATAGAGAGAGAGATGATAGATAGATAGAAAGATAGATAGATAGAGAGATGATAGATAGATAGATAGATAGATAAATAGATAGATAGATGATAGATAGATAGATGATAGATAGACAGACAGACATATATTCTTGCAAAAAATAAATTTTTGCACAATCAGTGTCTGAAAATGGCAGCTAGGTGGTGCAGCGGATAGAGCACTAGGCTTGAAATCAAGAAGACTCATAATCCTGAGTTCAAATCCAGCCTCAAACACTTACTGAGTGACCCTGAGCAAGTCATTTAACCCTGTTTACCTTAGTTCCTCATCTTAAAAGTGAGCTGGGAGAAGGAGGTGACAAGCCACTCCAGTATCTTTGCCAAGAAGACCCCAAAATGGGGCCAGGAAGAGTCAGACTGAACAATAAATGATTTCTGAAAATATATGACTTTCTGCATTTTAAGTTTATCATCTCTCTGTCAGGGGACAAATGGAATGTTTTATTTTCCTTCTTTAGGAATTGCGATTTATTATTGCAATGATCAGAGTTCTAATTCTAAAGTCTTTTCAGATTGTTTTTCCTCTATAACATTTTTTCATTTTATAAATTATTCTCCTAGCTCTACTTACTTCCCTCTGTTATCAGTCCAAAAAGGCTTTCCAGTTTCCTCTGAAACTGTCCATTTCATCATTTCTTATGACACAATTTTGTTGTTCCGTCATTTCAGTCATGACCCCATTTGGGGTTTTCTTGGAAAAGATATTGAAGTGGTTTGCCATTTCCTTCTCTGGCTCATTTTACAGATGAGGAAACTGAGGCAAAAGGGACCAAGTGACTTGCCCAGGGTCACTCAGCTAGTGTCTGAGGCCATATTTCAATTCAAGAATATGAGTCTTCTTGATTCCAGGCTTGGCACTCTATCCATGGCACAATAACATTCCATATTTTGTTTAGCCATTCTTCAATAGGATACCTACAATTTTCTTTTATTTCCAACTTTTGGCCACTGCAAAAAAAAAAAACTGCTTTAAATATTTTTTCTAGATAATAGATTTTTCTTGCCCTTGAATTTCTTTGGAGTTTAGGATTATTGGTGTATAGCTGGTTCAAAAGGTACGGACAGTTTGGTAATTTTCTAGGCATAGTTTTAATGGCTTTCCATTATGATGGGATGGATTCACATCCCTGTTAACAATGTATTAGTGTTTTCCCACAACCTCTCCAACATTTGTCATTTTTCCCTTTTGTCATTTTTGCCAGTCTGACAAGGGTGAGGTAAAACCTCAAAGTTGCTTTAATTTGAATTTCTCTTATGATCTATGTTGAAAGCATTTTTCTCATATAGTTACTCAAAATAGGGTTTTTTTCCTCTAAAACTGCCCAAACTTATCCTTTGATCATTTACCTATTGGAGAATGGTTTCTATTCTTAGCCTGAAAAAATTGAATTAGTTCCTTATATATCTTGGAAATAAGAATTTTATCAGAGAAACTTGTTGCAAAAGAATTTTCTGGCCATGTTTCCCTTCTAATTTTTACAATATCAGATCTGTTTCTGCAAGAACTTTTTGGTTTAATATAACCAAAATTGTCCGTTTTATCTTGGGTGATTTTTTTTTAATCACTTGCTTCATTACAAATTCTTCCCTTATCCGTAAATCCAAAAGGTAATTTCTTCCTGGCTCTTACAATTTGTTTATAATATCATGTCTCCACTTAGGTCTTGCATGCACTTAGTATTCATCTTGGTGTACAGTATGAGGTGTTGGTCTAAATCTAATTTCTGCCAGATTGCTGTCCAGCTTTCCTAGCAGGTTTTATCAAACAGTCAAGTCTTTCTCCTAGTAACTCGAGTTAGTCTTTGGGTTTATCAAACTTTATGCTACTGTATTTGTTTGCTTTTATATTCTGTGTATCTAATCTGGTTCACTAACTTTTTCTCTCTGTCTCTCTCTCTCTCTGTCTCTCTCTCTGTCTCTCTGTCTCTCTCTGTCTGTCTCTCTCTCCCTCTCTCTCTCTCCTCTATTCTCTTCCACTCTCTCTCTCTATTCCTTCTCTCTCCTCCAGTCTTTCTCTCCACTCTTTTGCTCTATCATTCACTCTCTCTCCTGCCTTCCTCTTTTACTCTCTCCTCTCTATCCTTTCCTTTCCCTTCCTCCCCAAATCATACTAATGGTTGCTACTTTGTAGTAAATTTGACATCTTATACTGACAAGCATGCCTGTGAGCCAGCAATCCTGTTGTCTTTGAATACAATTGTCTGGTTAATGGAGAAAGGAATTGACCCAAGAAAACCTTCAAAGGTAGGAAAGCGGTACAGCTGAACTGTAACCCCCAATAACTGTGTGATCTTAGCCAAGTCACACCACTTTTCCTGGCTTTATGTTTTGTTTTGTTTTGTTTCTTATCTTCTATAAAATAAGAGCATTGGTTTAGATGATCCTTGGGATACTGTTCAACTCTGACATGTGATTTAGCTAGTACTAGTTCAGTGTACCCTAGTGAATAGACTGCTAGTTTTTTTAAAATTAAATCAAATCCCACCTCTGAAACTTACTAGTTCTGTGGCCAAGGGACAAATCAATTAACCTCTCTGACCTTCAGTTTCTTCATCTATTAAAGAGAAATGACAGTATAGTAGGACTGAGGCTTAACAACAATAACAACAAAGGCAACTCAACAGTCTTTAAGGTTTACAAAGTACTTTATGAATATCTCATTTGATCCTCATAACAGTCCTGGGAGGTAGGTGCCATTATTGCCCCTTTTTTACAGGAAAAGAAACTGAGGCATGAAAAGGTTAAGTGATTTACCCATGGCCACACAGTTTGGGAGGTCAGATTTGAACCCACATTTTCCTGACTCCACACCTAGGACTCTATCCACTGAGCCATTTAGCTGACAATATTGTAAATTTTAAAGTGCTATGTTTCAACTGTCCGTAAAAAGTGATGGTCATCAGTATGACAGAAACTTCCCAAAATGCATATTCATTAGATTTTTGGTAAAATTTATAAAATGAATACTGTGCAAGTTTCCAATTTTTAATCTGGTTTTACATAGATAATGCAAATTTGATACTTGTTGCAATCCTCAAAATATTTCCATTATACATCTATACATACAAAATGATCTAAAAATTATTGGTTTTTAATTCTTTTACTCTTATTTTAATTAAGTTTAAATCTCTGTAGCATCTTTACTGAGCACAGTTCATTAATCTTCTCTCCCTCTTTTTTTCTTTTTCTTTAAATAATAATCCTAAAACAAAGTCTTCTAGAACTTTGGGCATTTTCAAATACTTATGTTAATCACAAAATATGGCAATATTCATCCAGTCAGTCATCCTGCTGGAAAAGTTATTTCCACAGTAATATGGAATGAGTTTAAAATCTTAATAGGAACTTGGGGTATTTGAGTAGCACAACATATATTTTTATCTAAATTCATCATTACTAAGTTCTTTACCTTCTGTCTAGTATAAATATAAAATTAGTGTCTATACCATGCCAAATAGTCAATTAAAAAAAATCATTTGAATGCTTTTGTGAAAGGACCAGGGTCCCTCTCCCTCCCCATTTCCATAAAAGGTAAAAAAAAAAAAAATAAGCTGGCCTCTGGAATTGCTTGGCCCCTACCTCCCTACATAAAAAGTTGGTGCCCCTTCAACTAGGTGAATGTTTGAAGATGAACACCCCACCCTGACGAACAGATGCTTTCCATATGGAGATGGGGAGGGGAGAGAGGGTGAATCAGCCTTTACAGAAGCTAAGTACTAATGTGTCCTTTTTGCATATGCCTACTATAGGAGAGCAAAGTAAACCTCCTTTTGTTAACTGTTCCAACATTTATGAGTGCTTTATTTGGTTGCTAAATTAACAGAGATCTGGCATCAGGCCCTCCCCAATCACCTTCAAAGATCCTGATATTTGGCATCTTAGGTAAAAACACTACATTGATTAAATGAGAGATGACAGTGGCATGATGGAAAGCATGTTAAATTTGGAATTATAGATTCTGAGTTCAGGTCCCATTTCCATTATAATCTCAGTTATCATGGGCAAATGACCAATCTCTAAAATGAAAGGACTGAACTAGAAGACCTCTCTAAGGTCCCTCCAAGTTCTAAATCCATTATCCCACATGAATTTTTTTTTCTCATTTTTCCCTATGAAATTCTCATGTTACAAAGAAAACTATGGAAGTAATGGGGACTGGGAAAGGGAGAAAGGAGCGGGGAAGGGAAGGAAGTGGAGAACATTCAAGGATCAAATAAAACATAAAGGAAACAGATCTTGTCTTGAGTCCTCTGGTGATGAGTGGTTAATTTGAGTCCAAAAACCAGAACTTCTTATAGCTAAACTTGATTTGTCAGCTCCATTCAGCTTCCCTCATCCCCCATTCCCAGGTACCCACATTCTTATGATATGTGGCTATGGCAGCCTCTACCCTGTGAGGTTATCCTGGGTTATCCCTGGGTTATCCCATGTGGCCTTCTATGACTGTCTTCATAGGATTTCTGAATCAAATTAGAAACTTCATCCCCAATTCCTTCTGGTCTTCCCTTTCAGGAGTTGTGTCATGGGCCAACAAATGTCTTGGTTCACGTCACAAGACACACATCTATATTGTGAGTAGGTTGAGCAGATGTAAATCCTGAATTTTTACATATGCAGTTGATGTGGTTGTCTAGACTAATGTCATTGTTTTCCTATGCTCTGAAACTAGACAGGGAGCAAGGCTACCCCATACAGAACAGACAGCACCACATGGCACATGGAACACATATTGAATTTTTAATCAGAAGACTTGTCTCAAACCCGAGCCCTATCTCTTACTCTCTGCGTGCTCGAGGGCAAGACATATAATTTGCCCCTCAGCACCCTCGCCTGTAAAATGTTGGGGCCAGATGAAATGGCCGCTAAAGTCTTGCCCTCTTACATGTAAAGGTATGAATCTGTGTCTTCATTTTACATAGTTCCCAACACAGAGCTGTGCATATTTGGCAAGGCTGACGAATTCTTTGATAAATGGTCGGTCACACCTTGGTGGTATCACATGAAAGGCAAACTTCTCCTCCTCAAATTCCCCGTCCCCCAGCCAGTAAGTCAGTCAACAAGCATTTTTTAAGTGCCCAGGGGACACAAAGTTTCTGCCCTCCAGTCTAACAACAAGCATTAATGGGGAAGTAGGAAAGTCTTCTTATATAGGAACTTTAGTTGGGGTTTAAAGGAAGCCAGGGGACAAAAGAAGGAGATGAGAAAGGAGAGAATTCCAAGAATGGGGAAACAGTTAATGAAAATGTACTAGGGAGATGAAATGGCTTTTAGGAAGAGCAAGCAAGGAGGCCAGTGTCACTGAATCAAAGAATGTGTCACAGGGAGTAAGGTTTATTGGGTACAGATGAGCTTTTCAATAAGTTGCTTTTAAAATTAATATTTTCTAGATCTTCTGCTAAGCACCAACACCTTTCATATTTTAAAAAATTTATATCTTTGAGGGGCAGGCTGAAGAACAGTGCTCATAAGTCTCAATTGTTAAAAAAAAATATTTCAAATCTCTCTGCTCCACATAGCACTTACTCTTAAGGCATCGATTAATGAATTAGACAACAAACACTTATTTAAAATATCCAAAGTATGCATAATCTTATACTAAGTATGAGGGGAGGGGATGGTTCATAGATTTGGAATGATTTAGACATGCCAATGTCCACCCTCATAAAAATCACAAAACTTACAATTTGGTAAGGATCTCCGAATCCACCTAGTCAAACCTATACCAAAACAGAAATCTCCTCCAGAATTTTTGGGGAAGCCATTGAGTAAATTCATCAAATTACCACTCCACCTAAAGTAAATGATAGAAAGCACCTTAGTACCTTAACCAGATGAATGATTCTTGGTTGAATCCAATCACTCAAAGACATTATAAGTAAGTGTGAAAAGGCCTTAATGAATTAAGTGTTTCTGATTAGCCACTGGATGAATTCCAAGTGGCTTTGCAAAAGAAAGGTGTCCAGATCAGATGATCTGAATCTTAGTAATATCCTTGGAATCATTTACATCAGTAGTTCTCAACCTTCCTAATGCCACAACATTTTAATACAGTTCTTCATGTTGTGGTGACCCCCAACTATAAAATTATTCTCGTTGCTACTTCATAAGTGTAATTTTGCTACCATTATGAATCGTAATATAAATATCTGATATGCAGGATGTATTTAAATCGAACATAACCCACAGGTTGAGAACCGCTGATCTACATAATATCAAAGTAATATCTACATAATATCAAGTTTGGGGCCAAGAGAGTTTCAGAGACAATAGAGCTATGCAAGAGTTCAGAGAAAAGAAAGCTACCTGGGAGAAGAAACTAGCCTCCTTCTCTACACTCTGGAAAGAGGAGCATCTTATGAGTTTTGCAGGGAGAAAATTTGGATTTCCCATTTTCCCTTTAGCATCTTAGTATTGTCCACCAAGAGTGGTTGTCAGCAGTGTCTGCACTGGGAGCCAAGAGCAGATTAGATACAAAATCAGGAAGGCTCACAGCTCCAAAAAGAGTCCTGAAAAAAGAGAAGACAAGACAAGACGACAAGACAAAACAAGGAAAGAAAAGAAGAGGAGAGCAGGAGAGAGGATAGAAGGGAGTAGGGAGAAGAGAGGGGAGGGGAGGGGCAGAGGAAGAGAAGGGAGGAGAGGAGAAAGGAAAGGGAAGGGAAAGAGAAAGGGAAAGGGAAAGGGAAAGGGAAAGGGAAAAGGAAAAGGGAAAGGAAAAGGGAAAGGAAAAGGGAAAGGGAAAGGGAAAGGGAAGGAAAGGGAAGGGAAGGGAAGGAAAACTATGCTATACCAAAGCAGAACTTCCAGAGCACCTCAAAGAAAAGAAGAAAAGAATTTCCAGTAGCCAGGACCTGTGAGCTAGCCCTTTGCTATATGTGGTCTCTAAGTCTGAGCCTTCATTGTACCTCCAACACTTAGCACAATGCCTAGTACATGTTGCTGCTGTTGTTATTCAATAGTTTTCCAGTTGTGTTCAATCTTCATGACCCCATTTGGGGTTTTCTTGACAAAAATTCTGCAGTGGTTTGCCATTTCCTATTCCAGCTCATTTTACAGATGAGGAAACTGAGGCAAGCAGGATCAAGTGACTTGCCCAGAGTCACACAGCTAGTAAGTGTCTGAGGCCAGACTTCAACTAAGAAAGATGTCTTTCTGACTCTAGGCCCAGCACTCTATCCACTTCACCACCCATGTGCCTCCACATAATAGATACTTAATAAATGTTTTTTGGTGGGACAGTACGTTAGACTTTCAGGAGGACATTTTCTAACAACTGTTCTAACCTCATCACCTCTATAAATACTCCTTTCTAGTGTTGTAACAAAAATGAGAGCAAGTCAGACCATTATTCTTTTTAAGTGAAGTTTAATGAGCAGATGACTGCAAGGGGTCAAGCTTACCCAAATTAAGCAGCTCTGAGATGCATTTTCTTGGGGTTTATATAGATGAAAGTCACAACATAACTGCAACCAGGCAGAACCACAACTTGGGGCAAGCAGGAAAATACAGAAGCCAAAAGGTAGCAATCAGTTCATTGTCTAACAATTGTTGCCCAGCAATCAGTTTGTTGGCCAACTGGAAAGTTCCCAAATCTATTTTGAGAATTGAACAGAAGGGGGGGAGGGCGCTATGGGCTCCAGGTAGCGGGTTTGGGCAGACTTACTTGGCAGGTTTGCTGCCTAGGTGGCCTTTGTTGGGTTTGGGTTTCCTAGGCAGCTCTCCTATGATGGGGAGATATGGGGGGGATATTCACAAAATAAGGGGGTTACTACACTAGAAAGCTAATTAAGTCTGACTTATTAATTATTAAACATGTGGAAGAAGCTCATGTGTAGAGGTTCATAAGTTATAAAGTAATAGAAAACAATCCTTTAATCCTTCCAGTACAAGAGAGATAGAGTAGCCATATCCTGGGAACCCAGCTTGTCAGCATGAAAATAAGGGTACCAGTGTCAGAAGGTAGCTCTAGCTCTTGCTCTCTGGCTAAGTGAAAGAAAAATTTAATTCACCCAAGATTTGGTATTGGTAATAATACATTGGGATACAGTGAAGCACAAAGCTCCTTTTTTAAAGACCTAAGGAAATAAATGGAGTGGCTGATTTTAAAGCAAAGTATCAGAAAGGAGATGGACTCCAGTTTGATCTTTCTAAGACTGATAAATTGATGTCCAAGAGGAAGGGAAGAGGAGTATCAAAGTCTTAAGTGAAATGTAAATGAATTAATGAAAGTTCTAAGACTCATACTTCAAATAGGATTCTCCCTGTCTTCTAATTTCCCCCCTAATTCTGAGTCTAAGATTCCCCAGTCTCTACCATATGATGACACTTCCATCTGCATCTCCATAAGGGAAAATTAGTTTAACATATGTTTTTGACATTCTACATAACTTTCAGCCCAAATAGTGGGATAGTTGCCCATTTCCTCTTCTACCTGCCCAAATGTCAAACAAAACTTAATCTGTTTATCATTTTTGTTTATATTCCACTTTCTCATATTACAGTCCCAAGATGCCATTTAAAATCTTCATTCAATACTGATTGAGCATCTATTCTTCCACAGAGTAATGTTGTAAGTGGATAGGGAACAGACCTTAGAGCCAGGAAAAAATGGGGTTCAAATCCTACTTCTGACAAATGTTGGTTATATAACTCTGGGCAATTCACTTAACCTCCTAGTTTTATAGATTAATCTCTATGATTTTAATTAAAGAAAATGGACATTGATAGAGGGAGTTCTCTCATCCGAAAGTTC
This sequence comes from Pseudochirops cupreus, assembly GCA_028627135.1. Lineage (NCBI taxonomy): Eukaryota > Metazoa > Chordata > Mammalia > Diprotodontia > Pseudocheiridae > Pseudochirops > Pseudochirops cupreus. The sequence continues at coordinate 191,607,651 of CM053580.1, read as the reverse complement.
CTTCTATCAATAACATCACAGATTCAGTCTCTTTCTCTGCAAATCACTATGACAACAGACTCTAACTATTTGGCTTTTCATATGTTTATGTTGTGTCTCCAGTTTATCAACTTTTCAAGATCAGGAACCATGACTTTTTATTTCCTTTTGTTGTCTTCCCAACAGTATCATGCACAGAGCCCTACACATAACAGGCAATGTGTCTCATAGTCTTTTTTCTCATGGTCCTGGAAATCAGATCAAGAAGATGACTGTTTCAGCCATACACAACTAGGCCCTGGATTCATGCTTTGAAACTTCTCAGGATCCTATTTGCCTCAACGGAGAAAAATGATGGTGTTGTTCTATAATTCAATGTTCTCTAAAGTTTCTTCTAGTTCTAAATCCTATGGTTCTCAGGGGGAGTCAGAAAACAGGTATGGGAGGTAGCAAGGAGGAATCCTTTCTGCTCTGGTCCCTTAGCAAAGATGTATACAGTACTTAGATCCTAAGATGAAAGAAGCAGCTACAGTCCCTGTAACCTCACACACACACACACACACACACACACACACACACTCTCTCTCTCTCTCTCTCTCTCTCTCTCTCTCTCTCTCTCTCTCTCTCTAACTACTATTCACCCTATTGATCCTAGGCTCTCTAGGATAATGCTGAGATTCCCTACATATTCTTCCCATTTTTCCAGATCAGATGAAATAATATATGCGTAGGAATTCTGGAAACATTAAAGTGCTGTTAAACATTTGCTTATCAAGAATCAGCATGGCATACAGAGTTGATATCAGAACCAGGAAGACTTGAATTCAGGTTCTTCCTCTTACATACATAGGCTTCAAAACTCTTGGCAAATCATTTAACTTCCCAAAAACTCTGGGACAGTGGTTCCTATTGAGTGGTTTATGAAGTCTTTGGGGGTTGATGATGTTCCAAGGGTTTTGCATGAAAAATTCTTCAATGTCACCTTTAAATGGTAAATAATGGTAAAAAAAATAATATACTATATTAAATTATAAGTAATATAGTCAATCTTCCTGGAGGAAGATTATTGTTGAAAGGGATTCATAGTAACCATTGCTCTAGGATTGTAAGTTGCAAAGAAGGTACCAACATGTACTAATAGAAGAAGTTTCTTCATCTATAGCAAGGAGATCACAGGTTTATGGCGTAGTCCATTGTTGTCGTTGGGTCCAAAGCCCCATTTTTTAAAAGAGGAACCAAATAACCCTATCACTCAGAAAAGACAATAAATTGTCCTAAAATCACCCCATCTTTCCTTTCATACCCCTCCCTCACCTCTAGTACAACCTGTTCCCCAAACCCTAGACCTCCCTTGCCCTTATACAGCCCCTCTTGATGCATGAATTTCTTTGCTATAGTGCCCCATGCTCCAAAATTACCTCTCTTTTATCTTTCCTCTCCCTTCTCAAATCAAAACTGCCATCCACTCAGCCACAGATCTCAGCTAAATGTTTGGAGGAAATCAAGCTGCTTGAACTAATTTACTCTAAGATGTAAATGATTGAAAACCACTTTTCCCCTTCTCAAAGAAATTTACATGTTTAAAAGAAGGCGTGTTAAACAAATCAATCTTTAGCTTTATTAACTTCAAGACTTATAGAGGAAATGTTTTTTGTTTACATGGAGAAGCTTTCTGGTATCTTGCCAGAGGAGTAGGTGGGCCCTACTATCTTAACCTCTCCCCATATCCCCCTGCCTCCCTACCTCCCATCCCCCTACCCCTGGTCTATGCAACTAGAAGGCTGTAGAGGAGTTTCAGAACACTTTCTTGGCCCTAGGTAATTATTACTTCTCTTCCTCCAGGAAAGGCACCCAGCTGTAGTGAAAAGAACTCTCCACTTAGTGTCAGAGGTCCTAGATTTGCATCCTGGCTCAGACATTTACTAGCTTTATGATACTGGGCAAATCTCAGTCTCACTGAACTTCAGTTTCCTTACTTGTAAATACAGTGCCTGGCACTTGATAGGTGCTTAATAAATATTTGTTGATGAATAATAATATTTGTACTACCTGCCTCATAGGGTTCATTTTAAGCACTATATAAAAGTGAGATATTACCACTCTCTCGTTCCCAGTTCCTAAAAGCTTTCCCCCTTTCCTCTCAGCTTTCTCTATTCTGGGGGATGAATTGGAACTTGTGTACCTTTGACACAGGTCTCTGATTCTCCTGGGTATTGTCTGTGAAAGCTATCTCCAGCCCAGCCCCTCTCTGTTGAGTGCATGACCATTGGGTTTGACTCCTTGGGGCTCAGATAGAAAGAACTCTCTCCACTAAGCCACTAAATATATTCAGAAATGCTCAGTCTGCAGAGTCTTTTTCTTGTCTATCCTGCTCCTCTGTTGTAACCCCAACATTTAGAGAAAATACTTGCAGAAGCTCAATAAATATTGGTTGATTTAATTCCTTGTAAAGTAAAAATAAATCTGCAGTGAAAGGAAGGAAGAAAGTAGCATAAACGGAGCTTTCAGTAATTCAGGGAAACTGAAAGTGTGTGTATGACTGTACAAATATATATATATATATATATACATATATATGTATGTATATATGTATGTGTGTACATGTGTATGCAGGTGTGATAGTATGTGACTACATATATGTATATACCTGTATATGTGTGCATATGTCTATATATATTTACATGTAGATAAAGAAGAGTTAACGTTAAAGAACAAAGTCCAGATGCATAAATCCACAGTTGTGGGAAAGAACTTCTCTGCACTCAACACTGTTGATCTTATTTACTCTCCAGGCTTCAATAACGTCTCTCTATTTGGATGACTTCCAACTCTATAGCTAGAGTTATAGCTTTTCTTCCAGACTCCAGACATAAATTTCCAATTTCCTGGGCTTCCCCCCAGAATCTAAAACTCAACATATCCAAAACCAGACTCATCATCTTTTCCCCAAATTTGCTGCTTCCTTAACTTTAATATTCATGTTAATGGCCCTATCATCCTACTAATCATTCATACTTCAACCCATCCCAAGTACATCCTACATACTGCAGTCAGAGAAAACATACTAAAGCAAGAGTTCTTGATGTGAGGTTCACAGACACCCCCCCAAGGGATCAATGGACAGATATTAGAAGAGTCTAAGAACTTAGATGGAAACTTATATCTTTGTTCCAATAATAAAATGAGTTTCCTTTGGGATTTTATGTATTTTATTTTACATCTTTAAAATATTCTGAGAAGGGGACCATAGGCTCCCCCAGATTTCCGAAAGAGTCTATGATACAAAAAAAGTTAAAAAGTCCTTTCCTAGAGCATAATTCTAGAAGATCATGTCTATCCATTATTCAAAAATATCTCATAGTTCCCTTACAGTAATGGTCAAAATCATTCGCATGGCATTGAAGACTCTCCACCATCTGGTCCCATATGACCTGTCTAAGGTCAAAGGCACATTGCCTAGATGGAAGACAACCAGTAAGGTCTTGATGTCAGGTGGCAAATGATCAGAAATAGCAAGCAAACAAGTAGTGTCAAGTTGAGGGTCTGATAAGCATCTTTGAATTATACCAAAGGAAAGGGAAAGAATGAAAATCAAAATGGACAGATAAAAGAACAAACAGAAACAATATGGCAGATAGACAGAGGATGTGTGAAGAACCCAATCTCCAGGTCTTGGATTTCACTGGAAAACATCTGCTTCCTGTAGTACCTCTTTACACAATCAGGCCCTTTGGCTTTGGGTTTTTACTACTTTTCAAACCTTCTCTGACCTCTAAATGACAACTCCCTAGATGCCTAAAACTTTCTGGTCCCCAAGACTGCTTGGTATGTTAGATTCAAAGTACTACCTCACTAGATCCCTAATTATCTATCTCTTATCTACTCATACCCCACTAATGCCCAAGCCTGACATCCACTCTCCCTCTCCCTTCTACCTCCATTGCTGCCACAAACTCCAGATCACAAGAAAGCATTTTCTAGGGCTTAATTACAAAGGGAAACATAACAGACAAACTTATAAATAATAAATCAAAGTTAGATATTTAGAAATATGAATAAAAGAAAACCACTCAGTCCGAAACAGAGTGATACTTCACCTTCCTAATGTGTTCTATCTAACTGCATTTCCCCAGGCTACCTTGTATCATAATCCTTTTTTAGACAGGCTAACCCATAACAGGGCAATTAGTTCCCTCATGGCCTCAGAAAAGAATGGCATCCTTTACCAAGAATGTCTCCCTGTGCCATCTTGGCATTTGGATTTGCCTACTTGAGTTCTATAGATCAAACTTATTGGTCCATTCTACAAGCCCAAGTTCATTCTCTGCCAATTAGACCTAACTACAAAGATGTTTAGTATTTTTTTCAGGGGGGTATTCTCTATGAATTCTACCTAATCATTGACTATCTAATTCATCACCCCACCCACCCACCCAACCCATCCAAGTGAAATGGAAGAAAATACAGAGAGATTCTATCATGTGCTCCTTGAAATCTGTCTTAACACTGTTGTTGTTTTTAATATCGCCGACACTTAGCATGGTGCATGGAACATTTAGTTCATACTTAACAAATGTTTATTGACTCTAAACTCTGATGAAAATAATACAGAGGAGATAAATACCCTCTCAATGTCCCAAAATGCTAGAATATTAGAGAAAGCCAAATGGGTCAGAGAGTGAAAGTAGCCAACATCACATCTGAAAGCTGGTGAGACACAATGAGTGGAAATATTCATAGTAAGGCCTCTTGGCTCCAGGATTGGCAGCAAGGGAAATACTTCTAACAGTATGACATAGGAGGGAAAAAAAAGAACTGATTCTTTGAGGAACCTTTTTGAGGACAATTAATTGTTACAAAAATATTTGAAAGGTCTTTAGCCTCCTAATCAGCAACCTCTTGTACTTCTTGCACTTCCATATTTCAGCACAGAGGCTTTGGCCATAATTTCCCTTCTTCTCTTCATCTGCAAACATTCACAGAGCAGAGGTGTTTGCTTTGTTTGCCTGAATGTCCTCCAAAGGTTACAGAGGAAGGGAAAAGAATCACTTCTAATTTGTCCAAGTATTCCCTTGTGACCAACATCCTAGTCCATTTTATGGAAATAATCTGTACAGGTTGACATGACCCTTAGCGGGTTGGTTGGCTGCCCCCCTCCCCACGGAGGCATTAGGGGAAAGGCAGTGCTGGGGGAATTAGTAGGTGGCCTCTTTATTTTTGGATCAGTGCAGCCCAAGAGCACAATCATGGTATTAAGCATTTTAAAAGCATTGCTGGGAAGCAGCTCAAAATACCAGTCATTAATCCTAGCACAAGCCCTTCCTTGCTTCCCCCTCTCAAGTCTGGATAGATGCCAATTTGCATGGCTGTTTAGATGATATAACTCAACATGGAATCCATTCATAGAACGGGCCCAGAACATAAACCATAGATCCTTCATTCACTTCTACCCTGGGAACTGGCAGAAGCACACGTCCTTTGGCAGTGTAACCTGCCTTAGAACAGCTGGGGGACTAGGACCTTGACAAAAGACACAACTGTTTGCCCCCCCTTATTATCCTACTAAAGTATGCTAAAGGCAGTCTTGTTATAATTAGTCCCCAAGGTGAAATTAAAGCAACGGGAAATTTCTTTGCCAAAGACCCCAGAGATCTTTTCTGAACTCTAGCAGTACTCAACTCTGAAAAGGGGGCAATGGCTCCTGCTTCTCCCAACTTCTTCCTTCACCCAATTACCAGCTCCTTCAGATAAACTATGCAGGAAGATACTTTCGATGCCATCTCTGTTTCTTAGTCACACACATGTACATACACACACACACACACACACATCCACACACACATCCACACACACACTCAAAATCCATCCAAAGGGAGAAGGAGCTGAAGAATAGTTTTTCTTGTCAAAAAAGTATTGACTTTAGTCAGTGTTTACCTGAGAACTTAGGTACCATGGTGATACATACCATAGAAATACACAGATAGAAACATGAAAAATAAATGAACAGATTGCCTGAAATGTTATTGCTAGGAAAGCACACTAAAGCCAGGAATTCAAAAAGGAAAATAAGGAAACAGAAGAAAATAACAGAATGTAATGACCAGAAGGTCAGCATCTAAAATTCAAGTGATTGAAATGTCTAAATACTGTAAATGCCGGTCCAGGGTATGGAGAAAGGATATCCAGAGGCATAGGGAAGCCTAGATTTGGGTAATCCAGAAAAGCAGTCAAGTTATAAATATTTTGAAAATGCACCAAATACGCCTGGGAACTAAATGGTACCACGGAGAGAGTGCTGGACCTCAGGAAGCCCTGAGTTCAAGTGTGACTCAGACACCTACAATCTGTGTGTCGCTGAGGAAGTTACTTAGCCCCTGTCTGCCTCAGTTTACTGATCTGTAAAAAGAAGCAGACTAATAGGACATGCCTACCAGGGTTGTTGAAAGGATCAAATGTGAATATTTGTAAAATCCTTTGCAAACCTTAACAAACTATACAAATGTTAGTTGTTCATATTAATATCGCTATTATTACCATTATTATTCCAGGTACTGCCCTCATTAGTGGGGAAAGATTCGTGTGCATACCCTGTGGGAACGAGTTCTCCTTGCCTGGATTGAATACTTATTTTACTCTTTAGACAATTACTCTTTTTTAAAATGTTTAAAATGTAAAGCTAATTACTCATCATGCACCAAGTTTCTCTTAACTCCGTTTTTAAAAAATAGCCTCCTCCATCCTCATGTAGAGTTCTCCCTTGGATCCAGATGGATGCCTAAGTACAGAATGTGGTCTCTGCTATTAGTACACCCCTCCCATGCTGTTCTCAGAAGAGTTTGGTACTGCTTCTACAATATACTTATTTCATCATTAGCCCCTAGTAAATGAATATAGGCTTTTGTTGCCACAACTGCAAAACCTTGTGAAAGGGAGGGTTTCAGGATGACCCTTTCTTCTAGAAAAAAAGATGCTATTTACACTCACTCTGAGCAATCAGAGCTCAAATAATGACCCCTCAGACTTGGCCGGGCCCTATTGTTGGACAATCAATGAGAGTCAGAGCGATTTGATTTTAATGCAAGGTCCCTAAGAAAGAATCTAGCCAGTAACACCAACACATCTTGAGAGGTTTCAGAGAAGAAAATTTATATTTCTTTGGGGAGAGCACTCACAGGTAAGGGTATGATACCCTATGTGGACAGAGAGAGAGGAAAAGGGGGTGGGGGGAGGAAGGGAAAAGAAAGGGAAGGGGGGAAGGAAGGGGAAGGTGATATATAGTTTTGTAAGATATGCAAAGCATTTTAAAAATACTTTCATTAGATCCTCACAACAACCCTGGGAAGTAGGTGCTATTAACATCCCCATTTTACAGATGAGGAAACTGAGGCAGAAAGCAATTAAAGTGGCTTTCCCAGGATTAGTGTCTGAAGCTAGCTTCAAACTCAGTTCTTACTGACTCCAGGATCAGCATTCCAACCACTATGCTACCCAGCTGGATGACCTGGTAGCAGCCTTCCAGTGAGATGGAGATCCACCAGGCCTTGTGACATCTGCTTCCTTATTACCCTCTATGCCCTCCAGGACCCTGGACAGTCATATGCCATGGTAGGATGCCCTAAGGACCTGTAGCTGAATTCCCCTATGTTTTATCTCCTCCAGATAAAGAATTAAGCACTCCTTGAGGACAAGTACTACTTCATTTTTAAAAAATTTCTATCTTCGGCACCTAGCACTGTGTTTAATACATAGCAAACACTTAACGAATGCTATTTTTTCATTCAAGCATTTGTAGTGAGGGAGAGTCACTCATTCACATCCTGAACACTCTAAGGATTCTGAATCTGGGTCCAGAATTGAATATATTTTAAAATTCTTATTGCCTAAGGCTACCATTCAAAATAATCATTAAGAAAAAAGAAGACCGGACTGCCTTTGGAAAGTTGTGTAATGCTCTTAATGACTCTAAGGTGAGCAATGGCACAGGAAGGAGAGAGACAGCTTTTACAGTCAGGATAAGCAGGGTTCTAGGCTCTTCTCTGATCCTGTGTAACCACAGGTAAGTTATTTTATTCCACAGTGGCCTAGATAAACATTTAAGATTACAAGTAGCAGGACATAAAAGCAATTTCTTCTATGCTAATGCCATTACAAGTGCAGAGCAAAACAGTGCTGATCCCCAAGTTCTCCTTGAAACAAAGGCCTATCTTTTTTAACACCAACGTTCTTTGATGAATCACAGACTATCTGGTTGTGAATCATAGAATACCATAGACCCAGATAATTAAAGTTGGGATTCACCCATAGGGCAATGGAGAGATGCATAGTGACTGATGACAAGATATTCTACCAACATCGTCAATCCAGGTGAAAGAAGCAGGAACAAGACTCTATCCTACACAGCAACAACGTAAGTGAAAAGATCTGAACTTCTTTTCAGATCTGAACAGATCTGAACAGCTTTTCAAAAGAAAGCTGAACTTCTCTGCAAATTTTTAAAAATGAATAGTTTTTAACTTGTCAGAAGAGTTCACTGCACCCAACAGGGTATTTTAGGGTCCCGTTTTTCTTTATTACAAGAGAGTTCAATTTCTCTAAAATAACTATGAGGCAAAAAGAAAAGGTAAGGACAGCTGGGTGCCACAGTGGATAGAGTGCCAGGCCTGGAGTCAGAAGACTCATCTACCTGAGTTCAAGTTTGGCCTCAGACTCTTACTAGCTGTGTGAACCTGGGCAAGTCACTTCATCTCGTTTGTCTCAGTTTCCTCATCTATAAAAATGAGCTGGAGAAGGAAATGGCAAAGCATTCCAGTATAATTACCAAGAAAATGCCAAATAGGGTCATGAAGAGTTGAACATGACTTTAAAAATGACTGAAAAAAATCAAAAGGCATCATAAAACTTATTTTTTATAAGGCATCATAAAACTTACTTTTTACAAAAAGAATATCATCAGAGAGATATATAACTGGAAAAGGATCTAGATCAAGCAATCTAGAACCAACCTCCTAGAGCACTGGGTAAACCACCAAGAGAAAATTTATTATAGAGTATGGACAAAAAGTGGGGAGCAAGGTGGCGCAGTGGATAGAATAGATAGAAACTCTGGACCTAAAGTCAGAAAGACTCATCCTTCATGAGATCAAATCCGATCTTAGTCAGATGTGTGACCCTGGGCAAGTCACTTAACCCTGTTTATCTTAGTTTTCTCATCTATAAAAAGAGCTGGAAAAGGAAATGGCAAATCACTTCAATACCTTTGCCAAGAAAACCCCAAATGGAGTCACAACGAATCAGGTATGATTGAAACAACTAAACAACAACAACAAAGTGGTGTCAGAAAGCATGGATGAATTGTGATCTGCCTCACTGCAGGAAATTATCATACTGATGAGTTCACAGGTCTCCAAAAGTCAGTCACTTTATCTTCTTGCCGATTATTCTTTCTTCACATGACAGATTAATCCAAAAGTGGTCTCTACTAGAGCTCCATTTCAGAGGCAAAGATTTGTGCTTAGTTGCATGGAACTTGAGGAGGTGATGTAACTGAAACTCTGCACCAAGGTCCTTCCTACTTGGAATATTATGGTTGGGCATCTCTTCCCCCACGGGACTAATTTCTTCCAGTCCAGGATTTTAGGGGGAATTTAAATTTTCTGCAATTTACTCTTCTTAAACATCTGGGTGAGATCATTTTAATTGCCTAAGATTATCAGACATTCATACTAATTATTAATCCCACCATAGGTATGGAGATGCATACCCTGGGGCTTTCCCACAATTTACCTAAAGTGAATGGGAAAGATCAGTTCTCCAAACACCTCGCTCACTCTTTGGCTGCAGTGACCCAAGCAAAGTTGTATTTGTGTACTAATATTCTGGATCATTTCACTTCATTTCACTTCTACATGTAATAAGGTAGCATAAGCTAATTTAAATGAAGACATTAAGAACCCAGTGAAATAGGTACTATTATTGTCCGCAAGATGGGAAAAACAAGGTTGAGAGAAGTTAAAGTGACCTACCCAAGGCCACACAGTTAATAACTGATGGAGGCAGGACTGGAATGTGGGTTTTCTTCATTCTATCAGCTATGGGACTGGTTTATCCTCCTTAATTTTATTTTTGACTCCTTGCATTCTGGAGACTGGTTTTATTCTTTTTTCATGTCACCCAAAGTACTTAACGGAATGCTGTTCACATAACAGGTACTCACTCAATAACTGTTTGATAATTGAACAATTGATTATGCAGTTGAGGAAAACAAAATGCCTTGAATACAGTGTTGGGGCCTGGTAGGATCCTGGAAGAGGAGGTAAGTGAACTCCTTGTTCACCCAGAGGAACATAAATGTATTAAATTCACATACTAGCTTCTTATAAAGAGTAGAATCCATGCATTTGAAACTCCTAAAGTCATTTCAGATGTTATTATTTTTAGATGATAGCAGTGCCTAAAACCTCAAGAAAAAAAGCCACCTGGGTTGAAGAAGGTGGGGGAAATGAGGCAAGAAGTCATCATCCTATTTATAATAACAGTAGGGAATTTTCATTTAATCTTTCCTTTTTATGGAGCAATTCTTTTAAAATTTCTTTTTTACTTTTTATTTTCCAGTCATTGATTTCTAATTTATAAATCCTTATATAAAGCAATGATCTATGGAATTAACTATTATGTTTTCAATCACAGTTTTCAATCCAAATAGCTGGATTAGGAAGCTTTGTTACTTCCCTATCAACAAGAGAATAAAATCCCAACTCTTCTATTTGGTAATAAAAGCCTTTCACAATCTCAGTGGCAGAGTTCGAAAAGCACTGGTTCTGGAATTAGAGGACTTGGGTTCAAATCTCATGTCTTCTGTTCATTTGCATGTATGACCTTGGGCAAGTCACTTATTTTTTAGCCTGGAGTGGATAGAACATTAATCTCCCTAGCTCAGTTTCCTCATTTTTAAAGAGAAGGGGTATGAATGGCCTCTGATGTCTCTCTCAGTTCCAAATCTATGATCATATTCTTTTCATACTTATTTCCTCCTGCTCTCTCCCATTCCAGTCATATAGGTTTATTTCCTGTAGAGAAATTTTATCTCCCCATCTTTAGGCCTGGAATATTCTCTTTTAGAATTGATAATTCCCTTCAGCTCAAGGGCCACCTCCCAAATGAGACCTTACCTGACTATCCCCCCAGTTGAGCCTGTTCTCCCTCCCACCTTGATTATTTTGTATGTTGTGTACATTTGGTTTCCATTCAATAGAATATAAGCTTCTTGAGGGCAGGGACAGTTTTTGTTTTTATATCACCAACGGACAGGAGTCTCCCAGAACAGGCAGGCACAGAAGGACTGTGATCTGCATGAAGAGAATCAATTAGCCTAACAAGTCTTTATTAAGTGTTTGATAGGCACTGGGGATGGAAAGACAAAAATTAAATGGCCATTACCCTCAGGGAGCTTATATTCTTATTGGGAAGCTTATTCAAAGAATATGCCAAATAAATACAAGGAAATTGGGAGGAGCTGCAATAGCAGCCGCCAGACAGATTATTCAAGAAAAGCTTCATATAGAAAATGTAGCTTGAGCAAGACAATCTAATTAAGGAGGCTTCTAATCAATTGGCATCTGACCTACTTGAATTATTGTTATTCTCTGGACACATGATTAAATGCTCACTGAGTTCAACTCAACGGAATTCAAGGAAATTTACCTGAAAATATACATCCCAAATTTTTAAAGAGATAGATTCAATTAAAAATTTTTAAATGTATAGATCGCAAATTGAAACTTCATCAGTGTCTACTTCAAGCCAAGTCAATAAGCTTTTATTAAGTGCTTACTATGTTCCATCAGGATAACTAGATGGTTCAGTGAATGCAGTACTGGGCCTGGAGTCAGGAAGACTTAAGTTCAGCCAGAACCTGCAGTCCCTGGCACAAGAAGTCTAAGACAGTGCCCCTTGCATCCTGGGAACAGAGCTCAAATTTAAAAAAGAAAAAAAAGAGAAAAGGAAAAAGGCTAAAAAAAAAATAAGCAAAAAAACAAAAAATAATCTGACCTTAGAAATGTATTATGGTGACAGGGAAGACCAAGACACAAACTCAGAAGAGAACAACACTGTCAAAGCATTTATGGGAAAAGCCCCAAACAAAACATGAAGTGGTCTCAAACCCAGAAAGAACTCATGGAAGAGCTCAAAAAGGAGCTTTAAAATCATATAAGAGAGGTAGAAGAAAAATTGGGGAAAGAAATGAGAGTGAAGTAAAAAGAATTATGAAGAGTCAACAGCTTGGAAAAAGAAAACAATTGCTTAAAAAGTAGAATTGGCCAAATGGAAAAGGAGATATAAAAATACACCAAATAAAACAACCCCTGAAAAAATACAATTGGCCAAATGGAAAATGAAGTACAAAATCTGAGGAAAACAGCTCCTTAAAAGCTAGAATTGGGCAACTGGGAGTTCATGATTCCATGATACATCAAGAATCAATCAAATTCAAAAGAGTGGAAAAAAAATAGAAAAAAAATCTAAAATACCTCATAGGAAAAACAACTGATTTGGAAAATAGATCTAGGAGTGACAATGTCAGAATCACTGGACTATCTGAAAGCCATAAGCAAAAGGAGGACCTAGACAGCATCTCTCAAGAAATTATCAAGGAAAACTGCCCTGAGACCCTGAACTACAGAGCAAAATAGGCACTGAAAGAATCCACTGATCACTTCAGGAAAGACATCCCAAATTAAAAACTCCAAGGAATTTTACAGCTAAATTTCAGAACTATTAGGTAAAGGAAAAAATACTATAAGTGACCAGAAAGAAACATCAGAGAGACACAATCAGGATTACATAGGACTTAACCCTGCAACATTAAAGGATCAGAAGTCACGGATCATACTATTCAAACAGCAAAATTAAGAATAATACATATCTAGGGGGAAAAATGGTCATTCAATGAAATAGGAGTTCAAGCTTTCATGAGGAGAAGACCAGAATTAAACCAAAAAGTTGATTTCTAATATTAAGAGAAGCATAAACAGGTAAAAATGGAAAAGAAAACATAAGGAATTCAATAGAGCTAAATTGTTTGCATTCCCTACACAGGAAGATAATACTTGTCATTCTTAAAAATTATACCAAATTAAAGCTAGAAGGAATATACATAGACAGAGGGTACATGTATAAGGTGAATTTGAGGGAATGACATAAAAAAATTAAGCGGGGCAGCTAGGTGGCACAGTGAATAGAGCACCAGCCCTGGAGTCAGGAGGATCTGAGTTCAAATCCACCCTCAGGCACTTGATCACGATTACTAGCTGTGTGACCTTGGCAAAGTCACTTAACCCCAATTGCCTTCCCTTCCCCCTTCCAAAAAAATTAATTAAGGAGTGAGAAAGAGGAGTATAATGGGTGCAGAAGCAATGGAGAGGTAGAATGGGGTAAATTATTTCACATGAAGAGGTACTAAAGACCTATTACAGTGGAGGGGATGATGAGAGTATGGGTAATAGATATTGTTTGAACCTTACTCTCATCAGTATTGGCTCAAAGAGGGAATAATATACATGATCAGTTGAATAAAAAATCTATTTTACTTGACAGAGAAGTAGGGGGGAAAAGATTAAATAAAGTGGGTTTGGGGGGGAGAAGGGCTAACAGAAAGGAGGGTAGATCAGGGGAGGTGGTAAACAGAAACAAAACATTGGTGAAGAGGGAAAAATTGAAAGGAGAGAGAGGACAAACAGAAGGCAAAATGAGATGGAAGGAAATAAATACACAGGAATCATAACTGTGAATATGAATGGGATAAACTCTTCCACACAAAGGAAGTAAATAGTAGAGCAGATCAAAACTCAGAATCCAACAATACATTGTTTATAAGAAACACACTTGAAGCAGAGAGACACACACCAGAGTCAGGAAAAGAGTTAGAGCAGAATCTATTATGCTTCAGGTAAAGTAAAAAAAAAAAAAAAAAGCAGGGGTAGCCATCCTGATCTCAGACAACATAAAAGCAAAAATAGACCTAATTAAAAGGGATAAGAAAGAAAACTGCATCTTACACATTTCCATACTGAAGAAGACATAGACCAAAAAAATAAAATGAAAAATAGTATTCTTTGATCTGCATTCAGACACCGTCAGTTCTTTCTCTGCATTTTTCATCATGAGTCCTTCAGGATTATCTTGTACCAATGTATTGCTGAGAACAGCTAAGTCATTCACAGCTGATCATCGTACAATATTACTGATACTGTGTACAATTGTTCTCCTGAACCAGTCCAGTATCTTTGCCAAGAAAGCCCCAAATGGGGTCAGGAAGAGTCAAACACAACTGAAAACAACTGAACGACTCCCTAGAACAAACTCCCTAAATAATCACCTGTCTCTTAGCCTCCTGTTATTGGCCCAAGAAAGAAATTTACTTCTATCAGTGCATTAAATAAAGAGATTACTCAGCCATAATAGATGAGAACTTTCAGATGAGTAAGCTACTCACTGAGTGCTAATTAAGAGGTTGCTTATTGGACTAGAGCAATCATTTCCAAAATTCACCCTGCTAACCTCAACACATCAGTGCTAAGATATCTAATTTACAGAAAACTCAATTGTCTTAAGAAGATTTCTTACACAGTCTGTACTAACCTTAAAAGCTGGTCCCAGGGGCAGCTGTCAATGTGTTATAATTCAAGGAGACCAAGAAGGTCCCACACCCAAAATGCCCTCCCTTTAGATTTTACCATTCAGGTGGCTTAAGGTCTTGTGTTAAAATGTAAATAAATTCCCTAGGAGAATTGGTACATTAATCTGTTCTCCTGTCTTAAAGCCTTAAATAAATCGAATTAGCTTTTCTGATGCTTTCTGGAATGACTGGAAAATAAATATGTCACAACACGCTCTCTCGCTAAAATACTTGATATCTGTAGGGTAGAGCGGGCACACACAATGGACATTTTACAGAAAAACACACATGAAATAAGAACAGCCATGTGCTAGGGCTAACTCACAACTGGACTGCAGAGTCCAATGACGGTGTTAGTCTACTGACGTGATCATTCATCAAACATTCATTAAGCCCCTACTATGAAACATGCATGGTGTTAAACGCTGGGGACACAAAAAGAGGTAAAACAGTGCTGCCCTCGAGATGCTTACAAGCATCATCTGTGCCATATGGAAGCCTGCTCTACAGATCCTCACTCTTCTCCATCTGGCTGACTCCTCTTCTCTTTTGTTTTTGTATCTATGTAGCACTTACAATCTCTCTCTTTTGTTTTGGAGGGGGGAAGGCAGGGCAATTGGGGTTAAGGGACTTGCCCAAGGTCACACAGCTAGTGTGTGTTAAATTTCTGAGGCTGGATTTGAACTCAGGTCCTCCTGACTCCAGGGCCAGTGCTCTATTCACTGCCCCACCTACGGTCTCTTTCAAAACCCAATCACGCTTAAAACAACACTGGAGAAATATTGCATATTGGATTAGCTAATAGTTCCCTTTTAGTCAGAGATCCGAAAAGCACATCATGCTAGTTATGTCTAGAATCTATATGCTAATTCAGCCAATTATTCAATCAACAGCATTCTATGTCATCCAATCAGAACAAAGTTCATAGGAAAAGAGTTCAGGTTAACTCAAGGTAAGGCAAGTCAGACTAACTTCTTATGCAGCAAAGCAGTTACAGAGCTTACAATTCCTCTTCCTGCTTTCTCTAGCAAACTAGAGGCAGCTATAAAAAGCAACAGACACTTCTGAGAAGTTTCTTCTCTATTAAGCTCTAGAACAGGGGTTTGTAGCTTGGGTTCCCTGAACTTTTTTTTTTTAACTTTGATAAATATACTTTGAATATAATGTATTTCCTTATACAATCCTATACAATATATTTTATTTTATGCATTTAAAAATATTATTCTGAAGAATCCATAGATTTCACCAGATAGCCAGAGGGGTCCAAGGCACACACAGAAATTAAGAATCTCTGTTCTAGATGGTGCTAGAAGGCAATAGCTAGAATTGAAGCTTTCCTCCTATATAGCCTAACAAGTGTATTCTTTATTCAGCTAATCGGACCTGTTTTGCTGCATGTTTCTTCACATTTCAACTCCACTCCTCAGACTTTCTCTCCTTATGCTTGACCACTTGTAGCACCAACACAATATTAACAGTGTCTATGGCAGCTATGAATATGCCAGCGTAATTCTGAACTGCAAAATGTAACAGACCTTCCGCATGCAAGACAGAACCAAAACATTTATTCGAACACCATAAAGTCAAATCCATCATAGCAACAAAGAAATCTACACACAACAACAATGTAGGGGGCACTACCATCCCCAAGCCTTCCCCCCGCTAGGGCCTTCCCACAAATAAACACTCACATCTCCCTGCCAGCTTCCTCTGTCTCCTTCAGCTCCAACTACTCTGACCAACTCCCTCTGGGCTCTGCTCCACCCTTCCTGTTCTACCCATTCAACAAGCTCCTCCTACCACAGGCTTCATGTGACTCAAACTCATGTGACTTAGGCTTCCATGTGACTTAAGCAGGTCACGTGAGCCTAATAATGGATGGGAAAGATCTTCCCATTTAAATCACCATTACACCACTCCAGACTCAGACTTTGTAACAACAATGCAATATTCACAACACTCATGGTGGTTATGAATAGGCTGGTATAGTTGTGAATCACAAAAGGTAACAGGCTCTCTACATGGAGGACAGAGCCAAAGCCTTTATTCAGATGCCAGAAAGCCAAATCCCAGAACCAGAAAGCCAAAGTCATTATCGTAACCATGAAGTTGGCATACATGGTTAGTGCAGTGAACACCCACATTCCCAAGGCTTCACAACAGAACAGGCTCCCTCAAGAAGGGATCCTCCTCTCTCACTCATGGTAGCTCCTCAGCCTGATTCTTGGAAGTTCTCAGCAGAAATTCCCAGAGGAAAGGTCTCACAAGAAGAAAGATCTCAGCAGAAGCTCCAGACTCCAGATGCTTACCCCAAGAAATTCTGTCTGTCCAACTTGTGCTCTTCCTAATATACAGTATAGCTCCTCCCCATTCTTCCCCTTCCTGTTACATCAGCAACTTCCTCCCCAGGTGTTAACTACTTCTGTGTTAATTAAATAGCTTAAACAAGGTGTTAACTTGAAACAAGGTGCTAAGTACCTGCTCACTTGCCAATACAAAGGGGCATGGAAGATCTTCAGATTCCATAAACATAATAAACTTAGCCTATCTTCTCCCTCTGGCCTCCTTTATCACCAATGGCTTAAATCAGCTACCTAATAATGATAACGAATAATAATAACTAACATTTACAAACTGCTTACTATGCACACTATGCTAAGGCCTTACAATTACCATCTCATTTGATTCATGAGGTAGGAACTATTTTTATTTCCACTTTACAGATGAGGAAACTGAGGCAAACAGAGGTTGACTTACTTGATAAATGTCCAAGGTCACATTTGAACTCAGGACTTCCTGACTCCAGGCCTGATGTTCTATTCACTGCACCACCTAGGGTCCTAATAGTAATCATTTTACTGATGAAGAAACTGAGGCAAACAGGATAAAGTGACTTGGCCAGGGTCACACAGCTAGGAAGTGTTTAAAGTCAGATTTGAACTCAGGAAGAGGAGTTTTCCTGACTTCAGGCCCAGGGCTCTATCCACAGCACCACCCAGGTGCCTCATTGTCTATGTTTACCTCTCTATGACAAATTTTGGGAGGACAAGGGCAGGAACCGTGGAAGTATGCACAATGAACATTGGAGTATGTTTTGATCTGGGATCATTTTAAATTCTTGTAACAAGAACTGGTTTACAATAGACTTCTATTATATCACAAAGGATGATTTCTAAGTCCACACAAATATTTCAAAAGCACACATTTCCAGCCACTACTATTCAAAGAGCTTTAATTTGTCACAGTGTCTGGGTCTGTTTTCTACTACACTGAAAGGCTTCCAGGTCTGCTCAAGATAACATAGTAATTGATAGCTGCATTTTTAAAAGTTGATTGAGATTTAAAAAAAAAAAAGATCAAACACAGGAAAGAACTCCTATGCAGTTAGATCTTTTCCACACAGCCCTTAATCTCTCTCCCACACTAGGCTTCCACTGCCTTCAAAGGCGGCTTTGCCCACCCTGTGTGGAAGAGATCAGAATTAAGACAACTGTATATAAACTTTCTGGAAGAAAAGAAAAACAGGCGCAAAAGGAATATAAGCCTTTTTGCCTCTTCTAAGGAATCAAACAAATATTTGAGAATCCATGCATAAAAATCAAAAGATGAGTCCAACTTCAAAGCCTTCATTGGAGATCAAAGTAGAGGAACAGCAAAAGAGAAGACAGAATCACATTCAGCATGGCTGGAAGACCCACCTCAACTAACACAAAGCACCATTTAAATAACTATTATCTCTAAGAGCTAATTTTGAACCTATTTTATAAAGCTTTAGGGGCTCTCAGGCACAGTTAGAAAGCCCTTTAAGAGGGAATAGATTGAGACATTTTAGCTGAGATCCCCAAATCCAGCTTTGCTGCCAGGCAAACATATAACCCTGACCTCTCCATTAAAGGGTTCTTGCTCTGCCTCCCACTGTCTCTGAGCTATTTCTACTTCATATGTTTTCCACTTCCACATTAGGAGGCTGCTCCAGAGGCCTATAAAATTTTCATTGGGATCACAGAGGGAAATATTTTTAAATCTACGTATTTACATTGGGAAATATTAACGTAATTATTTATATTGGGGATCACAAAATATTGCAACCCTCACTCTTTCCGTGTGCAGGTAAAAGAAAAACATGCTAAGAAAATTAATCAGCATTTCTTAAGACTTTGGTGGGCCTTGATTCAGTATATTTAGTCAAAAACTGGCCTCCTTGTCTTTTCTGGGCCAAAGTAAATAAATTTGCTTTTTAACTAACTGCTGCGTGGGACCTAGTATTGCAGAACCAAGTAGAGGTAAATTTATAATAAATTCAAATGTGTTCATGGATTGATTTCAATTCAATTAGCCAAATGTAATTGGGTAATGGGTCTCATTATGGAGAAAAGTCATTGGACCTCACAGAATTGGAAAATGAAAGAGCAGTGGTATATTCCCACTCAGCCAATGGGCCAGATCTTGACTCACAATCACCACCCTCTTCTACTTTGTGAGACAAGAGAAAGACATTATGTGTAGACACCCACTTCTTAGCCATTCCACTTCCCAAAATATTTTCCTTCCTCCACCCCACCATAATCTGTGGTCCTCCTTGTCTCCAAATTGTTCAAGTCTCAGCTCCTTTATGAAGCCTTTCCAAAGTACAGTAGTTCAAATTAGCTTTATTTCAATTAATCCATCCATATCTTGTACTTTCCCAAGGTCTTAGGACTTATCTCTATTTCTTTATAAGGCCACAGGTATAGCTGGGCAGTTAGGGGAATAGAGTGTCAGATTTGGGAAGATCAAAGTTCAAATTTGAGTTAAGACACTTACTAGCTGTGTGACCCTGGCCAAGCCTATTTGCCTCAGTTTCCTCTTCTGCAAAATGAGCTGGAGAAAGAAATGGGAAGCTGATCTTTGCCAAGAAAACTCCAAATGGGGCCACAAAGAGTCAAACACAAGTAAAATGACTGAACAATAATATAAATTGCCTCGGTATGCATATGATATAAATATTTGCATTGACATATAGCACATATGTGTGTATATATTTATGTATGTGTGCACTGGAGGTAGCTGTGGGGCACAGAGAATAGAAGTGGGAAGACCTAAGTTCAAATATGACCACTGGCATTTATTAGCTGCGTGACCTCAACTATAAAAATGAAGATAATATTAGCAGCTACCTTCCAGGGTTGTTGTGAGCATCTAGTCTAGCAGGATATTTGTAAAGAACTTAGCACAATGCCTGGCACATAGTAGTTATCCTACCTTAGCCATTAACATTATTTCTACATGTACTTGCATTTTTAAAAATATGTTGGATCAATCACATTAACAATAATGAAAGGTAATAAATGAACTATCCTAATTGTTGACTAAATTTCTATCTAGTTTTTGAGATATAATTCACACATTTCGTATGTTAGACATATTGGCCTACCAAGCTGGTTTCTGCACTCAATGTTCTATCTCCTGCTGCCTTTGCAAAGGATGTCTATGCGCTTCAGGAATTCACTCACTATTCCCCTCTGCTGCACTCCAAGGCTCAGCTCAGGTGCCAACTCTTAGAGCAAGCCTTTCCTCCCATCACTACCACCACTACCCCAGTCACTGATGTGTTCAGCCCCTCACCTCCCCCCTTCTGTCTTTGTGTCTCTCTCCCCTTCCCTCCCTCTCCCCTTCCCTCTCTCTCCCTCTATCTTCCTCTCCTGAAACAACTTTTTATATTTATCTTTGTACATATAGGATCCCTACCCCTTCGCCCTCAGCATAACTGAAGCTCATTTTTTGTCTTTGCATCCCCTACAACTAGAACAGAGTCTCATGCATGATAAATTGCTTGTTGAAAAATTTATTTGACCCAAAATGTCTGACTAGGAAGCTGAAAACTTTTAGGGATAAATCAGCGATTAGGATAATGGAAAGAGATGGAAAAGGCAGGAATTGGTTTATTAGTTCTAGTGTATAATCAAGGGCCACGTTGTATAGTGTGACCATTTGTTCATTAACTGATTCATTTTATTATCTTCCCCCCAAAATTTTAAGTTTCTTGAGGCAAATCTTGGAAAATTCCTGCAGCAATGTCCACATAAGTACTCAGGACAAGGTCTAGTGGGGAAAGTGCTAATCTGGGCATCAGAGTTATTCCACTGGAATTAAAAGATTTGCCTTTAAATCCTGCCTCTGGTGCCCACTACCTGTGTGATAGTGGGAATATGAATCAGTCTCCCTGAAGATGTTTTCTTATCTGTAAAATCAGGATGAACATGTTAATGAGCAAGTATTTATTAAGCACCTACTTTGGGGCAGGTGGTGGACTAGGTGCTGGGAATAAAAATATGGAGAAGAAAATAATCCTTGTGCACAAGAAAGCCTGAGGTCCCTTCCAGGCAACATCTATGATTTTGTGGCCAACGAAGCTGTGCAACCATTAACAAGTCACAACCTATTTGGGCCACAGTTCCCTTCCGTTAAAAATGAATAAATACACATTTATCAAAGTGTTCTAAAACAAAGGAATTGAATGAGATATTGTCCAAGGTTGCGTCAACCTCAAAACCCCTACCTTTTTTACCTTTTTTTTTACCTTTTTTAATTATTATGGAATTTATTTGGAATATGCAATATTTAATTTAATTTATTATTTTTAATATTATATTATATATAATTATATTATATATAATAATATTATTAATATTTAATTAAAATATGGAATAATTTAATTATTATGGAAAAATAAAAAATTACCTTTTTTAATTATTATGGAACAAAATCCTCTTCCTCATATTTGTCTTTCCAGTTTTAACATCTCTGTTTGTACAATGGGCATAGTACTTTTCACCTCCTTGAGATGCTATAAGTATTTTCTTAAAAGCTACTCTCAATATTTAGAGTTTCAAATTCCACACATACAGGATCATCATTTCTTTTTTGTCTTTGAAGCCTCAGCAGCCAACACAACACTTGGTATATAGTAGATCTAGTTAATAAATGCTTATTGATTTACCATTATTAATACTTCGTCACTGAATAACCCCCAAGAATGATAGTCTTCTAAAACGCTTTCCAGAAGACCCAAACTGAAGTAAGATTGGAAAAAAACAGAAACAAACATAAAAGGTCTTTGCATTTGCCCATAAATTATTGAACCCTGTCAATCAGTGGTGACATTCATCCCATCTTATCCATCCTTAAAGGTCACTTGCATAAGTCATTTGTCCTTGAGAGGATGCGGGGGAGGTGTGGAGTGAGAGGAGTTTGACTTTGTAAATAGAAAAATAATGCCAGATGCGTTTCTGTTGAGGATTTTTTCCCCAGTTATTACAGAATTCCCAGGATCTTCCCATACTATGTTTAAGTTATTGCCAGACCTGAGTGATACCTTTCCAGTGAGACTCTCTTGTCAACAAACATTTGATCCTGATATTTTTCCCCCAAACCAGGTTAAGTACTCTAAAAAAAACTGGCTGATTCCCAATACATCCAGCTTCATGAAAACAGATGGTATATGATCTAGTTAATTGGACAATGCAGACAGAATCTATTTCACCCAACACAACTTACTTTCCTTATTGCCATCTATATATCAGAAAACTGATGCTCCCAGGAAGGATTTTCCCCTCTTATCTCTAACACTTTCTTTTTTTTCCCCTTCCTTCTACCCCCAAATAATCTTTGTGTTTCCTTTTTACAGATATCTGCCAAGATGGAAACAAACAAGGATGCAGGCCGTGAATCTTTTACAATAACCTCCAGATGTAGCTAGAACTTGGAGACTAAGCAACAAAATAAGTTCTCATTTGAGAAAGAATAGTTATCACCAGGCAATAACTTTGGATTGACCCACCCCAATAAACTCTTATGTTAGGTAAAATATCACTCAGTCTGAAGAAGCCCTGAATGATGGCTACACAATGCTAGAATAATCAATTTCAGAGTTAGAAGAGACTTCAGAGGACTCATAGTCCAACCTGTACTTCTCCAAGAGTCTCTTCTACAATTTCTCTAACAAGAGCCATTTGTCCTTCCTCTGGCCCCACTGTCTGAGGGCAAAGCCTGCCAGACTCCCTTCCATCATCACCACAAGCCTCTGGTTTCTCTGCTACCCTATGGGAGTGAAGAAGAGGTAGAAGAATCTCTTCTTTGCCATCAACGTCAGGTCCTAGTGACTTGTGCCTAGTGACTCCAGTTCCATTTAACCACTTAAAATCAGATTAACTTTTACAAAGCATTATTTATTTCAAAAATATATCCAGAACAAACCTTTTCTCTAATACTTCAAAAGCATAGTGTTCCCCAACCTCTCCTCAATCTCGGGGAAGAGGAGAGGAATTAGGTTCACAGTTTAGCTCTCTTCCTATATAACATCAGTTCTACTGAGTACAAATCCAAAGCCCCATTGTCCTAGCTTCCCCAATCCTTGCTCCTCAAGGTCTTTTGCTGGGCCGGCTATAACATCCAGCCTAGACCCCTGAACTTCCAACTCCCTGTACCTTGAAATCCTAAGTAGAAGACTCCACTCCTTGCATCATAACAGAAAATAACAAAGGAATATACCAAAACACCAGGCCAGTTTCCAAGGAACACATTCCTTAAACAAGAGGAAGAAGAAGAGTTAGCATTCAGGTATTCTGCCTTGATTGCATGGTGAATGAAGGAGTCTCACTCAGACTCAGGAAAAAGTCCCAGTAGTGCTCAGTTAGATAGTTTTAAAGATACAGAAAAATGTTGCTCCCGACTAAGACAGAACCCATGCATGCTATACTCCTCCAGTCTCCAGGAAGCAGGTCTCTAGCATCTTCCATGTGGATGGACTCCACTTTATATGGCCTCGGAATGAGCCAAAATACCATTGCACTTCACTTTAAAAATCCAGCGAGGAAGAACTTAGTACTTCCTGAGGCAGTACACTTCACTTTTGGAAATTGTTACAGTAGTTTGTTTTTTTTCTTACATCAAGCCAGACTCCACCCTCCTTACGACTTCTACACATTCACTCCTGGTTCAGCCCTTTGGGGCTAAGGGAATCCTAACGCCCCTTTCCACGTCATAAGCCCTTTAAATAACTGGAGATGGGAACTATATGAACACAACCACAAAATGCTCTTTATACATATACAGACCTAAATATTGGAGAGATATTAATAGCATATGGGTGGCAAGTGCCAATAAAATATTTTTAAATTAATTTGGACCTAAATTAATTTATTCAGTGCCATACCAATAAACTACCAAATAATTACTTTACAGAGGTAAAAATAATAATAACAAAATTCATTAGGAGAGGGTAAAAGGCCAAGATTATCAAGGAAATGAATTTAAAACATGGGAAAGAAAGGGGCCTAGCAGTATCAGGTCTCAAACTATCTCAAATTTGGTACTGGGTAAGAAATCCAGAGGTTGATCAGCAGAACATATTACGTACACAATACAGAAGCAAGTGAGCATAGTAGGCTAGTGTTTGATAAGCCCAAAGATCCCAACTATCAAGACAAGAATTAACAAAAACTGCTGGTGAAAGTAGAAAGCAGCCTGGCAGAATCTAGCTT
>CM053580.1:191564585-191582977 GCA_028627135.1 Pseudochirops cupreus | reverse complement strand
TACACACCTCAGCCAATCCCCTTCTTCCACATCAACAGGGGAGTTCATGCCTTCTCAACAGTGGGACAGGGTTTGCCCTGTCTACACTTAGCACTTAGTACTAAGTGCTAAGTATCCTGCTAAACAGATTACTATTACATATACCTAGAATACTATTGTAGAGTAAGGAGAAACTCACATTCTAGATGGACATTAATACAGAGACAATCACTTAATACTGGAAATAGCTTCAAGGATCATGAACCTTGGCAGCTGACTATGAATTCAAGGGACAGCCAGTTTTGTCCGTCAAAAATTTAGTTTTGTGAGGATTCCACTAGAAGAAAAGAACTTTGAGGCACTGTAGTAGCCTTGGCCACATGTATTCCTTACATGCCTATCTAACTACCATTGTACTCTAAATACTTCCTATGGGCATTGAATGTATTTATATAAGAACATATTCCAGATTTATACCAGGAAGTGCTAAGCTGGTCATGTAGATGCATTTGTAACTGGTTCTGTATTGGCCGATTATTAAGGGGAAACTACACAGTGGGGGCTCAAGAACTATAGAAGTAAAAGTGTAAACCCATAGGGCATCACTAGAACACAAAGTAGCAACTGATTTCTGTGAATCCAGCTCACCAGTAGAAATACAAGTTGAAGGGAGTAGGCATAGGAAAAAAATTACATGTATAAGAAGAGATAGATGGAATTTCTAAAGTCAAGGGGAAAAAGAGAGTGTCTAGTAGTATCATCCCTTCTTCTTAGGTTTAGTGGATTGTTGGTGATCAAGGTTGGAGTAGGATGGTTAGGATGGTTATGCTATTCTTACTAAAATCATCCTGGTTCCTTTCCCCTCTCTCCTTGAAACTCTGTGAATATTGTTCATATGCTTATTAAATCAAAATTGAACTTGGCATATTGAGTACTTGGGAGGAGTTACACAGAGCCTTGATCTTTTAGAAATTTTTTTGTATTCAATAGGGAACAAGACCCATGCTGTACAAATATACTGTGTGTATTGTACAGCTGATCTCCTTTTTGCATTTTAGTTCACATTTAAACTTTAGAAAACCCAAACAAAACAAAAAACAAGTCATAAATATATTTTTAATCAACAGTCTTTCTTATAGATTATCATTCCCAATTCTGACGCAAAAAGAAGTAACAGAAGATGATAGATAGCTGGATGGCTAGCCCTAATACTATTCCATCAATAAGCATATATTGGATAGACACTGCACTGGATTTAGAATGGAGCAGGAGGAGGAGAGTGGGATGAGCTGCATCTTGGAAACCACATAGTGCTCTTAGTGACCCCAAACTTCTCCCTGAAATGAAGGCTCATCTTTTTAGCACTAATATTCTTTTGGTGATGCTGTATGTCTACAAGCATGGAGAATCCCAGTCTCCAAAGAATTAAAATTCCAAATCACCCAAAGGGCAAGGGGCAGGGGCATGGTGGCTAGGTGTGGGATGCAAGATACTACTAATGAAGAGTTCTTCAAGGTGAGTGGGATTAAGGATATCATCAGAATGATATATGATCAGAGAAAGAGCTAAGCTGGTCATGTAACAAGAGTGAGTGAGAATAGATAGCCTGGATCAAATATGCCATTGGATTCCATATAATAGTAAAGGAGCTAGAGAAAGATCCATTATATGTTGGGTAGTTGTCCTGAGGGGTACTTACAGGAGGATATATAAAAGAGCTACACAGGTAAGAAGGTATGTGTGAGTTGTCATCAACGTGGTTGAAAGAAGTGCTTACATCCATTAAATCACAGATTTATTGAAGTACTGGACCACATTAACTTGAGGTCAAAGGTGTAGCAAATATGAATTCAGCAAACACTTATAAAATGCCTATTATGGGCAGAATATAAAGAATTGGCACTAGGTATGAAGTAAACTTTAGATAAAAAATATAGTCCCTGACCTTATGGAGATTACAGTCTGGTAGGGAGATATGATAGTGGTGTGCCAGTATAATCCTGTTGTTTTTCCTGTGAGTAAGCTCAGGTCTCAACTCAGTGTGACCTCCTTTAGATTTCAAATAACAGGATCCTCAAAGCCTAGTTCTCTGATTGAGGAAGACCACTGTATTATTTCTCATATTCTTTAGATCCTTTAGCTATCTTTAGAAAAGCTATAGATGATTGTGAAATTGATGCATATGTTGTGTTTTTGTGCTTGACACCTTAATAATATTTCTCTTTTTCTTCTCTCAATATAATTGCATCTTCCTTCCTCCTTAGCAAATACTTTTTATTCTAGAGGAATCATTCTGGATTTTAAAAAATTAACTATTTCACTGATTTTGTAAATCCTTTAGTTAGAAAACGCAATGTTTCATGTCTTCTAAGTGGTACAGAGGTTACTGTATAAGTTGTATATGGGAACAACTCAGTCAATAGTTCTATGATCTGGAGATAATGCATACTTCACAAATAATTGGAACTCAGTAGGCTAGGTCAGCATGATGGTGAAGCATTTAATCAATTGAGTGATGGAAAACGGTCAGATTCGTTCTTTGGTGGAGTGTAGTCTAAAACATGTGTTTGTCAACCTAGGTTTTTCATTTTTCAACTTTGTATTATTCTGACATAGGCATAGGCTTAATCTAGCTACTGATAAATGAATAAAACCAAGCTGGAGTATATAAAACTAATGAATTGATCACAGTCCTTTTCTGTAGGTCACTATCTGTTGCCAAGTAGAATTGAGCTAATGAAAAATGTTTTTATAACATTAAGAGTTGGAGAAAACCTTAATCTACCACTGTGGATGAAAAACAAGCCAGAGTTTGCTCTGAGTACTTTATGACACAAGATTCAATGATTGGTTAATTTTGTCACCACTAACCTGCTTCTAGTTATCAAATTTCTGTTTGCTTTTGTTGTTTTTCCATTATTTAGAATCAAGTTAGAAGTTATCATAGGAATAGTTGAGTCTGACCACCAACCTAATATAAGGATCTCTTCCATAATACACCAGAAAAGCCAATTCAAATGGAAGTGATTCAATTTCCTGATATCGCAATTGTAGACTGTCTAGGTTTCACAGGTATACAAAAATGAGGTCAGCGCAATGACTCTGTGGACCTTCACTTTGGAAGTCAGTCTAATACCTCTTCTCTCCTGTACTTTCCTTCAGAACCTCCCAAACGCTGAGCTGACAGGCAATGTGTTTGTCAACCTCGTTATCATTGTGTACATCCCTGGAAAGTGCACTACCAAGGTAAGTGAACTTATCCATAGCATTCAAAACTTCTCCATGTACTGTAACTGATGGTTCCACCTATAAATGGGGTGGTGATGACTGATGGGAGCACCTGTGTTTTCTTGGTGTTAACTATTAGGCCAAAATTAGCACAAACAGCAGGGAATTGAACTTTGTTGCATCTCAGCTTCAGAGGCTCCCTCCACTTTGGTCTTGTCTTGTAGCCTTTTCAAGTTTAAGAATTTACCCTTAGTGTGGTAGCTGACTTTGATGCCATATTTATCCTCATTAAAAGTATTTGACAACATGGCTGAAAACATCATACTAAAAAGCATGGGAGTGAGCACACAGCCTTGTTTCACTCCATTGGTGACTGGGAAGGCATAAGAGTATTGCTCATTATCTAGAACCTGGGCAAGCCTCATGTGTGTGAAACCTGGACAGTCTACCAGTGCCATGACAGGAAACTGAATTGTTTCCATTTCAATTGTCTTAGGAAGATTCTGAAGATCACCTGGCAGGATAAGGTGCCTGACACTGACTTTATTCTAACTAAACTTCCAGGCATTCAGACTTTGCTTCAGAGAGCACAACTCTGATGGGCTAGCCACATTGTTTGAATGCAAAATATACCCCTGCCACAAAGACTGTTTAATGGAGAACTCACACAGGGCGTGCGTTCACAGAGTGGTCAGAAGAAGTGATACAAGGACACTCTCAAGGTCTTTCTCAAGAACTTTGGAATTGATTGTGTGACATGAGAGACCACTCAGCATGGCATTCCCATATCAGAGAAGGTGCTGTGCTCTGTGAACAAAGCAGAATTGAAATAGCTGAAAGGAAACACAGGATGCATAAATTTAGAGTATCCACCCCACATGTTCCATGGACTATTTGTGTGTGATCTGTGGTAGAACAACCCGAGCATGTACTGGTCTGATGAGCCACAGTCGAGCACATTGAAGTTTGACTCTATCATAATAATATCATTTTGGTCTTCCTTGAGAATGAAGGACAACAATCACAGCCTGAAAAACCAGCATTTACCCTCTGCTTAAAGAGCTCAAGTGATGGGCAACTCACCACCTTATGAGAGTAGTTCAGTTCTTCTCTTGGACACTTCTGATTATAAGGAAATGTTTGGTTTTTTTTTCCTATTGAGTGAAAAATCTGTGCAGGTAGCAAACATCACTGCTGTATTTGAGCCCAGGACCTCTCATTGATCCTAGTTCTGCTTTCTGAACTGTAGAAAAGAAAATCTAATCCTTTCCCCAGGTGTTACTCCTTTAAAAACATGACAACAACAGTTACATCTCCCCTGACTCATGTTTGCTCCAAGCTAATGTCTTTAGTTCCTTTATATGGCATTGAATCTCCTCACTATTCTAGTCCTTCCTCTGTGGATTTGCTGCAAGTTTTTGCTATTCTTTTAAAATGAGTAACTGAGAAGTGAACATAATGCTTCAGATGTATCATGATGAATAGAAAGCAAAATGAGAGAAACACTCTTCTTTATTTTGGATAGTATTATTATGAGAGTAAAGTTATTTTTTGGTTGTCATGTCATACTTTTGACTTATATTGAGCTAGCAGTCTACTAAAAACCCCAAGTGTTCTTTGCTAGAACTATCGTTCAAACAATAAACATATTTTAAATGCCTGGTGGCTAAGTGGATAGCGTGCCAGACCTGCAGTCAGAAAAACTCCAGTTCTTGAATTCAAATCTGGCTTCAGATACTTTACTAAATGTGTGACCCTGGGCAAGTCATTTAACTCTACCTCAGTTTCCTCATCTGTAAAATGAGCTGGAGAAAGAAATGGTAAAAGACTCCAGTATCTCTGCCAAGAAAACCTCAAATTGATCATGAAGAATCATATACAACTTGAAATGACTGAACAACAACATCACATTCCAGGCATTGAACTAGATCCTAAATACACAAATAAAAAAATTGAGTGGTTGCTGCTCTTAATGACCTTACATTCTATGAAGTTATTATTAAGTCAAACCTCCCTGTCTTGCTGTATATCTTATTTTTTGGACACTAGCACAAAACTTTATTTTAGGTGGCACAGTACATAGAGCCCTGGCCCTAGAATCAGGAAGACTTGAGTTCAAATTCTGTCTCAGATGCTTGTTAGCTGTGTGACCCTGGGTAAGTCAATTAGCCTCTGTCTGCCTCAGTTTTCTCATCTATAAAATGATGATGATACCTCCCAGGGCTGATATAAAGATACAATGAGGTATTATTTATAAAATACTTCACAAACCTTCAAGTGTTATATAGATATTGGTATTATAATTATTATTAGCCTTCTTCTCTTGTCTCAGTTTTTTTTTTAGATATCTTTTATCCAATATGAGCAGTCATCCATAGCATTGTATCAGTGGCCTATTCAATAACCATGCTCTTCAGGATATGGTTATCCATCTCTTCAAGGCATTGATAAAACTGTTTAACAGGATTTGGTCAAGGACAGAGGCTAGAGATAAGTGACTCTAGATTGTCTTTCAAATTTTGTTGATGTTTAGTCATCTCAGTCATATCTAATCTTTGTGACCCCATTTGAAGTTTTCTTTGCAAATATATGGGAGTGGTTTACCATTTCCCTCTCTAGCTCATTTTACAGGTGAGAGAACTGAGGCAAACAGGGTTAAGTGACTTGCCCAGGGTTATATATTAGTGTCTGAGGCCAGATTTGAACTCATGAAGAAAAGTCTTCCTGACTTTAGGTTCAGCACTCTATGGACTTGTGCCATCTACCTGCCCTCTGCCACTTTATATAGACTCATAAATCAGTAGAGTCATTTGACCATTTATGATCTACTTAGCTATATGATTGTCTAGCCTATGTTCTCAGTGGGTCTTTAATCTTGGGATATATTGTCCAATATCATGTTGAGATTCAGGGATACTCTGACTAACATTTCTCTGATCAACCGATCTAGTAACCATACTGGAATTTTTTTAAAGTGAGGTTAGTTTGGTAATGATTTGTTCATAGTAAATTTATACTGTCTGCTTTCCTCATTTACTTTATGTTGTGCTGTTTTAAAATTTTCTGGAATTGGCATAACTAGCTAGTAATTGGTGGTACCTTATCTAGTCTCATTTTTGAAAACTGGCACAAAAGTCTTTCCATATCCATCCTGTTCCCTGTAATTTTTCCAGGATTATTCATAGCTGTTCAACAGTCTTACCTGAAATATCTTATAGTACGTTCCTACGCGTTTTAAGTAGTGTCTGCCTCTTGACATCCTTCAAGATTCTACTCAAATCCCACTTTCTTCAGGAGTCCCTTCCTGGTTTTGCTTTCTGTTGACCCCAGTGTCTTCTTTCTGAGATGCCTTCGCTTTTACTGTCTCTATTGCACATAAGTAATCACCTGTATGTTATCCTATTAGAATGTGAGCTCCTTGAGGGCGAAGACTGTTTTGCATTTCTTGGCATTTCCATGCACAGTGCTCGGCACATGCAATTTTTTGTTAGTTGGCTGACTGGCCAGGGGCCTCTACTGACTTAGAGTAGCCGGGCGCTCTGCTACATGTCTCCTTACTTATGCTTGAATTTTCTTTGATTTCTTTGAATTTCTCTCCCCAGTTTGACCATTCAGCAAACAGAGATACAATTCATTTTGGCAGCAGAGATTTTTAAAGAGACTATCAGGTACATTTGTACTGGAAAAGTAGAACCACTGAAAAAAAATTAGTACTTTGATCATAACCCTGTGATGGGACAGTACAGAGAGTATTATTCTCATTTTAGAAATGAGCAAGTCAAGATTCAGAAAGGTCAGGTCACTTGACTGTGGTCAACAAAGCCCCAAAGGAAGGGCATTCTCACTCCCAACACATTGCTCTTCCTACTAAATTATATCCATTGAACTATGTGGGATGGAGGAATCTAAAGATGAATGGCAGGGCCCTTTCCCTCATAAATATAGTGCCTTGGAGAAAATTCAATTAAACAAGCTTTTATTAAGTGCCTGCTATGTACAGCAAGAGGCAGATAGTTAGGTCAGTAAATAAAGCCCTGGGTCTGGAGTCAGGATGACCTGAGTTCAAATCCAGCCTCAGACACTTCCTAGCTGTGTGACTCTGGGCAAGTCACTTAACCTCTGCCTGTGTTGGGGGTAAATACGTGACTCATTGGA
Organism: Pseudochirops cupreus; assembly: GCA_028627135.1. Taxonomy (NCBI): domain Eukaryota; kingdom Metazoa; phylum Chordata; class Mammalia; order Diprotodontia; family Pseudocheiridae; genus Pseudochirops; species Pseudochirops cupreus. Next base: position 191,575,615 of record CM053580.1, on the reverse strand, counting down.
TAGAGTGCTGGGCCTGGAGTCTGGAAGACCTTAGTTTAAATCTGGCTTCAGACACTCACTAGTTGTGAAACTGCGTGCAAGTCACTTCACCTTTGTTTGCCTAATTCACTGGAGAAGGAAATAGTAAATCACTCCGATATCTTTGCCAAAAAAAAAAAAAATCCCTTACAGAGGTCATAAGGAGTCAGATATGAGAGAATGAGCGAACATTAAAAACACCAGATGTATAGCATGCCTACATACATACAACATGAGCTAAGTAGGAGTTTAGTAATCATACTCTTATGATTTCCTGAGAAAATACCATCTTCTTATTCTTGTGATTCATCACAGAGCCATGGAACTGCAAAGTCTCAGCTTTGGAGGCACCTCCAAGGTTATACTGTAGCACATGTAGGCATGCCGCCATAACATCTATGACCAAGTTGTCTTCTAACCTATGCTTGAAGACCTCCAGGAACCAAGAATTAGATAGGAAGACAACACGGAAACCTTCAATACCACTCCTGGCCTAGTTCCTGGCCTGGTTGTCTATGGAGACAGAAGTCAAGTAAGTGTACTAGCAGAAAATACTTCATTTTAATTGTCTATTTTAGATCTGTGTTTGAAAGTTCTAAGTCTTTAGCAAAGCAATCTAAGATTGACGGAGTCATCCCCAAAATGCAATGCAGCAAAAACGATCATCTTGGCTTTAACGGAATCTTTGAAGTGTTTCTTGTTCCTTGTTGTAAATGCTTTTCTTTGAAACTCCTGACTTCCCGTGGTAACCGCTTTCAGTTTGGCCAAGTTTCTTCTTATATGAAGATGAAATCTCTGTGTGGCAGGGAGGGAATGAAAGGAGAAGGGAAGGGACTCCTAAAAGAGACTTTCTTTATTGTTCTTGAAATTGTGCCAACCTCAGTTTATTCCAGGCTCCTTAGGATCATGTTGAGAGCTGGAGGGGTCGTTACAGGCTAGTGAGTTCCAACCTTGTCATTTTTACAGAGAAGAGATGCCAGACTTGCCCATAGTCACACAGACAGAAAGTAATAGAACAGGAATTCAAAACCTTTGCTTTCTAACTCCCAATCCAGGACACTTTCCACTGTACCATACAGTAAGGGCCAGAGTTGAGATTGAAACCTATGTCCATGGGCTCCCAGATGCAGTGATTAGTTCATTGCACTATTTAAGGAAAAGGAGCTATCAATCCACTTTCCATTTTCTCTTTCCATGCCCCTAACCCACCTGCCTCTCCCTTCCCATCTGACTACCAATAGTGTTCCTAGAATGCAGACTATTATTTAACAAACCAAAAGGCAAATATTATGTAAAAAAATTGTATAAAACATCTCAAAGTCAAATGCAGATAACTTGAATCATCCATTGGTTTGTGGGCTCCCGGCCCTATCGCCTCCTTCCTCAAATGCAGCTGACTGGGGAGTGTAATGTGCACTAGTGCTGATTTATGATATTTTTCCCCCTAAAGGACTGCCAATGAGGGAGGCATAAGCAGAATAATGGAAAAAATGAATGTTCCATCTCTAGAAGTCTATCACACTGGGCTCTTTGCTACAGTTAGCAGCAGGAGGCAGAAACCGAGTAGGCGGCATTTGACAGGGTCCTTGAGCGTATGGCATTGAATCTGTGGGCAGTTTTCTTACCCTTCCATAGATAGTCATATATATATTCACAGGAAACCGGCTCTCAGTAAGTGAAAAAGGGCTGTTATTATTTCGTATTCATCACAAGAGGGATTCTTTTATGTACTGACTCCTGGTCTGATGGGGCAAAACTGTTATTTCCCCAAAGCCACTGGAGTGTGAATGGCAGAATACTACCCCCCTAAAATATACTTGATGAAAATGCTCATTTTTTTGCTTTGTGAGCAAAAACTTTGTGGGCTTTTTTGGCTGAGCCCAGGTTGATTGTTAAAGGGAGTAGTCCAAAGCCAGGCCTGCATATTTTTAGACCAGCTTGAAATCTTATATTGTCCTTGGAGACTGTGCATGAACAGTATGACTGAGTGGTAAAGCTCTCCAGGGAAGACATTTTATTTCACTTGTAGAAGGATGGGAAGGAGGGTTATGCCCTGGTTCTTTTCAGATGCTAGAATTATCCTTGCCAAAATGTAGTTTCCCTAGCAACAAGAGATAGGAGAAAATGCTCATAAATTTTTTCCCACCTATTCTCTCTCTCTTTTTTTAATGCAGTGAAGCAGATGGTTTGGATAATGCAGGTATTACAGATTCTAATTTACTCAGTGTCGATTCAAGGAGCATAAATATTGAAGTGCTTCCCCTCTACAGTTTGCAAAACTACAGCATGACGACGATTTCAAAGCCAATTGCTTTCCAAAGTTCCAGGTCTCCATATCAATAATCCGAACCAACAGGATGTTGGCAAAGGAGATAGCATCTGAAGGCCCTAGTCCCTTGGCATATAGAAAAGAGATAGGGAATGGGGAAAAAAGCAGGCTCTGTTGTGTGATAAAAGATAAAAGGATGCATTGCTGTCAGAGAGATAGCTAGAATAAAAGCAAGTATTCAGAGATGTGTGAACCAGTGGGTAGTAGAAAAAAAATCCGTTAAAAAAAATTCATTCATTGTATGTGGCCATCTAACTTGGTATTAGCAAAGGTGGCTTTGTCCTCAAGGGATGTGGGTTACTGAGGCTTTATTAGCATGTACAAACTGGTTTAATTGTTTCCCATGACTGACTTGACTATAGGTTTAGTCTTTTTTGTTGTTTCGGGTTTCTTTTCTTTATAACTGATGGCACTTCTGTATACGTGAAAATGTTACTGAAAAGATAAACAAAACTAGATAACCTTGAATCTTGTGTAGAAAGAGTGAATGTATTATTTTTACTAATTCACAGAATAAACTTGGAAAAGCGTTGTTTCCCCTCTTCTGAGATTTAATTGTTTAAAATGGCTCGTGTTTATATGAAGTAGATTCTTTTTTGTCTAACATTTCTTGAGTCTGTCACCTTAGGTGATTTTATAAATTCAAAATGCAAAAATATAGCTTTTTAAAGAAAAAAAGTTGGGTTCTGAAAATGTGAGTATTTTCTTTAGAGACGGTCTCACATTTACAACACTTTCCCCCAGTGGAACATCCTTCTGAGCCGTTTTTCTGAGCTGATGTGTGACATAATTAATTATAGTCAATGTTTTTTCTTTTTTCCTGTCTATCTAAGAAAGTCATATGCCTAAAGTGAAGTGAATTCTTCATTGATTGTAGAAAAATCATACACAGAACATCATGTTGTAGCAGAAATAACACTGGTTCTGGAAGCAGTGGCCCTGGATTCAAGCCTGCACCCCTTGTCCCCCTTCTCACACTTGTCACTCTTATGGCATAATTTGTGTGACCTTGACCACAAGTCAGTTAAACTTCCTGAACCTCAGTTTCCTCATCTGTCAAATGATGAGACTGGGCTAGATAGTCTCTGAGTCCTCTTCCAGCTTTATATCTATGTATCATCCCTACTGAAAAATAGAATATTCTAGTGGGAGGGTCCAGTATCATCCAATTTAAGCTGAGAACATAGATTTCATTGTTCCTGGACAAAGTTCAGCAATATTATGTGAATACAGAATGTTCTAAGAAGCCCAGAAACAGTAAATGTTTCCAAACACATTTCAGAGGAGAGTGATGGCTCCCTATTCATTTTCTCAGCTTAACAAGCAACTCTAGACTATGCTCCTAGTCTCGGGCCTTATATTATCATCCTTATAATTGTGTAGAGATTTTATTTCATTGTGGAGAGAATTCTACAGTTTTGAATGCTCGATAAATCTGTGACTTTTTTTTTACATCAAGATGTTGAATCAAACTTTGGGGCAACCTCAGGTCCTATTAATTGCAGGAGACTCTGGGGTTTCTGCACCACACGAACTGTCATTTATTTTTTATTTTATATGTGCATTATTTATCAGGCAGATGATTAAACTGGATGAATAAAATGGAAGAATAAACCCTATAAATGAAATTAGATGGGGAAACTGGAGAGCCAGCATCTGAGAAAGCTTTTGGGGAGAGGCTATGTGTTTTCCTAAGTGGTCAATTTATTTATTCTACTCAGAGAAGTGAGATTCAGGACTGAAGGCATATGAATTCAGTTCAGTTCTTAATGGCCAATGATAAGAACAAAGCTAGAATGGTAATGGTTGAGGGCACTCGGATTCCTTTTTGGAAACCCCTTTAATTAATAGCTGATGGATGGTTGCGTTTTTCTCTATAGGTAAATTAATGACTCAAAAACACAATGTCTGTTTTAAGTCTCAATTTGGGCATATTAATGTAATAATATTCCTGATGTGGAACTGGCTGGATTTGTAACCATAGTTCATTCTTTCCTGCTCCCAGGCATATTATGATTTAAGATGTATGATTTGGCAGGAATGAGAGGACACAGACAAAATGCCTGTGTAACACATCTTTAACATGTGATCCCAGAATATTTGTTAACCACCCTTTCCTTACTCTCCCTTGTCTTCTGGGACATGAGTCTTTCTTATTTGGTTCTTCTACCCCTCTGACCCATGGGTCTCTTTCATCATTATCTTCCAATAAATGAGGGAAACACCCAAGGCTCTGTGTTGGGCCCCTCTTTCTTTTCTCACTTTATGTTCTTTTTCTTAGAGATCTCCCTCTTGGCAATCAACTCTCATGGGTTAAATTAGCATCTCTCTGAAGATGACGACAAAACCTAGAGATCCAACTCTCATTTCCTCCCCCTGAACATTAGTCCGTTGCTAAATACTTGCCAAACATTTGTACTTAAATGTGTTGTCTCACACTTAACTTATCCAAAACAGAACTGGTATTGCCCCCCAAATTCATCTCTCCAGTCTTCCCCATTTCTGTTGATGGTGCTACATCCTTTTAGTCTCTCAGGTTTGTAAATTTTGTGTTATCCTTACCTCTTTATTTTATTTCATTTTATTTTTTTAATTTTTTATTGCTTTTTGGAGGGGGGAAGGTAGGGCAATTGGGGTTAAGTGACTTGCCCAAGATCACACAACTAGTTAAGTATTAAGTGTCTGAGGCTGGTTTTGAACTCAGGTCCTCCTGACTCCAGGGCCTGTGCTCTATTCACTGCGCCACATAGCCACTCCTCATCCTTACCTCTAAAAAATTATCGATCACTATATGTTTTTAAAATTATGTATTTTCTATCTTATTTTGATTTTAATCATCACCAAAAATGTCATTGTGCAAGGAAAATAGTCTTCTATAAGAATTTGAAATTTTACTATTTAACTTTTGTTATTAATTTTGTTTTTAAGTATATTACACACACACAGACACAGACACAGACACAGACACAGATACACAGACACACACACCCCCCTACAGTAAATTAGATTTAACAAGGTAGTAACAAAATTGTTCTATATGGATGCCTTTTCCACTAGGTCCCTGTCCAGTTAGTGGCCAAGTATTATTGAGTCCTAATGTCTCTTACCTTTCTTTGTCCATTTCTTCTCAGTCCTGCAGCCTTCGCTCTGAAACAGACCCTTATCAGCTCTTGCCTGGACTTATTGTCATACTTTCCAGTTGTTTCCCTGCTTCTTGTCTCTCCCATCTACAATCCATTTTCTATGCACTGATATTCCTAAAACATACATCTGACCATGTCCCCCTCACTGCCCTCTGCCTGAAAAGTTTTTGATGTCTATTGTTTCTAGAATGAAATAAAAAAAAATCCCCAGCCTGGCATTTAAAGCCCTTTGAAATCTGGTTTTCACCAACCTTTTCAATCTTATTTTATGTTATTCCCCTTCAAGTACTCTCTGACCCCGTCAAGCTTGCTGCTGCCCCTTTCCCATGTTATCTTCTTTCTTCTCTCCATGCCCAAGTGGTCCCCAAGGTTGGAATGTCCTTTTTTCTCATATATGCCTCATAGAATCTCCAGCTTCCTTCAAAGCACTCTTCTGGTGCCGCTTTACATAAACCTTTTCCTGATCCTACCCACTTATTAGCACTCTTTTGTGTGTGTGTGTGTGTGTGTGTGTGTGTGTGTGTGTGTGCGCCACACACATACACGTGTGTATACATATATATTTGTATATATTTTTCATTTATCCACACTCCATCTCTTTAGTAGAATGTTAACTTTTTGAGGCCTTTAGCCGTTTCATTCTTGTCTTTGTATCTTCAGCTTCAAGAACAGGGCCTCACTCACAATGGGCACCAAATAACTGTTGAAATAACAGTTTATACCTCTTCTTCGTGACAGTCTTTTTTTTTTTTTTTACCAATATGCTATAAGCTACTTAAACCCACCACGCATTTCCCATTGGGGTAATGATAACTTTTCATTCATTTGAGATAATGGTGTTCCATGATTCCTAGACAAATAATGCTACCAGTTGAGTATTGGGATTAAAAAGATGGGCTTTGGCAACAGGGAGCAGCTTTGGGATCACTGAAAACACAGTGAAATTACCCAATTGTGAACCAGCCTAGTCTTCTCCTTTTCCACCCAGGGCTTTATTCATCTGCGGTGTCTATCCAAGATACTAGTAAATTAACTCTATGGGCTGCCCACTTTACTATGTGTTATAATCGTAGCAGTATGCATTTTTTCATAAGCTTGGTTTTTCTTGGGTGGATTGCTAGTCTAGTCTCTTGAATGGCTAAGTGGAGACTAAGATTATTTTTGGAGATTAATGCAATTAGCACAGGTTCACCCATAAATATAGACTTGTAAAGATCACCACCCTAAAGTAATACTTCCATGTAGACTCTTTGTCTACCAAATGGAGTTATTTTGATAATATTATTATTATTTGGATAGATCTATGATCTCATTAATGCAGTTATTCCCACACATGGAAGTTATTGGAAAGAGCACTGGTCTTGGAGTCAGAAGACCTGGATAAAATCCTGCCTCTATTAACTTATTACATGGGGGACTTTGGACAAGTCATTTGATCTCCCCTGGGCAATATTAGATAACCTTTAGTTCCTGGCCATTTCGACGTCTTGCTACTTTCTTTCCTTCCCAACCTTCATTTGACCCTAGATCCTGCCACTGGGCTGCCAGGCTCTAATAGGCGAGCTTGGCCCAGAACCACAGCCACCTCTCTACTATACCTCTACTCTCTGGCTTTTCATCTCTATTTTCCTTGGCCTGAACTTTGTACTTTGCCCCTGGATGATGGGCTCTGATAGATCATTATTTTCTTTATTTTTCCTGGAACCAAGTCTCCACACTACTTCCTGGACATCTCTACACCATACCAGCATTTCACCAGTTCCCCTTTATGTGGTCTCTTCCCCCATTAGAACATAAACCTCTTGAGGGCAGGGACTATCTAGCTGACTTGTAATTATACCTCCAGTTCTTAGCAGCTAGTACCTAGTAAAGTCAGTACCTAATACACAGTAAGAACTTAATAAATGTTTTCTCTCTCCTCCCCTCCCTTCCTTTTCTCCTTCTCTTCTTCCTCTCCTTCTCTCCTCTCTCTCTCTCTCTCCCTCTCTCTCTCTCTCTCTCTCTCTCTCCCTCTCTCTCTCTCTCTTTCTCCCTCCCTCCCTCCCTTTCTTCTTCCTTCTTCCTTGCCCCTCATTGCTCCATTGGTGGAGGGATGGACCTAACATGCTGGAAGCCCTCTTCTATTTATTTACATTTTGAGAGTACCAATGAAACACTTGAGCTATCCATGTGTTATCCTTCACTCATGCCACATGACTGCCGCATCTCCTTTTCCAATTCTACAGATATCTCCCTTCTTGAGCATAGCTGGAAATGACTAGAAATATTCTGTGCTACTTGTGCTCACCCTCACTCATTGATCTTTGAGTTACCTGCAACTTTAATTCCACAAAGATTGGCACCCTAAAATTCACAGCGATAGAAGATCATCTGGGAGTATGTTTGTGTTGAAAAGAAGATGAGCTTTTGCATCAACGAGTAGCAGAATGTCATTCAGAGCACTGCAGCTTTCTAAATGCAATTAACCTCATTCTCTTTTTTCTATCTTATTTGGTCTAATTGACTATCTATCAGTGGTACCTTTGCACAGGTCTGTACTGATTGATGTACTTAGCTATATGGATTGGCTATCTAATTGCACAACTGGACAATAGACATTTTTATCCATTTAGTGTTTTTTTTTTCCCTATTAGATGGTTAAGCTGATCTCTTTTGAATAGTCATGGTTCTCATTAGGGAGGATCTGTAATGTTCTAGGAATTTATTGATCAGCACAAGATCATTTGCAAACAGGGACCTCCCTTGTCTAAGCAATCTGTCTTCTATTTGGACTTTGCAGAAGATATCCTCCACAGTAGTGGCAAATATCTTTGGCAAGACCACATCTCCCTGTTTTAATCCTTATTTGAAATTAAAAATAGTATCATTCAGCAGAGTCATTACTGTAGTTATACACATCATGGAAATCTTTTATGTTCTTATACATATTTCTGTTATGGGAAAATCTAAAACAACCTTGTATTCAGATACTGTCTGTGTGAGGAAAGTACATCTTTTATGATCCATGTGAAAGGGACTTCTCCATTTGCAGAGTGGTATATTTCTCTGGAAATGGTCAGACTGACCCTGAGCAATTTGTAAAATGATTTAGGACCTCATTCAATGTCATTGAGACTATTAACTCTGATTTGTGATAAATAGAATGAAAAAACCCTTTTGCAAGTAGGAAACATCTTGTCTATCCATTCCTATTTTTCCAATTCATCAAAACAACTATTCTCAAAGCTTGAAAATCTAAATAAATTCATCTTTAAAAGTGTTATTTTGTTTATATGAAGTCAGAGGTAACTCAATACTTACATAGTAAATAAACCCTTTTTCAAAGTATGTTGACATGGCAGCTTTTCTTGAATATCCTCAAATGGCTTTCTCTATTTTGGCAAAACTGTTTTAGTTGTTTGTATATTAGCATTTTTAAAGAGATATGGATATGAACATCAAATTATGGAATCTCAGATTTGAAAAGGCCCTCAAAGTTCATCTAGTTCAATTCTTATAACACAAGTAGTAGTTTAGGTTCAAACATGCTAACTCACAGGAACTTCCTATCGAATTAGGTAATAAATTACACTTTTACATAGCTAAAATGGCTTCAGACTTCTTCCTTAATTGCCTAGAGAGTCCTAGAACACAAATACCTGATATGTTACTTCTTCATAGACCACTTAGAAGAAGAGAAAAATCATGGCACCCGGGCTCTGCAGTATCTTTTTTACCCTTCTGCCCTTAAGCCAAAAACCATCATAGAGCTCCAAGGCCCTGCTCTTTAATCCAGGCGACAGCAGACCTGGAAGAGAAACCTTTAGGCAGCACACCCACCAAAACACAAAATTCTAAATTCTGTCTTTAGCTTGGGGAAGAATTAACTGTGTAAATCCTCTGTTGGTAAAGTTCAGCATTGTATTGTTCCCTAATTCCAGTCATCCAGTCTCCTTACTTAAGATGTGAACACCATGCCTGTATTGCTTCTTTGGAATATTCATCCTTATTTTAAGCATCTCTACTATCTAGTCTAACTCTTATCAAATTCTATTATGTTCTTTGGAACCCCAAATCCCTTTGTTGTCAATAAGTCCCTTACTTCTTGAACTTTTCAACCAACATTTCTTCTGTCTCCTTGCTTTAATATAAACTTGCCTACACTTTGAGGGCATCCTTTCTATCCTGTGCAACCACCTCTACTGCTGTCTAGTCTTTCTCCCATTCTCTGAGCTCCTTGTGTTTGTCCTTTGTTTTCAAAGAGGACCATGACATCAGGGAAATGATGACATGACTTGCAGTTGACTTTGAAATGAGTGAGTGAGGGCTGTGCAGGGTCACCAGCCTCACTTTCTCCTCCAGAGCCATCTGAATCCAGTGACCAGATAATCATCAGGGTGACTGGAGATGACCTAGGATGCAATGGGAAACCCTGGTTCTTTTAGGCTAAGGTCTTTTCAAGTACTCACTTAGAGTGAGCTCCTAGGACCAGGAAGAAAGGCTCTCCACATACTCTTCTAGACTGTTCCTAAGCCATGTAGTACAATGTAGCACCTATGGTGGCTATATGTCGGTGTAATTCTGAATTGCAAACTATAACAGACTCCCTACATGGAAGATAGAACCAAAACATTTATTCAAATACCAGAAAGTTGAATCCCAATGTCAGAAAGCGAAATCCATCATAGCAACAAAGAAATTTATACACAATAACACTGCAGGGGACACTGCTATCCCCAAGTCTTTCCCCTTCTAGGACCTTCCACAAATAAACACTCACAGTTCCCTGCCTGCTTCCTCTCTCTCCCTCCACTCTAAATGTTCTGGCTAACTTCCTTTCAGCTCTCCTCCACCCTTCTTGCTCTACATGTCCAGCAAGCTCTTCCCACCACAGATTTATGTGACTCAGGCTTCCATGTGACATAAGCAGGTCACATGAGTCTATTAATGGATGGGAAATATCTTCCCATTAAGCAAAAATACATTAACAAAACAAACCACCACCACTCAATGGAGTTTTGTTATTAGACAGACATGTAGTTTTTTTGTAACACACTGTCCTCATCATTATTGCTGCTATCTAAGATAATTTGTATGGCTATTCCCTAATTAGTGGGGACCTATTTCTTAAAAAATTCTTTACTACTACAGAGAGTATTACAACAAATATATTTTGGTATATTTTAAATCTTTAAAAAACATCTTTTGGGGGTATATGCTAGTAATAAGATTACTGGGTCAAAGGATATGAGCAGTTCAATCATTTTGCTTACATCATTCCAAATTGATATCCATAATAGCTGGACCAATTAACAGTTCCAACAGTCTTGTTCCTATCTTCCTACAACCCTTATAACATTACCTGCTTTTTTCATCTTTTCTAATATATCCAATGTACCAATATACCTGAAATACGAATATTGCCTAATGTATGATAAAATCTCAGAATTTTTTCTTTTGGATTTTTCTTATGATTAGTGATTTGAAGCATGTTTTTATGTGCTCATTTAGAGATTTCAGTTGTGCTTTTAAAACTTTTAAAAAATATCCTTTGACCTATT
>CM053580.1:191545716-191564085 GCA_028627135.1 Pseudochirops cupreus | reverse complement strand
TATTGTGGCCACTGTAGTGAAAACTGTGTGGCCATTTAATGTTATAAGATGTAATGTTGTGAATATTATAATGTTTTGAATGTTTGTCTTGATTTGTAATGGAATAAACAGAGTGTTCACTCTATTTTGTAATCTGAACTCTAAAAGCTGTTCACAGTAGCATTCCTTTGGGAATCTGCTGGTGCATGGCATTACAGTATACAACACCCATAATGCTCATATAAACCCATAATGGTGATAGTAACACAATAGACTGATATGTACATAAGCATTCAACCTAGAAATAGTTAGCTCAAATAAACTGGTCTGGCTTGCAAAGGAAACACATCAGAAAGCTGATTGTCCAATTATAGTCTAAAATAAAGAAAGCAAGTTAAACTACTTCCTTAGGGGATTCCTGCCATATTAGAGAATTTAAGAACAAGAGTTCTGGATGAGGAATTTTTCCAATAGGTACTTGAAAAGGGACAAAATACATATCATAAATTAAAATTCTCCAAAGTAGCACTCCCACTGTGGTACAAAGGGTTCTTCCCAAACTGGACTTGCAAGTAGAATCATGTGAGAGAGGTTGCTACTCCCACTTTTTAGCATTACCCTGTCAATTTGGGGTCCACAAGACCCACTCAATATGTTTCCTATTAAGAGTCACTTAGCACACATAAGTTCTTTCTAATTTTTAAAATTATATTTATTTTTTAACATTCATTTTTTGAGTTCCAAATTCCCTCCCTCTGGCCCTTCCCCCACCCACTGAAAAAGTAAGTAATATGATACCCATTATACATGTAAAATCATGAAAAACATAGTAGCCACACATGATTACTTCTTAGCAAAAAAAAAATATACTAAAATGGCATGGTAAACATTAGCTACAAGATATTTTCCCCAATGACCTAAGACATAATATCCCACAAATATACACAGTGTCCGTAAAAAGAGTGGGCACAAGCTAGAGTACAATTATAGTGAGATCACATGTAGAGAATAAATGTGGCCAAAGCAAATCATACCTCTGGAACTGCTTCAATGTTCTTCTCTGCTAGGGGAGTCTTCAAAAGCTCTTCCCTTCAGCAAAATATCTCTATTTGGCAGGTTGCTCAGCCGGACCTCCCAAGGTCTTTACTCTCTGAAGATCAACTTTCCCTTTACAGGGCAAACTTACTCTTAAGTCCATAGCCAGCTCTCTTCTTTGCTGCCAAAGATCTTGCTTCTTGATGCTGTTTCCAGCCTTTACAGCTGTCTCTGTGTAACTGTTTCTTTCTGGAATGTGAGTCTCTGCTCCCTCAACTGTACCTAAAACTCTGAAACAGATTTTCCAGTTAATGGATGAGGTGTCTCCTTTTGGACCAGTATTTCCATAGCTAGATACCATGGTCAGTGGAGAAATCCCCTATTCCTCTCAAGATATAAAGAGATGGATTCTTTCTCAATTCCTGCCTCCTGCTTTGACAGTCTTCAAATTTTAAATACTCTACCCATGGGTTATATCCATGGCTTAGTTATTTAAACCCCCCAGTGTGGCTAATTTTCATCCCAGACAGTCACATTGTCCCTTCTGACTTGATCATAAAGGGATCACTAGATGATAATTTCTTATAACATCACCATCTCATCTCATGACTTTGTCAATCGGGTTAAGTTGAAAGCAATCAAACAGTCCTCCCCCAAATATGCCTGGGAGACCCTTTTTTGGCAGAAAGCCTTTAAAGAAACATTTTGTTCTACCAAATCAAGCATAATCAACAAACTATAAATACAGTGGAATCTTATCTTCTCGTCATGTTTCAGTCCATTGAGTGAATGTAAAATGTGTTCAGAGAATCATGAGCTTTAGGATCATAGACTTGACACTTGAAGGGAATTTAGAGGTCTGCTAGTCCCATCTTCGGACTTTGTAGGAAAGTGAAACTCAGAGGAGTTAAGAGACTTGCCTAAGGTAACACAGGCAATAAGTTCTAGAGCAGGGATTTGAACATAGGTGTTCTAACTCCAAAGCCTGAAGTCTCTTTTCTTCTTAATAAATTAAGCAAGCATTTATTAAGTGCCCTCCATATGCAAACAAGCATGTATGTACAGTTATCCCTTCCACATCTCAATTTTCCCCATTGCAGTTTCAATGTATCATGGGTATGCATAAGAATTTAAATGGGAATTTGGGGGAGAGTTTTACAGAAACCACAGACAACCCATGAAGGCCAGCAGACGACATAGAACTTATGACCAAATATTTAACCCATATTTTACAACAAGATACTAGCAAAATATTCCATAAATGAAATTTTTAAAATTCCAATTTCTTCTCTGATATGGAAGGAGGGCCAAAAATTTTACTCAGATTTTCCAGATTGCAGGAGTGTGTCTCTAGCTCCTGACACGTGGGATAACTGCACTCAATACATGTGTAGATTAGTCTCATAAAGTTATCACGATAAGTAGAGTATATAGGTCAAGAATTACTTATAATTTCTTAATTGCCTTTTAAAAATTACTAAGGTCTGATATTTCTTCCAAAATTTTGGTATCTTCCCCTCTTTCAGATATATTGGGACTAGATCGTTCCATGTTCTCAAAACTGTGTTGCTTATAACACAGACCTTCTCTGCTTGTACTCGGTCTAGAACAGCTGCTTTTCCCACCTTTGTTTTACTGAATGCCATCCCTCCTTCCTTTTGAAGCAAATTGGGTGATCTTAGACTTGAAATATAAATGATACATTGTTGATGGAAAAAGGAATCTGAAGGGGAAACAAAATTCAATTCAACTAATGTTTATTAAATGCCTACTATGGAAAAGCAGTACTAAGTCCTTGGGACACAAGAACAAAATAAAATATAGTCCCTGCCCTCAAGGTGTTTACATTCTAATTGAAGAATAAAATATTTACACAGATCGTTGCAGTATAATTTGAGGAGGGAGAAAACACTAACAGCCAGGTATGGAGAAGTTAAGAAAGGTTTCCTTCAGGGATGTTATGATATGTGAGTTGATACTTGAAAGAAGCTAAAAATTGTTAGAGGTGAAGGTGAACATAGAGGACATTCTAACACATAGGACAACCTGTGCAAAGGAACAGAGGTGGGAGATAGAATGTTTAATTTGAGAAACAAGTAGTCTGCAACACTGAATGCATGAAGGAGAAACAAAATGAAATGTCTAGAAAGATAGAATGGAGTCAGACTGTCTTTACATTGATTGAGCTTTAAGTATCAATAGAGGACTCTTGTATTTTGCCCTTGAGGCAAAAGGGAGCCACTGAAGATTCTTGAGCAGGGGAGTAACAGTGAACCATCTAGAAAGATTAATTTGGTTGTTGTATGGAGGATAGAGGCACTTAACCTCCCTCAGCCTCATCTATAAAATGAGAACAGCAGTAGTACCTATCTCACAGGGATGTTGTGAGGATCAAATGAGATAACATATGTAAAGTACAAACTTTAAGGCACTATATACATGCTAACTACTGGTATTATCCTTTGAGGATCATGACACATCTGTAAAATCTTATGAGCCTTTGAAGACTCTTAGATCTTACTCCTGAATCACGCTTTCCCACACTCATCACCTTCCTCCCTTAAAATAATCCTTATGTTGAAGCTAGCACAGAACAAATCCCCTTAATTTCTTAATTTCTTCTGCCACCCCACCCAAGGACCTAGAAGATCACATGTGACTTTGAGGCTCCACGTTCCCCACTCCTGATTTAAACTATTTGAGACTTTCTGAATTGGAGAAATATGCTATAGACCACATCCTAGTATATCAGGATACTGAATTTTAAGTAAATGAGAACAGTAATAGTACCTAACTCATTGGGCATTTTGAGGATCAAATGAGATAATGTATATAAAGCATTTGGCAAACTTTTATGCCCAAAGTATTTATATTAAAAACAAAAGATTCAGCCATGCTGACAGTCAAACTATATTGACCATTTTTTTATCTCCTCTAAACATCATTGATTCCTACCTGACTGACTAGTGGCTTAAATTGATTGGCAGATCTGGCAATGAAAGAAATATACTATATAATTTCATATTTTGATAAAGAAAGACTGTGTGCTTAAACTCAAAATAGACTCAGACTGCTCATAAACTCCAAAACTTTTTAGAGAGATAAGGCAAGTAGACCTATACATTCAGTGCTTCAGGGTCTGGAAATTTCAAATTTTAAATTCACTTTGAAAATATCTTTGTCATTGCTATACAAGCAAGCACCAAAAGGACATTTTTAATCAAAATATTCAAGTCCATGGGTCAGTGTAAAAACACATTTAGTTGTTTTATGATCTAAATTAGCATAAAGACAAGAAATAAATAGAGATATGGATGCATGTTAAGGGAAGAAATAAAGAATAAGGTAGAGAAATTTATAAAGGTAAGGTAACATGATCATAAAATTTCAGAGATGGAATGGTTCAAGTGCCATTTTGTCCAAACCACACTTACACTCTCTACAAAATGTATTACATGTGGTCATTAAACCATACATGATTTGAAGACTTTTACTGAAAGGCAATTCACTATGTCCTGAAGTAGCACATTCCACTTTAGGCACAATTAATTAATGAGTAGTTTTTCCTAACATCAAGCCCAAGTCTGCCTCTCAATAATTTCTAGCTATTATCAACTAATTCTGTCAAAAGGGCCCAAGTCATTTTCCACTTCTCCTTAACAATTTCTTAAATTCTTGAGATAGCTAACATGTCCCTGACCCCACATTAAGTTTTTTCACCTCCAGGCTCCACATTGCCAGTCCATTCAAATAATATATATGGTATGGTATGGAGGCACCTTATCATCCTAGTTGCTCTTCTAAATGACCTCCAGTTTATCAAAAATCTTTCCCAAAATGTAGATTTCAGAACCCAACATAATATCACAGGGGATCTGAACAGGGCACAGTAGAAGTGGTACTAGCACCTCCTTCATTTTGGATTCTAGGTCTCTCTTAAGGCAACCTAAAATTGAATTCATTGGGGGTGGGTGGTGTATTTTTGGTTGCCATGATACACTGCTGTCTCATATTAAACTTAAAATCTGTTAGAAAAACCTCTGCTATATTTCACAAGAACTACTTTAGAAAATTTTGGAAGGGTTTCAGGAAAATAAGGGCACTAATGCACTGTTGGTGGAGTTGTGAACTGATCCAACCATTCTAGAGAGCAATTTAGAACTATGCCCAAGGGGCTACAAAACTATGCATACCCTTTGCCACAGCAATAGTACTTCTAAGTCTGTATTACAAAAAGACATTTTTAAAAAGGAAAAGAATTGGGGCAACTAGGTGGTGCAGTGAATAGAGTGCCAGCCCTGGAATCAGGAGGACCTGAGTTCAAATCCAGCCTCAGATACTTAACACTTACTAGCTACGTGACCTTGGGCAAGTCACTTAACTCCAATTGCCCTGCCTTCCCCTCCTCCAAAAAGCAAAAAAAAAAAAAAAAAAGGAAAAGAATTCATATGCACAAAAATATTTATAGCAACTTTTTTGTGGTGTAAAAAATTTGAAAATTGAGGGGATGCCCACCAATTGGAAAGTGGGTGAACAAGTTATAGTACATAACTGTGATGGGCTACTATTGTGCTATAAGAAATGATAGCAGGATACCTTCAGAAAAACTTGGAAAGACTTACACGATTTGGTGCAAAGTGAAGTGAGTAGAACACTGTATATAGTATAGGAGAATAGTGTATATGGTAACAGCAGTTTTGTATGATAATCAATCGTGAATGATTTAGTTATTCTCAGCAATAAATCCAAAACAATTCTGAAGGACTTGTGATGAAAATGCTACCCACCTCCAAAGAGAGCTGATGGAATCTGATTGTGGATTGAATCATACTTTTTTTTTTAATTTCTTTATTTTTATTGTTTGGGGGAGGTTTTTGGTCTGTGTCTTCTTTCACAACATAACTAAGAAGGAGATACATTTTGCATGACTGCTCATGTATAGTTTTTATTAAATGGCTTGCCTTGTTAATGAGGGGAGAGGAAAGGAAAGGAGAGCATTTGGAACTCAAAACAATTTTAGTGTAAAAATTGTTTTACATGGAATTAGAAAAAAATATGAAGTTAAAGGCTTAAGGATGGTGTGGCTCTCTGCTGTGTTATGGTGTATTAACTTCAATGTTGCTATGATGGATTCAGTCTCCTAGTGTTGGGATTTGGTTTTCTGGTGTCTGAATAAATATTTTTCTATATGGAGAATCTTTTTCTTCTATATGGAGAATCTGTAATATTTTGCGATTGAGCACTATTCACAGTCACCATCGGGACTTTTAGATAGCTTTTAGATAGCACTTTAAGGTTTCAAGGTGCTTTAACAAATATTATCTCATTCTATCCTCACAACAATCCTGGGAACTAAGTGCTAGTATTATCTCCATTTTACAGATTCAAAAACTGAGACATAGAGATGCTGAATGATTTCAGAGTCCCAGAACTAATAATGCCTCATCAATGTGAATACTTCCTTCAGTCGGTGGCACAGATTTTAACACATCTATGTCTTCTGATCCTTGATTTTTTTTTCCTCTGTGTCCTCCCATAAATCCTCCCCAGGGTGCTCACCCAATGTGCTGAGAATTCTCCCCTAGATCTCTGGATCGTTCGAGTCTACCAGCAGAAAATACAGGATATCCATCTGCTATCCATCAGTCTTGCTATATGATTGGCTCACCTCTTTTTCTGGTTCCATGCTTTGTTGGTAATCATTTTATGCTGTCTCTCCTACACAATTCTAATAGAAGAATATTGGAATATTTTTAAGTCAGGCTTTTGTTTCCAGGGAGAAGGCTGGGGTCATGAAAAGCTCTGTGCAGTCTCCCAAATGGAACCTAGCTCTTTCTCCTCCTCCATTTGAATTCTGAGTCACTAAATCATTAGCCATTTCTAGTTTATGTCCAAAATGTGTACAGCATGCCATTTCTCTGGACTGTTCTTCCAATTGCAGTCTGGAAAATAGATTTCTTTTGCTCTACTTGGTTTTTCCTGTGTGAATAGTTAGGCTGAATCTTTTTTTTTCCTTTTTTTTTTTTAACTCACTATGAATCTCATTTAGGAAGCTCAACAGATAAATTGAAAAAAGGAGGAAAAATCAGTTAAAGCAAAACCAAAGTGAGATTTCTAGAGGAAGGACTCTGTCCCAGAATAACATCTGCAGTAAAATATTCTTACTTTATTAGAACAAGGAAAACTACATTCAAAGGAATTTTCTGCCTTTGGAAATTTCCTGTCTTCCAATCAACAGATACTGTATTTATGGATTTGTCTTTTCCACATTTCCTTCCACATAGATTTTTGAGAAGAAAATCAAGAAAATTTTACTCCCACCCAAATTTCCCCTCCCTATATTTCCTGCTTTGAAACAACCACCCTGGTAAAGGTCAAGATTTGAACATTGCCAAGGAAGATTTTGATACTTACAATAAAGTAACAAGTAGCCTATTTATGTTTGCTAGCCCCTAGATAGGGGTAGCTAAGTGGCACAGTGGATAGAGCACTGGGTTTGGAATCATAAAGACTCATCTTCATGAGTTCAAATTTGATCTTACGCACTTACTAGCTGTGTGATCCTGGGCAAGTCACTTAACCCAGTTTGCCCAATTTCCTCATTTATATAATGAGCTAGAGAAGGAAATGCAAACCACTCTAATATCTTTGCCAAGAAAAGCTCAAAATTGAGCCAGACACAACCGAAACAAGTTTCTAGATAGGAAAGGAAAAGAGAATGCTAGAGACAACATGCTCTTGTCTCTTTTATCTCATTTTCTTTACTGTCTTCCCTAACCTTCGAGACTATTAGTAACCACAGCATAACTCCAATCCATTGGGAAAATGCCATGTATAGGCAGAGAGTTCTACAGATGCCTGGTGTTTCTCTTCCTTGGCCAACGGTACTTGGCCTCCAAATATAAAACTTGAAATGAAGGAAATTCTAAGAGTAAACAAAACCTCATAAATATTTTTAATTATCTTGCTCACTTTCTGTCTTTACTTCCCAAACCGACATACTCTGTCTTCAGATAAATCATTACATGAAAAGAGCAAGGAATTGTTTGCTAAAGAAAAGGAGGATTGTTAAGAGATTCAGATTGCAGGTAATTTTCTATTGATTGTTGCATAATTCTGGGTGTTACTGTTCTTTGATAACTGAAGACAAAAATCCCCAAGATTAATAATGTTTGCTGAGGATTGTGGGATACCAGGATCCATATGCTTGTATAAATATCTTCAGGCCTACCGCCTATTATAAAGTGAAAATATCAAATACCATAGAAATAGGAAGTAGAGACGTTATGAGAGTAGGTAGAACAGTTATAACAAAAATGTAGGGTGAATTTCCAGAGACTTACTATTTATAGTGAAGTACAAAAATATCTAGGGGCAGCTAGGTGGCATAGTGGACAGAGTGTCAGGCCTGGAGTCAGGAAGACTGATCTTTCTGAGTTCAAATCTGACTTCACACACTAACTAGCTATGTGACCCTGGGTAAGTCACTTAACCCTGTTTGCCTCAGTTTCCTCATCTGTCAGCTGGAAAAGGAAATGGCAAACCACTTCAGCATCTTTGCCAAGAAAACCCCAAATGGGGTCACAAAGAGTTAGGTACAACTGAAAAATGACCAAAAAATAGCAACAACAAAATCCATAATTCTCTGACTCATTTGCTTATGATACAACATTTTAAACATAGTATTCCATGCATGTAGTTTATTAGTATAAAAAAAAAATCAGTACACATTATGGAAACGTTGCCAATGTTCTTACTTTAAATTTTAGAAGGAAGAATTCCAGAAAGGGACCCATTGACTTGGGTTCAAATCTCACTTCTGTCACTTAATACCTTTTACACCTTACGCAGTTCACTTAACCTCTCTAGACCTCAGTTTCCCCATCTGTAAAATGGGAGTATTGGATTACATCGCCTCTAAGTTTTCTTTTGGCTGTAAATCTAAGATACTGTGCTCTTTTTTTAACATCATCTTGGTTCTCATCTTCATATAATTTGACTAAAATTCCCCTGATCTACTGCAATATCATTTTTTCCAAGTCTTCCTAATTCCACTTACTCCTTCCCAATTCATCTTTCATCCTATGCCAGTATAATCTTCTTAATGCATAGACACTCATGTCATGCCTCCACTCAGAAAGACTTTAGTAGCTTTTTCCTCTTTATCAAAGAAAGTTCCTCCTCCAACTGACATTTAAGGCTCCCCCCAAGTTGTCCCCACCTTTCTCATCTGGTGTCATTCTACTTTCTCTTACTCATTCTGTACTGCAACTGAACTGAAGTTGGGGCAAACCTTGAACTTGTGCCTTTGCTCTCACTCTATTCTGTGCCTGGAATGCTCATTGTCCTCTTCACCTATTAAATTCCTACTTATCCTTTGAAGCCAAATTTAAGGGAGATCTCCTCTGGATAGGCTTCTGACTTCCCCAGTCAGCAAGAATTTTCTGGGGCAGCTAGGTGGTGCAGTGGATGGAGCACGGGCCTTGAAGTCAGGAGGACCTGAGTTCAAATGTGACCTCAGACACAGTAAGAATTTTCTTCCTCAGATCTTGAATAGCATATTGTAACTCTCAGGTACTTACTGTTTAATATTGTGCATCATATTGTCTAAAATTACTTATCATAATATTGTATATCATGATTGTTGCAAGCTCAATTGATACAAATTCCCCACATCAAGAGGTTGGGGAGCCTACTTCCAGGAGAGACATGATGACTTGAAATAAAAGTGCCTTGTAAAGACCATCTATAACTGCTTCTGAGTGACTAGCTACATGATCACATTTTCTTATTAGTTGTATAACCAGAATTTGGGGTGCCTTCAAAAAGCCTAAGACCTGGCCATTTTCTCTTTGGTTCATCTTAGACTCTGCTACTGATGGTGGCCAGGGCCAACACGTAGCCTCATGCATTTCAAGCCTTCTTTCTTTGGCTTCTTCATTTGTTCTTTCCTGGTCCAGGTGAAGGGAATGGGAGCTTTGACCTTGTGAGATCTGAAAGGTCAGGAGAGTAAGTGTCTCGATCCAGGTACCTCAGCAGCCGAGTTTTGCCCCAGTTCAGCAAAAATAGCCTCAAAATCAAGAAATGACCTTGAGGAGTGACCTTTAAGACTTATGTCATATTTTTAATAACTCATTAAAAGTTGCAGAGTGTAAAAATTTTTGTTCCTTTTTTGGAAACAATGAACCAATTGTATATTACAATATTTGAAAGAGATATCATATTTTACTTATCAAGCCTTAAGTAATCACATTTATTTTTTTTAAATGTTGAAATAGGTGGCCATAACATCACATCTACAAGACTGGCTACCATGAAATTTAAAAAAAAAGACAAATGTTTGAGGGGATGTGGAAAAATTAGGAAACTAATGCACTCTTCATGGAGTTGTGAACTGATCCAACCATTCTTGAGAGCAATTTGGAACTATGCCCAGTATGAAACTATGCATATCTTTTGACCCAACTCTGCTCCTAGGTCTGTATCACAAAAATATTTTTTTTAAAAAGGAAAAGGACCTCTATGAACAAAAATATTTAAAGCAGCTTTTTTTTTATTTTGCTGTCAAAGAATTGGAAACTGAGGGGACACCCGTTTATTGGGGAATGGCTTGTTGCCGTTGTTGCTTTTGTTACACTACTTGATGGTAATGGAAGGCTGTTGTAGTGTAAGAAATGACGAGCAGAATGGTTTCAGAAATATATCATTTATATGAAGCGATAACAAATTGAAGGGAGCAGAAGTAGAAGAACATTGTACATAGTAACCGCCATACTGTATGCTGATCAGCTATGAATGATTTGGCTATGCTCAGCAATACAACGATCTAAGACAATTCCAAAGGACTGCTGTTGAAAAACACTATCCATTTCCAGAAAAAGAACTGATAGAATCTGAATACAGATTGAAGCATACATTTTTTACTTTATTTATCTTGGGTTTTTATTTGGTGGGAATTTTTTTTCACAACATGGTTAATATGTAAATATGTTTTGCAAGGCTGCATATGTACGATCTATTTTAAAATGCTTATCTTCTCAATGAGGGAGAAGGGGAGGAAGGAAGGGAGAGTTTAAAACTCAAGTTTAAAAAAAATGTTAAAAATTATTATTACATGTAATTGGGAAAAATAAAATATAAAAATTTTCACTTAAAAAAAAAGAAATAGGTCATAATAAGTTATTGGCCTTTTCTTACAGAGGCCAGGGTAATAGTACTTCATTTAACCAAATGTTACCCTAATGGATGTTTTATATTACTTTAGCCTACTGTAAATATAAAAGATTGGTTCAGTTATACTCTCAATATGAAATTCATTTCTGTCTAGACTTGTATAGTCCTGCCAATCCCAAATTTCATAAGTTCTCCTTTCATTGGTTTGATTTAGCTTCCTTTCCAAGAATATGAAATGAATAGTATATTATATTAAATATAACTTAGAATAAGTTAAGTATTTAAATATACGATTTAAAAATAATTTTGCAATATTCTTTCTGCAAAACTGAAGTCAGAAGTGTTATCAAGATGGGGACTTATCTTACAGTGATGCCCTGTCTGGATGTGAACTTGATGGGACTAACGTTGTATAGAAACTGTGCTATGTTTGAGTCTATTTTGTCCAGAGACTGAGGGGGGACAGGGGAAAGTATATCCCCATGGTGTTAAGAGGAAATGTATAAGCCTTGTCCCAAAGCTCATTAATATGGAGCTCTCTCTCCTAATTGGTGGATAAGAATGCTGCTGTGTGAGGGGCAGGGTGGAGTTGGCAGGAGCAGGAGAGAGAAGGGCTCTTCAGATTCTTCTTCTAACAGTCAAGACTCTTCAAGCATCAAGTTGTTCCAGGTGCTTCTAGCTTCCAGTTTTGAGAGGGAAGATGGAAAAAGCCAACCCCACTTAAGGATGCTGAATGAAAAGACTCTGGGAAGATGTGAGAGGAGCTGGCAGTTTTCATCATGTACATGTCACCAGCCTGCTACACTAGAGATGTTTAGGGAGTTTCCCCTTGTGAGAAATCTAGAATTCTCTCTCTCTCTCTCTCTCTCTCTCTCTCTCTCACTCTCTCTCTCTCTCTCTCTCTCTCTCTCTCTCTCTCTTTCTGTCTCTCTCTCTCTCACTCTCTCCCTCTCTCTCCCTCTCTCTCTCTCTCTCTGTTTCTCTCTCTCTGTCTCTGTCTGTGTGTGTGTGTGTATCTCTCTCTCTCTCTTCTGTCTCTTCTTTCCCTTTCCCTCTCTCTCTCCCTCTCTCTCTTCCTCACCCTCTGTCAAGCTGAGTTATCTCACCCCCAATGGGAGAGCCCCTTCACTTTGTATTGTCAGGTACATATTCTCACAGACATAGTCTCTATGATTTCCTAATTTGCTGCTGATTTTGATAAATGGTTTTCTTTGTCATTCACTACATATGTTTGTTGTGAACCTAGTATTTGGTAGGAAGGGCGTCAAGCCTTGAATTTTGCACTTGGGATACCCCTTTTCCCCATTAATGTGAAATAGTAATCAGAAATTAGCTTGAGCCTGATCATACCCCCTAGGCCATAGGTTCCCAAAGTGGGTGATACTGCCCCTTTGGGGGTACTGGAAGGATTGAGGAAAGCAGCACTCACCTCAGGTGCAATTCCATTATTCATTGAATAAAAATAAGGGGGCAGTGGAAGCATAAGAAGAGAAGAGAAGAAAATTTTGAAAAACCATCCATATATGTCTCCTCTGTTGTGTAACAGGGTTAAAGTCACAGTGATTACATTATTTTCCAAATAAACACACAAAATGCAAGTTATAACAGATTAGTGGTCAAGTCCACCAACAGGTCTTAACAAACAAATTTTGGCGGGCAAGCCTGCCATGCATTGTCAGGAAGTCCAGCATGCATCACATCAGCAGAAATATTACAGTGTAATGACTTATTTACAGTATGGTACTATAGAGTTACATGACACAACACTGCATCATCAAAATTTCAATGCAGGAAAACAGCATAAATTTGCAATGAATTATTAAATTTAAGATGAGCCATTTTTAGAAAAATATTTTATATTTTTTGAAATGTTGCAAATTTAAAAAAAAAACATTAAAGACTTAAAGAAAGTAGATTTCCAAGGGGATACTGTGTAATTTTTTAAAGGGGGTAGTAGGTCAAATAAGTTTGGGAGCTTCTAACATAGACTAGTAACATTTAAGGAAGTAGATAAATATAATTCTAGTCTGGTACTCCCTCTCTCTAAGGAGCAGAATGACCTCTGGCTTCAACTTCCTGCTCCTCCTCTTGGCAGGAATTATGGTCCTCCTTGAAGAAGAGTAGGAAGATAAGAGGCTAGAGATATCTATTCTGCCTCCTCTCCAGCCACCCAATGACACCTCCATGCTACAGGCAGGGTTATAACCACCATGCCACATGGGGCTTACTACATGTGGAACTCTCAGTGACAGCTGCATTCAGGTTTCCTGCTATATTTTTAAGTAAATATCTCTTTATAAAAATTAATTGATGTTTAATGGTTAAATGAAAGTGGAACATTAGTTATTGATACCTGACAGTGAGGGAAACACAAGTGCTGTGCATGTGAGCTGACAACAATAGAGCAGAAACACTCCCAGACCTCTCAGAGTACCCATAAAATATGTCGTGACCTGGCTTTGAGATAGAGATCAGATCATGCATGCTATATTTACTTGGTTTTTGATATCTTGTCTCTCTAAAGATTATAAACTCCTTGAAAGCAGGGTCAATTCCTTAATATAAACTTTTTATCTTCTCCAGCACCAACCACAGTACTATGTACTTTTTAGGTGATTAAGAAGTGGTTGACATTATTGCTGGTGCTATAAATAAATCAGAATTAGAAAAAGGTCATTCCTTTTATGGTCAGTATTTATGCCCAAGGCCCTTGTTTCTTAGAATTATTTTTTTCCTTCAGGATCTTAGAAACATCTCTATGAGCTTTCCCATTGAGAATGGAAAGCTCTCCCAAAGGTTAATGTATTTTTTTGTTGCCAGAAAAAGATACCAGAATATTCACAATTTACATTGCAAATCATGTTTCAGTTCCAGGGGGGATTTTTGTTTTACTTCCTATGAGATTCTATCAGTGCCCTTCTACAAATAAAATTAGGTTCCAGTTCACAAGGTTAAGGAAATTCTAAACAAAACAAACCAGGGAATACTAAGAGATGTGCCCTCCCCACATCCCTGAGACCAAAGTCTGACATGTACCACATGAAAAACAGGCTTCTAGACACACATACACAATTTCATCTCTATAAAGATGTAATTAGGAAATTATTCCCTAGTCTAGGGTCAAGTTAACCCTCATTTTGTCTTTCAGTTAATAACGATTGATTGACCCTTCACACTGGCATCATGGAAGTAAATGAAACAGGAGGATTTAGTATTGGAAGAATTTGTGTTAAAGAAACATTTAAATTCATCGGAACGTCTTCTTAGTATGTGCTAACCCTAGGCTCAACAACTCTCCAAGGAGGAGTCACAAGAGTTGGGGTGAAGGGAACCCAATAAATTGATCCAGATGTCAAGTAACTATTATAATTATAAGGCTAAAAGATCCCACACCTGGATTCCAGAGGCCAGATGGCCACGACACCATGTGCATTGAGACCCCTGATATTTAATCATGTTCACAACTCTTTGCAGAAACCCAATTCCCAGTAAGTACCTCATACATATTTGTCATCACTTTCCATACTACAGCCCTTATAGTTGGGTCTAACACCTGAAGTTATATATTCATTCTAAATCTTTAACTACTATAAAGCTTTTCCAAAGAGAGGGAGAGAAATAACTGAAATCATCAAAAAGGTCAGACCTGGGACCTACCCCACCTATAACACCTGATACAAAAGGATGCTGAGATTGGTGGAATGTCTTAGTTTGGTAATTCTGGCTTATACTAAGGCTAAAGTCACTTGGATGTCTAGTACCAATATGGTGAGTTTCCCCCATCCCTACTCTGAGAACAAAGGGCCACCAGTTGCCCAAAGCAGAACGTATAGATCAAGTTGGAAAAATGGAGCAGTCAAAGCTTCTATGCCAATCAGTACTGGGATGGGACTGAGGACCAATTGTACTTCTAGTCGGGATGACAGAAGGAAACTGAGTAATATTAATAAAAATTAAAATAAACAATAATAAATATAATAAATAAATTATAAAAGGCTAAATTTTAGAAACATTTCCCCCCCCAAAAAATGGATTTTTGTTACTTTTATGCCAATATAACAATAGCTTACATTTCTCTAGCACTTGCTTGAGGGTTAGCAAAGCTCTTTTCTCACAACAATCCTGTGATGTTGGTAGAATGTGGAGGGTCTAAGCTCTTCACAACCTTGCTCCTTCCTATCTTTCTAGTGTTCTTACACTTTAGCTCCCACTTACATGGCAACCAAGTACTCTAAGATCCAGCAATATTGGTCTTCTTGTTCCTTCGATACAATACTCCATCTCCCAACTCCATGCCTTCTCATTAGCTACCTCCATGCTCAGAAAACTCTGTCTCCTTACCTCCTGGGTTCCTTCCAGATTCAGCTCAATTCCAAGTGGGGCCATTTCCAGTCATCCTGATCTATATCTCACCACAGGACCCAGATGGCTCTGGTCTGGAGGAGGAAGTGAGGCCAATGACTTTGCACAGCCCTCCCTCACTTAAATCTAATTCACTTGCAAGTATTAGCATCATCTTCCTGATGCTATGGTCTTCTTTGAGAACAAAGGACAAATGACAACAACAATTCGAAGAAAGGAGTCTTAAGCTTACCCCCTCCACTTCTAGTGCTTCCCCTATGAGATAACTGTCCATTTACTTTGTATGTTCATACATACATTTTGCATATTTGCATATTATCTCCTCTATTAGAACATGAGTTCCTTAAGGACAGGCACCATGTTTTTTGCCTTCCTTTGTATACTCATCACTAAGTAATGCCTGGTGTTTTTAGGTACTTAATAAATGCTTGCTCCCTGACTTTGAACTTCTTTGAGAGGAGACCTTCTCTGAATCTTAAAGAACCTAAGTAATTTATCTAAGCTCAGTAAGTATCAGAGGGAACCTTGTTGGTTAGGAACAGAGCATACTCACAAAGGATGGGAATAAGCCAGAGACTCACCAACCAGAGATTCACTAAAAGACTTCAACTGAAAATGGAAGGAAAGGGAGAAAAATATCCAGATGAACTAAAATCCCATAAGTTTCAGAGTGTCATTAGTTATGACTGACATGAAAAGAACAACAGTGAATGAAGGCTATATTGATTCACAGAAAGAAATAACAGAGCTTACTAAGGTCAGAAATAGTGTGTGCTGTTCCAGATGTCTATGTGATAATTCATAACAAAATTCACAGAGTATCTATAAGTAATAACCAAAGTGAATCTGAGATTTTTAACTCAAGATAAATCTGACAACATAGGAATCACAGAGATGTGATGTATGAATGGAATATAACAAGGGAGGTAATGCTTTATTCAACAGTAACAGGTCTGATAGATGGCGTGGTTGAATACACAGAGGATAAAAGGGGAGAGAAAATAGGAGTGATTTGATTGTGGCAGTATGTGACAGACCACCTGGAAACACGGGGCAGGTGGATGATGAGTTCCTGGTACAAATAACAAAAAAGAAGACTCAAAAGTAAATATAACAGTGATGGGAGATTTAGACCACACAGATATCTGCCTAGAGCCTTTTTATAGTAACAACAGAATATCTATAATTTCTTGATATGGCTTGCTGACAGTTGCATCTCCCAGAAAGTAGAAGAAAGAAAGAAATTGCTACTCAGACTAATTTTGACCTATAAAAGTGGTGGAGTAGAACCAACTGGAACATGGAAGAAAACGTCATTGGAGAGTTTATGAGACATAAGGAGAAGAACCCTAGGGAGTCAAACTCATAGTATAGACCAGGAGCGGGGAACCTGCAGCCTCAAGGCCTCATGCAGTCCTCTAGGTCCTCAAATGTGACCCTTTGACTGAATCCAGACTTCACAGATCAAATTCCATGTGACCTTCTAGGTCCTTGGGTGCAGCCTTTTGACTGAGTTAAAGTTTTACAGAACAAATCCTTTTGTTAAGGGGATTTGTTCTGTGAAGTTTGGATTCAGTCAAAGAGCCACATTTGCAAGGAGGTTAGTGAATAGAGCACCGGCCCTGGAATCAGGAGGACCTGATTTCAAATCCAGCCTCTGACACTTAATACACACACACACACACACACACACACACACACACACACACACACACACACAAACTAGCCGTGTGACCTAGGGCAAGTCACTTAATCCCAATTGCCCTCCAAAAAGAAAAAAAGAGAGCCACACTTGAGGACCTGGAGGGCCAGATGTGGTCTTGAGGCAGCAGGTTCCTCACCCTGGTATAGACCTTAGGATAATAGATTTTTAAAGGTTGGGGATGAAAAAGAAACCCTAGAGTCATGAATCTCAGAATTAAAAAGGACTTTGGAAAGTCATCTAAACCAACCATCTAAACCATCTAAATCATGTCAAGAGATTCCAGAAGACCCTGTAGACTTATGGGAGTTTCTCAAAAAAGAATCTGGATGACACAATCATGAATGATCCCAATGAGATAGTAAGTTTTCCGGATGTAGCTTCCCCGAGTGCTCTGAAAGTTAATTTAACAAGCATTTATTGAGCCTTTACTATATAGAAGGCATGGTGCAAGGTGGTAGATACAAGACAAAAACAAAATAATCTTGCCCTCAAAGAGCTTAAACTCTATTATGTAAATTCAAAATACACACAAATCTACAAAATATATATACACTGCTATGGACGGGTCATAGTATTTCTTCAGATTTTAAAAGAGCATATATAAGAAATGGAAACATGCCCATGAAAGCACATCCCAAACACAAAAGAATGGACATCAGCCGAAAAGACTAATGTCAGTACTCTAGGACTAATTCTCAGGATTCAATTTAAACAAATAGTTATTAAATGACCATTATATGCAAGGCCCTTCTCTTAAGAAGCCTACAATTCAGTCAAGCTCAAGAAGTGTCTGGGGAAAGTAGTACTGGAGTACGCCCAGAACTCCAGAAAGGGGGTTGAGCTAAGAATGAAATAAGTAGAGTGCCTGGGGTTCATCAAGGAAGGCAGATCCCAGCCAGGGACTCACCAATCAGGACAGCGGGGCTCAAGGCAGAGCATCTCAGAGAGAGTACTAGTATTATTTATTATTCCCATTTTAATTTTTAAGTTGTCTCTCCTGGATCTGTTTTCCAGATCAGTGGTTTTTTCAAGGAGATATTTCACATGGCCCTCTATTTTTTCATTGGTTTGGATCTGTTTGATAGTATCTTGATTTCTCTTGAAGTCATTTGCTT
>CM053580.1:191518527-191545216 GCA_028627135.1 Pseudochirops cupreus | reverse complement strand
TAAACACTGTACCACTCTGCTTCTTTCCTAGAGCACATAGTCCTTAAAAGAAGAGGGATTTAGCTTTATAGTTGCAAGCAAATCTTCACCAAATTAGTAAAAAGTAATACATCTCCTACCCTAGTTACCAAAAGATCTCTCCCATGGAGCCAAACACCTTGGAATTATGAAATCAAGTGTTATATTATAATATATTATAATACAATGTATTTCCCAAGAACCCCTTGTCTATTGTATTATAATATATAATATAATATCATAATATATTATATTTCCCAAGAACCCCTTGCCATCTCCCTCCATGTTATCATTAATACATTAATTAATATGCTTTGGGTATAATCATTCAATCAGTTCTGAATCCTCTTAATTATTTTGATCTAGCCTAAATCCTGCAATCTCACCCATAATGATTTCCAAAAGGCTTTTTTCAGCTGTCTTGTGAACATTTGGTTTATATTATATCAAAAGAACTTCATTAATATAGCAATCTAGTAAACCAGAGAGAATGATTATAATTCAGGCAGATTTATGCTCAGTGGTAAAATACACACATATACATGCATATACATATACATATACATATACATATACATATACATATACATATACATATACTAGAGTTATCCAAAAATAGAATGATCTAAGGATAGGTTTTCAAATTCACAACATCTTCAAGCAAAGACTAGATGAACCCTTGCTGAAGATATTGAAAAGGGAAAGTCAATAGAAATTTAGTTTGAATGAGATGGATCTTAAGGTCTCTTCCAACTCTGAGGTTCTATGAAAAAAAGAAATAAAGTTAGTCTGGCATGACCTGTTCTTGATGATGCTAGGTGATGCAGTGGATGGAGTGCTGGGCCTGGAATCAGGAAGACCTGAATTCAAATCCAGCCTCAGATACAACTAGCTAGGTGACCTTGGGCAAGTGAAACCTCTGTTTGCCTCCTCCATTTCCTCATCTATTAAAAAAAAGTAAAAATAATAATAGCACCACTTTCCCAAGGGTGTTGTAAGGAAAAAATGAAATAACATCTGTAAAGTGCTTAGCACAGTATGTCTCTAAGTAAGTGTCACATAAATGCTAGTTATTTTATTAGTTATTATTACTTGGGTTCTTTCTATCTAGAAAACTTGAAAGCCTTCCTGTAATTATATATGCTTGAATTTTGACACTTATGTGACTTAAAGTTCACTAGCCTTTTGTGAAACTGGGATAACATTTACCCATCTTCAGTTCTGCAAAAATCACTCATTCAAAAGTCACCGAGAGTGGCTCAGTGATTGTATTTGCCAATTCTTTCAAAACTTGATGTAGTTCATCCAGGCTTAGTCAAATAAAATTCATTGAGAGCAGAAAAGATGATCTCTTGATACCTATTCACTTATCTCAGACTTCAATTCCCTTTTATAAATATCTGTTCCATCCTTTCTTCATTCAAAGATTATTTTCTTTGGAAGAGAAAACATAATAAAAATATGAAGCAATTCTGCCTTCTCTCTCCTTTGCATTATCATCAACCCATCTTCCCCAAGTAATAGTCCTCTTTCATCTTTGACAATATTAGCTAGTATTTGCATAGTGTTTTAAGGTTTGCCAAATATTTTACATATATGTACTTTCATTTTATCCCAGTTAGATATCAGAGTTAACAGACTACTGGGCTTGGAGTCAGAAAGATGATCATTTAAATTCTTCCTCAGATACTTACTAGCTGTTTGACCCTGGGCAAAACAGTTAGGCTTTCTCAGCCTCAGTTTCTTCATTTGTAAAAAAAAAAAAAGGAACAGTAATTATAGCATCTACTTGTTCGTTGTAAAGATTAAATAAGTTAACATTTAAAGGGCTACAGAAATGTTATTACTACTAATAATAATGTTTGCATTATTCAGTCATTTTCAGTTGCATCTGACTCTTTTGTGACTCAGATCCCAATCTAGGGTCAAATCTTGGCAAAAATACTGGAGTGGTTTCCCATTTCCTTCTCTAACTTATTTTACAGATGAGGAAACTGAGGCAAACAAGGTTAAGTGACTTACCCAGAGTCATACAGCTAGTAAGTGTCTGAGGCCAGATTTGAACTCAAGAAGAGACGTCTTCCTGACTTCAGGACTAGAACTCTATCCACTGCGCTGCCCAGTTGCCACTAATAATTATAATCCTCTTCTTTTTCCTTATGTAGCTTACGAAAAAAGAAAAGAAAACCCTTTTTGTTGTCAGAGGATCACAGATCTAAGTTTTGCAAGGCTCTCTAGTCCGAGCTCCTCATCGTATAGCTAAGGAAACTGAAGCCCCAGAAGGTTAAACACCACTCAGATGGTGGAGGTGAGATTCAAACCCTGATTCCCTGGCAGTGCTCCTTCCACTGCCCCACACAGCCTCCTCCAATCTTTGCCAGTTCATTCAGAACTTTAGCATTCCTTCCTATATCTATTCTTCTAGGAGCACCAGGCCATGCTTTTGTATTTATCTTCAGCTAACTACGCTTGTTTCCGTCTTCTTTACCCATCTCCTGAAAACAGAAGTTAGTTAAGGAGTCTTCTGTTCAGCCAAATTGGTCTTTTAAACAGTTCTCCTTTTTCTTCTTTGTCAGAATTATTTGTGTAGAATTCATTAGAAATCACTCTTGAAAGCACGCTATCCCTTATGGGTCACCTTCTTTCCCCTTCAAGTAATTAAACCATTGGATTCTACCTACCCTTTCCCTGAATTCTGAAACCTGCTCTTTTCATATTCAAGTTGCATCCTAGACTAGACATAGATTCTTCTCCTCCTTCTCTCTTTTTTTCCTCCTTTTTCCCCTCCTTCTCCTCTTCCTTCATCAAGAGTTCTAAAATGGAGCAGTCAGCCAGATGTGTGCTTGTCATCCCTGCTGCTGGTGAGGCTGAGGTCGGTGGATTGGTTGAGTTCAGATGTTCTGAGCTGAAGTAGAGCTAATGGAGGTCAGTGTCTGCACTGAGTCCAACACCAACATAAAGAGTCACCAGGCTGCCTAAGCAGAGACAAACAGGCTCACGTCAGAAAAATGAAGCAGGTTAAAACTTCCATACTAATTAATAGTGAATCTAGCCCAGGAGTTACCACTGAATTTCCAGCCTAGCTAAGATGGGGGAACCCCATCTCAAAAATCAATAAAATGGACTACAGTTAACTTCTCCCCAAAATTGTCATCACTTTCATGTCAGTATTGGTTCTTCTAGTTAATCAGTCAAGACCAAAATAACAGTTTCACTCAAAGTTTTGTCTACCTTTTAAGAATGAAATTACTATCAATTCAAAGATGGCCCAGCTGCCCTGATTTTAGGACAGAACCCTAATGGCTGAGCAGAAAGTGAACTCACCACTGTTCTAGCATCCCTTTGTATCAGGTTTGTGATTCCCAAACTCATCAGCTATTTGTTTCTCCCCTTTCCGTTTCCCCAAATGGAATCATCTTTTCAAACCACAGTTGGAACTGAAGTTATCTTGTCATGCTCATCAAAGAGGCATGAAAATTGCAGATATAGTGGGAAAATAACCTAGTTTACAAGACAGTATTAATACTGAGAAGTTCCTAATGTCTCCAAATTGACTGTGTTCTGGGTAACATTTTTTCTTGCCTTCACAATGGATGGGGAAGGAAGAAGAGAGAGGGAAAAAAATTTAAATTGAAAATTTCAAAAAAAACTAATTTTAAAAATAAATTAAAAATGTATTGAGTTCCTGTCTATATTCAGCTGGTCTTGACCTCCCTTTTTTTTTCCATTTAAACATTCAGCTAAAACTATGATTCTGTTGTCTCAATTCAAGCCAAATATTAGTACGTAAGAGCCAAATTCAAGACATTGCAGAATCTCAGAGTTGGACCCCAGAGGCCATCTAATCTTACTTATAAAGAATTCACTCTAAAATATAGCTGACAAGTGGTCATCTAACCCTCCTTACATAAAGACCTCAAACACATGGAACCCTCTTCATCCTAGTTTTAACCAATTCCCAATTTCTGTTTCAGGTCCCAGTTCACTTGACAACATTTTAGTCTTACATTGCTGCTAGTCTTCCAGAGGCAACCAGTGGATGACAAAAGTCAATTCTCTTACTTCCTGTTTGACGCTAAATGAGTCATGATATGGTTTTTCTAGATTAATAACTAAACTATTCCATCTTTACCAAAGTCATCCAGAGTTGTTTGTGCCAAAAGTGAACCATCTATTTATTTAAAGAAGTTTTTTTCAATTTTTTTTTTTAATATAAGAAAGTCACCTAAAGTGTCCAGTAAATTGAGCAAAACCAATGCAGGTTTTATGAACAATTGATAAACACCAGGGTGTTTATCATTCTCTGAACTATGTAAATTACTGCTTTTCTATTCTTTCTACCTAGAAAATACAAGTCTGGTTTTTAGAAAACCTAATGTTTCAGAGGGCCATGCAAGTAAAACACAATGTTATAGAAGCTTTGGGTTACTCATCTTATTCTACTGAACTATAAATATGTGGAAATACAACCAACACTTAGCCATTGAATATATTTCAAATGCAAAGCATTCTCTGCATGTCAACAAAACAAGAATTTTCCCGACCATTCTAAGTAACTAAAATCTTCTGTATTCACTGAGTAAATGCTGTACTGAAAATTAAGAGATCCAGATTCTGAGACAGTCAAATTCCTGAGCTATATGTCTCGCATTAAAAACGCTTGGCCTACTAGGCTTAAATGTTAAAACCTAAGAACCAGTTACAGAAGCTGCTTGCCCTCCAACTGTCCTGAAGGGAAAAAGGCATAATAGGGAACTAGACACTCTTTTGTAAGTGGTAATAAATACATTGTTATTCATTACTTCACATACATTTTTTTTCCTAGGGACCAGAGACGATATTTCCTCCTAGCATTTCATTGTTACAAATAATTCTCATTTGTTCCCTGTATATATTTCAATAACCCATTTAATCAGCAATGTTTATGGTACCATTACCTTCCCATTGCTAGAGGTCTTCAAATAAAGATTGGATGACCTTTTGGCAGGTGCATTATAGGGGAATTCGAGGGCCTCTGATATCCCTTCCTACTCTGACATTCTGAGAGCCTGTGATTCTGTGATTCTCAGACCTGGATATGACACAGTATTTAAAATCTATCTAGGGGAGCACAATTACTACCATAAAAGAAGGAGAACAATAGGTGTTTTAAAAAAAAATTAGAGGAGGGGCAACTAGGTGGCTCAGTGAATAGAGCAGGGCCCTGGAGTCTGGAGGACCAGAGTTCAAATATGACCCAGACACTTGACACTTACTAGCTGTGTGACGTTGGGCAAGTCACTTAACCCCAATTTCCTTGCCTCCGCTTCTCCAAAAAAAAAAAAGAATTAGAGGAAGCTAAAAGTCATACTGGTTCTGGAGACAGAAAGACGAGTTCAGATCCAACCTCAGACACTTAACCAGCTGTGTGACCCTGAGTAAGTCATTTAATCTCTGTTTTCCTCCATTTCCTCAACTGCATTGCAGGGTTGTTACAAGTATTAAATGAGATAATATTAGTAAATAGTTCAGCATAATATCTGGCGCATACTAGGTTCTATATACATATTCCCTTCTCCTTTCCTAGTCTGACATTGAAGCACAATCAGCATTCAGAAGAAAGATTACTATGCTTTGCAGATGATATGATGGTATACTTAGAGAACCAACTAAAAAACTACTTGAGACAATTAACTTTAGCAAAGTTGGAAGATGTAAAATAAACCCACATAAATCGTCAACATTTCTATATATTGCCAACAAAGCTCAGCAGCAAGAGACAGAAAGAGAAATTCTATTTAAAATAACTATAGACAATAAAAAATATTTGGGAGTCTACATGCCAAGACAAATCCAGGAACTATATGAACACAATTACAAAACACTTTCCACACAAATAAAGTCAGATCTAAACAACTGGGAAAATATCAATTGCTCATGGGTAACCTGAGCTAACACAACAAAAATTCTACCTTAATTAATCAGCATCATACCAATCAAACTACAAAAAACTTATTTTATAAAGCTAGAAAAATAATAACAAAATTCATCTGGAAGAACAAAAAGTCAAGAATATCAAGGGAATTAATGAAAAAATTAATGAAAAAAATCAAAAGCTATATTATAAAGCATCAATTGTTGAAACTATTTGGTACTGAGGAAATTGAGTGGCGGATCAGTGGAATAGGTTAGGCACACAAGACACAATAGTCAATGACTATAGAAATATACTGTTTGATAAACCCAAAGACTCCAGCTTCTGGGATAAGAACTCACTATTTGACAAAAATTGCTGGGAAAACTGGAAAAAAAGTATGGCAGAAACTAGGCATAGACCAACATATCACACCCTATACCAAAATAAGGTCATAATGAGTACATGATTTAGACACAAGGGATGATATCATAAGCAAATTAGGAGAGCAAGGAATAGTTTACCTGTCACATCTACAGAGAAGGGAAGAATTTATGACCAAATAAGAGATAGAGAATATTACAAAATGCAAAATGAATAATTTTGATTACATTAAATTAAAAAGGTTTTACACAAACAAAATCAATGCAACCAAGATTAGAAGAAAAGCAGAAAATTAGGAAACAATTTTTACAGTCAGTGCTTTTGATAATGGTCTCATTTCTATACTATATAAAGAACTAAATCAAATTTATAAGAGTACAAGTCATTCCCTGATTAATAAATGGTCAAAGGATATAAACAGGCAGTTTCCAGATGAAGAAATTAAAGCTATCTATAATCAAATGGAAAAAATGCTCTAAATCACTATGGATTTTAGAGAAATGCAAATTGTAACAACCGTGAGATACCACTATCAGATTGGCTAATATGACAGAAAAGGAAAATGTTAAATGCTGAAGACATGGGGAAATTGGAACATTAATGTATTGTTGGTGGAAATGTGAACTGTTATAACCATTTTGGAGAGCAATCTGAAAATTATGCCCAAAGAGTTATAAAATTGTGTATACCTTTTGATCCAGTAATACCACTACTAGGTGTGTATCCCAAAGAGATCATAAAAAAAGGGAGAAAGAATCACATGTACGAAAATATTTATAGCAGCTCTTTTTGTGGTGGCAAAGAACTAGAAATTGAGGGGAACCCACCAATTGGGGAATGGCTCAACAAGTTGTGATATACAAATATAATGGAATACTATTGTGCTATAAGAAATGATAAGCAGTTAATTTCAGAAAAACCTGGAAAGATTTACATGAACTGATGCTGAATGAAATGAGCAGAACCAAGAGAACATTGTACACAGTAACAGCTACGTTGTGCAATGATTACGCTAGACTTAGATCCCTGAGCAATACAATGATACAAAATAATTCTAAAAGATTCATGTTAGAAAATGCTAACCACATCCAGAAAAAGAACTATGGTGTCTAACTGCAGGTCAAAGTATATTATTTTCACTGTATTTTGTTTTCCGTTTTTTTTTTCTTGTGGTTTTCCCTTTCATTCTGATTCTTCCTTCACAGCATGACTAATATGGAAATACGTTTAACATGATTGTACATGTATAACCTATATCAGATTGCTTGCTGTCTTGGAGAAGGGAAAAAAAGTGAAACTCAAAATTTCACAAAAATGTATGTTGAAAACTATCTTTACATGTAATTGGGGGGAAATGCTATTAAGGAAAAAAAAAATAAGATTACTATGGGCCAAAGGAGTTGAAAATTGTTTCTTGGAGAACTTAGAGTCTTAATTTGATATGAGAAGAAGGAAAGGTTTTAAATAGGTAAAGAGGGGTTTATTCTCATTGGGAAGAGGATAGAAGAGTATGAGCCAAGACAGAAAAGCAAGCATTAATCAGCACATGTGCAAAAAAAAAAAATGGCTCTACTAGAGTAATGCGTGTGTATGTAATGAGAAATAAGGTTAGGCAGGCAGGATGGACCTTAAACATAATGGTTTGAAAACGAGGCAGATATTTTGGACATGAGAGAGCCATTGTAGTTTCTGTATGTATAACTTTTATAACCTAGATTCTCTTAGGGCAACCTTGCTTTCAAATGATAGAATATAAGGAAGATATAATGAGATATCCCAAAGAAAGACCCTTTCCAAACCACACAAGGCTTTGAGAATTAAGACTATCACAGTGAAATGAACCCAAAGAAAATAGTGGCCAGTTTTCAGTACCAGTACAGTATAACTTGTTATGCAGAAAGATACTCAAAGGAGGTAGTATGGGGCAATGGAAAGTGGGCTGGATTTCAAGTCAAAGGGCCTGGCTTTGAATCACGGTTCCACCACTAACTTCTTATATGACCTTAGACAAGTCATTTTCTTTGCTCCTGTTTCCTGATCTTGTAAATGAAGCAATTATCCTAAATGACCTCTGAGGTTCATCCTATGATCCTCCTTCTACATAAAAATGATTGTTACATTCTGCATCAACTAGGAGATTCATTGTCATTCTCGAAGTATATAGCCTGGTATGGGCTGTTTCTCCTCAGCATCAAAACAAACGTATTTACAAAGGAAAAGTTCAGTCAACTCAGAGTTTGTTGACACACTGACAGTCAAAGTTCAATTACACAGGTCTATCCGATGAACTGAGACAAAATGAGCCACGAGGATCTAGTTACCTCATCTAGCTGGAAGAAAAAAAAAATTTCCAAGCTACTTTTAGACCCAGCAATACTGTTGAATGCCTCAGGGTGTTTTTGAGCCCTGGCAGTCCAATATGTCATTTCCAAGCATTCTGGGAGGCCATGGTTTCTTTGAGATCTTCAGAAGAGTATGGAAAAGGGAACATTCCCACAATACACTACTGCAGTGCTCCCCAAGGACCAAAGCCCAGCCTTACAGATGTTGCCTAATGCATCCAGAGACCCTGTTTGGAGGGAAATGACCAAGAGAGCCTTTTCAAGACTCATTGATTATCTTTGCTTTCTGGATGGCTATTCATCTGTCACTATTCATTTTGAAATCTTGGTTCTGAGATATTTGCATACCAGCTTGAGGGGAGGCAAACATCTGAGAACTTCTCCCTAAAGATATTCCTCAGGTATATAGAATCCATCTGAAAACCAGTAGCAAACTGCAGGGAGAGATTTCTTTGCAGAGACAAGTTGGCCACCTGTGTCCCAGACTGAGACAATATTTTGAAAGGGCTGGGAAGGAATGTCCTGTTTGGAGTTAATGATGTCTTTGAAAAGATAACCATATATTCAAAAGAAAATACTCTTATTTTTACATAATAATGACTAATTGCCTGGATTTTTCCCCCCAATAGATCTGTTTATCTGGTCTTGCTAATGATAGTATTTATACTATTCTAAACAATTTTCAAACCTGCTATGCATGCAAAAAACAAAAACACTTAATTTGCAATCTTCAGTAGGATCTTGAAACTGCAAGGGAAAATATTCTATATGTCTTCCACTCCAACATTATGGGCTGTATTTTCTCCCTTCTTCCACTCCCCCCACCTACCCAAAGAGACATTCTGTCCCTTGGGGTTGATACCATGTTTTGTCCTAGAAGCCAAGCAAAATCATTTCATAAAGCCAGGGTAAAAATAATGACTCTCCTATAGGATACACCCTGCTGTTCATTATTTCAATTACTTTTTAAAGTTGCAGGATATGCTCTATTAACTTCCCAAAAGGAATGTGCTGCTACTACAAAGAGAATACACAGAGGTCAGGTCTAAAAGAAAGCATGATAATTTCACTCCAAAAATTGTTAGGAAGCGATGTGGTGCAAGGGAAAGTTAACCAGATTTGGAAAGCCTGGATTTAAATTGGCATGCCTGCTACTTACTAACCTAGTGCGGCTCTCGGCAAAGTCACATTTGGGTTGAACTAAGTGACTTCAGAGTCACTTCCACTTCCTAAACTATGATCCTACTTAGCATTTATGAGTTAATTTCAACACCACAGGATGGTTCAGTGGAAAGTTTACTGGTTCTAGAATCAGAGGTTGCTATCATTTCAGTAACGTCTGATTCTTTGTGACCCCATTTGGGATTTTCTTGACAAAGATACTAGGGTGATTCACCATTTCCTCCTCCAGCTCATTTTATAGATGAGGAAACTGAGGCAAACAGGATGAAGTGACTTGCCCAAGGTCACACAGCTAATTAGTGTCTGGGGCCATGTCTTCCTGACTCCAGGGCTAGAGATCTAGCCACTGTACCACCTAGCTGCCCAAATTAGAGGACCTGAGTCCAAATTCAATTTTTGATGCAAACTTATTTGTGTGACCTTGGGCAATTCACTATCTCTGGGCCTTGACCTTACATCTGTAAAATGACAACATTGGACCAGATGGCCTCTGAGGTCCTTTGAATATCTACATCTATGATCCTACAATGCTTTCTATGTTTGATTTGGTCAGTCATTGTCATTATTGCATTTGAGAGGACAGGAGTTGATAGAGTTTACACAAATCTGTATAATGATGAACTGTTTTTGTAACATCCTACTAGACAAAGAAATCTTTTGTGAATCAAGCAAATCGGTGAAGCCTGGTTGTCCCAAAGCAAAGAGAAGAGATCACAGTAAGACACTTTTGCAATTTACACAGGAATGGCAAATTATACCCTTTCCTTCCTCCAACCCCCAAAGGAATTTTCAGGCATTCTTTGACCTTAGGAATAATTTAGTCTGGCTACTTGTCAAAATTCAACCAAATCACTTAGAGACTGCAAAATCTGTATAAAGACCCTAAAAAATTGAACACTGAATTTGTTTAAAAAAATAGAAGAGAATAGGATACTCACCCGTTTTTCGCACTTCCATTGTTTATGACTCCCAAATTCATATCTCCAGTCCTATCCTCTTAGTCAAGTTCCAAACCAGTGAAACCAATTGCCAGTCAACATTTGCCACCTGACTGTCTTTCTGTCACCTCAGGCTCAACATTTCTAAAACCAAACTCATCCCCCTCCCCACAAAACTGGGTCTACTCCCAACTTCCTAGATTATCAATATTGAGACCATTCTCTCAGACACCCAGGCTCCAAACTTTGGAAGCATCTTTAACTCACCCTTTTTTTACCATTGTCTATATCACTTTTCCTACCAAACATCTCTGGTACCCATCGCTTCTTCATTTCTGCTACAAACAAGGTTCCCATCCTAGGAAGAGCTATTACATTCATCTTCCTTTAATTCTGCTTTAATCACTCATCACTTCATCATTCAATGTGAACTTGGATTGCATTCATCTTCTCCATAAAAGGAGATGAAGAATGCCAGGCTTGGAGTCAGGAAAATTCAATCATTTGGCCTCAGACACTTACTAACTCTGTGACCCTAGGCAAGTCACTTAACCCTCTTTGCTTTAGTTTCCTCATCTATAAAATGAGCTGGAGAAGGAAATGGCAAACCACTCCAGTATCTTTGCCAAGTAAACCCCAAATAGGGTCATGAAGAGTCGGACACGATTGAAAAACAACTCAACAACAACAATCCTTCAAACATTAGTCTCCATGGAGCACTATGTTGAGCACCAGGGAAAATGTGAAATTTAGATAAGATTCAGCTCCTGTTTTTGGAACTTACAGTCTAGTGGTCATCATGTCATTCTCTTGCTTAAAATTTTTGATGGCTTCCTATTTCCTACCATGTCAAATTTAGACTCGTCTGCTTGGCTTTCAATTTTCTCTAAAATCTGGCTCCAAGTCACATAGCTGAGCTCCTTTATCATTATTCTTCAGCACATCCTATGTACTCTAGAACTGCTGTTGTTTTCATGTCCATTTATCTTGTCTCCCCAACTAAATACTCTGAGGACAGGGCTGGATTCCTACATTTTTCCCATATCACACACACACTCTCTAGCACACATTTATTCATTCAACATTCACTGGACACTGTCTATGTGCCATGCATAAGAAACATTCAATAAATACTTCCTGGGAGATATGTTGCTTTCAAAACAACACTAGTAGATTCACTAGCACACACACACACACACACACACACACACACACACACACACACACACACAGTCTTTCTCCCCATCAAGAGTGCCCTCTGTTAGCTTATAAAACTCTTCCTGCCCCAGAAAAGTAAAGAAACAAAAGCATTTGGGCTCTGATTATCTATTGCTGACTATCTGTATTAATCCAACTCATCACACAATGCCTGAACTTTCCTGCTCATTTTGCTTGTGCAAACACAGCCAGAAATAGTCTTAGCATTATATTAACTCCCAGTGGAAGAGGAAGAAAATCCCCAGGGAA
The DNA here is from genome assembly GCA_028627135.1 of Pseudochirops cupreus. Classification (NCBI taxonomy): domain Eukaryota; kingdom Metazoa; phylum Chordata; class Mammalia; order Diprotodontia; family Pseudocheiridae; genus Pseudochirops; species Pseudochirops cupreus. The sequence goes on along the minus strand of CM053580.1, from coordinate 191,532,992 downwards.
TGTTTGTTTTTTATTTTGGTTTTTGTTGATGGTTTGTTTTTAAAAAGGAGGTCATATTCCTCTATCCACCTACTAACTTAAGGAACATGTTCTTTCCTTTTTCTCTGCAATCATTTTAAAAGGTATTTGAATACACACACACATACACATACACACATGAATCTCATTTCTGAAAGCCTGCAAGATTCTGGATTCCCACCTGACTTGAACCTCTTTATCTTTGATAACAATGAGAAAGGAGGGAGGAGACAAGCATTTATCAGGTGTCTGCTATGTGCCAGGCTCTTATTTGACCCTCAAAATAAACCTGGGGGTAGGTATTATTATGATCCCCATTTTACAGTTGAAAAAACTAAGGCAGAAATTAAATGACTCGTCTATGGTCTCATTCAATGTTGTTTTTGTTTGTCCTTCATTTTTGTTTGTTTGGTTGGTTTTTTTGGAGGAAGGCAAGGCAATTGGGGTTAAGTGAATTGCCCAAAGTCACACAGCTAGTAAATGTGTCAAGTGTCTGAGACTGGATTTGAACTCAAGTCCTCCTGACTCTAGGGCCCATGCTCTATTCACTGCATTGTCCTTTGTTTTTGAAGAGGACCATGGCATCAGGGAAGTGATGACATGACTTGCAGTAGACTTTGATTTGAGGGAGGGAGAGGTGTGTGATGCCACCAGTCTCACTTTCTTCTCCAGAGCCATCTGGATCCAGTGACCAGATATTCATCAGAATGACTAGAGATTACCCAGGATGCAATGGGTAAGGCCTTTTCAGGTACTCACTTAGAGTGAGGTAACACCCATTCAGTGAATAAGTCTCTTTAAGGAAGTGAGTCAAGGAATGACGACCTCTTTAATTAGCAAAAAAGAAAAAAAATCAAGATGGGAAGGGAAGACACTCAGGGTTGCTGTTCCAAAGAGAAAACAGTTACCATATACATTCACTCTAAGGCAGGAGGGCCAAAAATGGTCATTAAGTGGAGCTTGGGCAGGGTCTTATTGTAGTCCAATAGTGTCTGAGGCTAGATTTAACTTTGAACATTTTTTTTCTTTTTCATTAATTTTTTCTTCATTAAAGTAGAATTTAGTAGAGAATCAGATCTAGAATAAAAAACTGGGTACAAATCTGAGTTTTACTAAATGACTTTGGACATAGCACATTGTTTCTTGAGGACTTTCATTTGTAAAATGAAAGAGTTGGATAGCTGATCTCCAAGACTCTTTTCTGTTCTAAAATCCTATGGTACTAAGTGGGGAAAAAATGGTTTGGAGATATACATACATCGTATGTATGTATGTAGGTGTATATACATGTATGTATTGACATATATGTATATACATATATGCTACAAATACATCTTTGTGTTTATCTTCTCCTTTGAGACACACACACAGTCCCTTCTGCATTTTTTTCCTCTCAAACTCAAGAACTCTTAAAAAAAAACACCCAGCATTATTGATGTGACTCAGAAGTAGACATATGCACCCTGAGCCAAGATGTATGGGGGGGAAAGCCAGCCATGGTTCTTCATTATTCATCTTTCTTTCACACTGATAAGGTTAACAATGACAACAAAATGGAAATTTACCGATAAGACATCCTTGCTTATAGGTAGATAAGGTTATGGATGTAAGCCAATTCAAAATCAGAATCATAGAATTCTGAAGCTTGAAAGGCCTTTATAGACTATCTAACACAACAGTCTCATTTTGTATTTCCGGATGTCTGCTAGGCACCAATAACTGTACTATCACTGAGGTAGCAAATCCAAAATGAGAACATTTCTTGCCCTTAAAGAGCCTACATTTTACTGGGGGGAGGGGTTATATATTCACAGATAATTAAATAAAAGATATATGCAAAATAAATACAAAGTGATGGAGGAGGTCCTAAATACTAGGGGAATTTTTTAAAGGTTCCATGTACATAACATTTAGGCTCAGCCTTGAAGGAAACCTAGTTCAGGGAGGCAGAGGTGAGGAGGGACAGCATTTCAGGCACACCGGACAGCCTGTTCAGACAGAAAAAGAGAGGGCCCAGGACAGAGCAACAGAACACCTCCAGGCATGTCCATGGGTTGAATGGATGATGAACCTGGAAAAGAAACTAAGAAAGACCTTTATGGGTTGTTTTTTGGGGTTTGTTTTTTTTTTTTTGCTTTTGGAGGGCAATTGAAGTTAAGTGACTTGCCCAAAGTCACACAGCTAGTTTTTTTGTATCAAGTGTCTGAGGCCAGATTTGAACTCAGGTCCTCCTGACTCCAGGGCTGGTGCTCTCTATTCACTGCACCACCTAGCTGCCCCAAGAAAGACCTTTATGACAGATAAGAGAGGCATGAGAGAGCAATTTCATGAAAAATCAGGAAGGAAAGAATAGTCAGAAAGAAGGAATATTCAACAGTATTATATGGTACAGAGAGGTCAAGAAGGATGAAGGGTAAGAAAAGACCATTTAATTTCACTTTAAAAAGATTGCCAACGGCCTTAAAGTGAGTAGCTTCATTTGAATGTTGTGGATGGAAGCCAGACTACAAAGCATTGAGAAGTGAGTAGGAGGTGAGAAAGTGGAGGTAATTGAGTGTGTGTAGACAGCTCCCCTCCATTTGGCCATGAAAGGGAGGAGAAATATAGAGATAGTTTGACAAGTTGGTAGCTTCAAGGAGAGTTTTTAAGATGTGGGGTATCTGAACATGTTTGTAGGAAGCAACAGGGAAGAGATACACATAAGGAAAATCAGGCCCAAAGGAATTACTTACTCTTTTTTACCTCCTGGTAATACTAAAACTTGGTACTCCAGCTCCTTTCATTAACTCAATCTAGCTATAGAGTACATCTCATGCTTCGTACACGGATCTTGGGTTGCATTCCTAATAATTCTTGTAAGAAGCCTGGGACCCTGTGGGATTGGAAGGAAAGGTAGGCTGATAAAGGAAAAATTCCCTTCACAGTTCTCACTGCTTTGGGACCCACTAAGACAGGCAGTGATTCACAATTTCACGAAACAAGAGAAGACTGAGAACCATAGCAACTGCAATGTCAAAGTATTTCCCTGATGTTTTCCCTTTCCCTGGTGTAGGGCAGCCTGGGATATATAGGCTATTCCCAATGTTTGTCTCAGAACTCAGAGCTTGGCTGTCTGGGTACCTCTACCAGGGTCCTTAGTCTAGGGTCCTTGATCTTGTCATTTTAATATTTTGATGAATATAATTGGCTTCCTTTTGTAACTCTATGCATTTTATATGTTTAAAAATATTCTGGGAAAGGCTTCCATGTCACACACACACAGAAAAAGGTTCAGAACCCTTGCATACAGAAAATCTAGTGCAGGAGTGAGTGATGATGATGTCTGTGAGGTTAGCCTGAGAACATACTATCATTACAAGACTAGCAGAGGTAGCCCTGGGCATTTACAACTCTGGATCTAACAACTGTCAGTTAAGGAGACCTGACGACATTCTAAATAAACTCTAAAAATGTGATTTCCATAGTGATTTGGGAAACAAAATGGTAGTCGAGGATTTACTGGAGAACACTGGCTCCTTGAGCATGGAATGGAATTTTCCCTTTTCTTGATGCTCATTTTCAAAGATATCAACAAGCAGCTTCTATGTACCAGGCACTTTGCTAAATGTGGGGAATACCAAAACAGAGGGGAAAAGTCTTTTTCCCCCAAGAACCTTACATTCTGGGGGGAGAGAGAAAGTAGGAAGAATAACATATGCCTGCGTAGGTAAAAACAAATGCACATAAAAAACAAAATAAACACAATGTTGTGTGGGAAGCAAACACTCTGTAGTAAATCCAGTGGTCAGGAAAGTCTTCATAAAGGATGTAACATCTGGAATGAACTTTGGGATAAACCAGAGATTCTGTGACATGAGGAAATGGTGCGTTCCAGTCATGGGGTACAGCCAGGGCAAAGTATGGAGATGGGAAATGGACATTATTAATATGACTTTAATTATATCCGCCAATAAGAAATATTTATTAAGCATCTTCTGTATACCAGACACTGTGACTGAAAATAATATTGTTAAATCCCAATTGATCGATTCCCCAAATAACTATTTCCTTTGAGGGGATTGGAAAAAGGCCCAGAAGTAGCCACTGAGTCACAACCCACCATTCTATTAGGTAGCTGGACTAGGCCAGACGGGGTCCATGCTGCTTCTCCAAGATCAACAGAAAAAGAGACGTGAACTGAAAGTACCCCTTCATTTAGGCGCAGAGTCACATAGAAGGATGACTGATTTAAACAGAAACTTACAGATCCAATTCAATGCAGCAGTCATATGTTGAATCAATATGAGGACTGAGGGGCATTCATCTCAAGTTTGTATATACAGACACTGCTTTGTAAGACTATCAGTTTCACTCAATTCAGAATCTGAGAATTAAGAAAATATACTGGGAACTCACTAAAACACTGTTCACTTTAGGGTGAAATTCAGTGTTAAGGTCTTAAAACCTATTGAAGAAGGCATAATTAATGGAAATTATAAAACGGCCTTCTTATGAAGACAATTTCACCTAGACACCCTGGTACCCCAGGGTGAACCCTTAATCAACGTAATTGTGATACCTCAGTGAATGAATCTTCATTCATTCCTTTGAGAAATACTCATTAAGTGCTACCTTTGTTCACATCACTGTCCTAGGTACTTTTGCATCACTTCCTCCTTTTTCTCAAGAAATACCATTTCTTATTATTTTCTTGAATACTAAGTTCCTTCAGACTATCTACCCTCCATCCTCTCAAAAGGGAAAGGGTCTTACAAATCTGTTCCCATTAAGGTATAAAGGTTGACAGCTTAAAGTTATTATGCTTCCTATCCTTATTAGAATTTTAAAAAGAAACCAAACACGCAGGTAGAATTCCAGATATCTGGCTTTAGGGGAGAAAAGGTTTGGTTTTGTTCTGTTTTGTTTTTAAGTTGCTGGGTTATTCCATTACCCCTAAAGTCATACCCCAAAGGTAGTTACTTACTTCAATTCGGTAGCTAACCAAACCTGGGGTTGATTACAGTTTATAATCTATCTGATTCTCCTCTTCTCTCTAGGAGGATAGGCCCTAATGCTATCAACCTCTCTTACCGTGGAGTCAGAAACCTTTGCATTTTCTACCATCCAGCTTTGCTGAATCCTTTCCAAAAGAGCTTCCTTCTAAAACAAAGGCTCTTAATGAGGGGCTCATAAACACATTTAAAATATATTTTGATAATTGATATATTCCAATATTATTAGATTCCTTTGTAAATCTATACATTTTATTTTTTGCTTTTAAAAATGTTGTTCTGAGAAGAGGGGTTCATAGGTTTCACCACACTGCTAAAGGCGCACACACACACACACACACACACACACACACACACACACACACAAACACACACACATCACTAAGAACCTATATTTTTTAAGGAATTTGGTCCTAAAGGGATCGTATCAAAACCTATGTCCAATAGACCACTTTATTCAAGCCTATCAGATATATCTAACCCTGGAAAGACTGCCTACACTGGAAACCTTAGGGGAAAAGAATCTGTATTAAAGCCTTTCATGTTTATTTTGTCATAGCTTATTTCATTTTAAGTGGATTACACATTCATACACATTAAACTTCTCTGCCGGAGACATATAAACTTAAAAAATTAAATGTCAGAATTCTTCCTATTCAATACCTTGTTTGAGCTAATCACTGGTATGCTGATAAATGTTTAACAACCAGCTTGGGGGGAGGAGGAAATGTATGCTCTGATACGCTTTTAAGTTTATTATTGAACTATATTGAATTGAGGTGAATATATATTGAATTATAATTGAATTAATCAATTATTATTAAATTATTAACATTCTCTTTATCATCTAAAGAGTAGGCAGTCAATAGAACAAAAAAAAATAAGCCCAAATTTGTACCATTTGCCAATTTCTGAGGTATAAATGCTCAGGCTGAAAATCGAACAACCAGCTGCTAAGAGTGCATTTGAACTGGCTTCAGCACAGCCCTAGATTTAGTGGAAAGGGGGCTGGACTGGAAGTTTGTAGGATCATACATAGATTTCAAGCTGGAAGGGAAATCAGAAGTCATCTAGTCCAACTCCATTGAGAGGAAAAGCCACAGAAATAGAACCAATTCTTGAATCCAGGTTTTTTTAACTCCAGGGCCAGAGTGTGTGTGTGTGTGTGTGTGTGTGTGTGTGTGTGTCTGTGTGTGTGTCTGTGTGTGTGTCTGTGTGTGTCTGTGTCTGTGTCTGTGTGTGTGTCTGTGTGTGTGTCTGTGTGTGTGTGTCTGTGTCTGTGTGTGTGTCTGTGTCTTTTGTTTTGTTTTCACTACATCATATATAGTTATCTTTAAGTGTCTGAAAGATTGTTATATGGAAGAGGAATTAGAAGTGCTCAGCTTTGTCCCCAAGTACATAACAATAGACAGAAATTGCAGAAGGGTAAACGTCTGTTTGATATAATTAGGAAAAAAATGTTTTTGCTTTTATATGCCCAGTATCTAGCATAGTACTTGAAAAATACTATAGTAGGGACTTAAGCAATGCTTAGTGAACTGAACTACAAATTGCCACTGCACAGGAAAACCACTGAGTTAGTCCATCAATAAATCTATATTGGACAATCACTGCGGGACGAAGAGGTACTAGATTCAGAATTGAGTTGAAAGAGATTTAGTTCCCTTGTGTCAGGGAAATTCCACAGAGCTTTCAACAATCCCAAGCTGCTCCCTTCTTCACAAGCCCATTTTTTAAAATAGCAATATTGTCTTCATGATATTATGTCAAGCAGCTAAGTGTCCCCATTGGAAAAGAGCACTGAACCCTGAGGTAGGATCTGAATGCAGAACTTCCTGTTGTTGTTGTTTTTCCTACTCTTAGTGCAGAACCAAGTGATTCAGTGGATACAAATACTGTACTTGGGGTTAGGAAGACCAAAATTCAGATCCTGCCTTGGGTACTTCATGAGCAAGACACTTACTCTCTTTCAGCCTATTGCAAAATGAAGAGTACAGTACTCTACCTATGATTCTACTTTAGCAGAATCAAGTAGGATTATTCACCTATCACACTCTGAACATTATGCCTCTTAACGCAATGTAGAGCCATTTAGGAACACAGGAGTATCTCTACAGGTTATAGCATATTCCCCATGATGACTTGCAGGATACAAAATCATCAGCAAAGACATGTATACTGGGAAAGGAGATAGGACAGTCATTCAATTCGGTAACAGCAAAGGAGAAAGAATGAATAGCTTATACACAAAACTAAGATTCTGAAAATATGTAAAAGAACCACCGAGGAGCTTCCAGTGAGTTAGAAAGAACCTCTATAAGAAATCCATGCATAAGCATACCAATAGACCAAAGTATCCATACAAATGAGATCACAGATTGGAAAAGATTATAGGAATTTTCATTCATAGTCTCAACATGACAATGAGCTTTTGCTGAACACTGGATTGACAAAAACTATTTTTTTTCTCTGAGAATATCAGTTTCTGGAGACTTGGCTGCTACTAGTAACAACATAGACTATTGTGTCTACTTCACTACAAATATCTGACTGAAAACTGATCATTTGAATCAGTCCAGTTTTTTAGTCTATCAAATATTCCTTTCTGCTTTCTCCAATCCAAAAACACAAATAGCTCATGTAATTTTTGTCTAGTGTATTGACTGGATGTTTTGGTCTCCTATACACATAGCCACAGTTTAAATAGTGACGACAATTAAGCAAATTGTGCTCAGAAAAGAGCCAGCACAGAAAAAGTGTACAGAATGCTGTCTTTGAAATAACAGAAGCATGTGACTCTGACAGAGAAGATTAAAGTCTGTAAACCCATCAGATTAGAGAGACTGGAGCTTTATTCTGCCGCTAATAACATGAAGGGTTGAGAAAAGCAAAGTGCTCTTTTATCATCTAATATAAATCCTTATGACTAATTTACTAGCAGTGTAATCTCCAAAGAGACAATTTGTGTACTTGGTGAAATCTGTTACCATCAAAACCGTCACAAATCATGCCGTGATTTATGTTTCTGTAACTAGGAAAAAGAGCAATGGGAACCAATTTCCACATTTCTTACAAATGTGAAACAAATGACTGAGCTCTGAATCTGCGGCCGTACCCGGGGATATATTTCACTGTTGGCTTCTGTGCAGGGCCAGATTTACATTTTTTGAGAAGTCATACTTAGATGTTATATGCACGGAGGAAATTCCTCAGCAAAGTGGGCTGCTGCAAAATGTTCCTGAGGATTTGTGAGCAATCAACAAGTACTTAAGTTACTGTGTCCAAAGTTGGGGCTTTTCCCCCAGAAGAGGTTATAATGACCATAGGTGTGGACAGGAAAAAGACAAGTGGGATGTGAATGTGGCCCACAATTTTTTTTTAAATAACCTACCCTTCTCCATCCCCCGATTTGCATAGTAACCAATTTTTCTGTTGGCTGGGCTGCCAGACATAGTATTTTGTAAGCTCTTCAAGGGTAGGGGCTGTTTACTTTTCATCTTTTTGTCCCCTAGCTCGTAGCACAGTGACTAGAGGTATACTGAATGTAAGACTCTCTTTTCAGGTTTGCACAAGCATGTTGGAGCCCCAGCCTAAGGCAAGGAGACCATGATATGAATGGCCCCAGTTTCTCCTATGCTGATTTAAAAGTAATTGTGATTCCCAGTTGTTCCTTGGCCATGAAGAGTCTATTCGAAGGCTAGCAGGTACTGCCAGATAGAAGGTGGGATTTACTTAATAGAGGCCAAAGACCCAAAGAAACCATTCCCAGAAGAAGGGTCTGAAAGGGAATGTGGTGGAATGGGAAGAACAGCTTCACTCATGACTTCACAATGACTTTGGGCAAACCTCATCAGCTCCCTAGTTCTCAACTGGCTTATTTCTAAAATAGGAATAAGGCATCAATTGGGGAATTGCTAAACAAACTGGGGCACAGGAATGAAATGGAATATCATTGCTCTATGTGAACAGTGCATGTGACGAATACAGAGAAGCATTAAAAAAAAAACTTAGAGGACTGATGCAAAGTGAAGCAAGCAAAACCAGGAAACTGAAATATGCAATGACCACAGCAATGCAAACAGAAAAGACAAAACAAACTGAATGCTATGGGATTATAATGTTCAACCTTGGCCTCAAAGAAGAGAGGAAAAGATGCACCTCCCTCACAATGCATGTGGAACATGATAGATACTATCAGACTCAATCACTGTATCAGTTTTACTAATTTTTAAATTAATTTTACTAATTTTAATTAATTTACTAATTTTTCTCTTTTTCATACTTTGCTACTTGCTATGACACCACAGGGAAAAGAAGAGGACCGATATTTGGCAATGAAGATGATGTAAAACCAAAAGATTTCAATAATATCATTTTTTAAGGAAAACAACATATAGAGAAGAATCGCTTACCTAAAAGCTATGTATGATTCAATGATCTGGGCCTCCAACTCCTCCTTGCCTAGCCTGGAACACCTTTCCTTTTAAAGGGGAATTCTCAATCAGAGGAATTCTAGATTAGTACTGAATCAGAGATGGCCCAGTCAGGGAGAAACCAGAACAGACCCTAGGAAGAGGTGAGTTGGCTCAAAGTAGACATGGAAAGTTTCAAAAGTACTTTCCCTCTAGTTTCTATAATCAGACAAAGAGGGCCTGGTACTCAGTCACCGTAGTGAGCCAATCAGGTAGTTTAGCTAGGAAGCTAGGGGGAGAAAACTCAGCAAAATCAAGATCAGCTGTGTTCAAAGAGAAGGGGGGGGGGGGGGGGAGTGGGGAACCATTAACAATCCTAGGTCTTTTGAGCTTAAAGAGAATTTAGAGATCATTTAATCTAACCTTTTCTTATTTTCCAGAGAAAAAAACTAAGACCTGAGAGACTGGGTGAGTTGCTCACAATTATCCCAACAGTGCCAAGCAAAAGAAAGTGAAATTTACCTGACAACTTGATATGGTCATAAAGATAACTCCAGATGATTGATTCTAAGAAAATCAGCAAAGGGGAAACAGCTGTTAGTTCTCAGGCTATTTAGGAAGTGTTGAGAGGTACCCCGCTGTGTGTGGAGTGATTCTTCCATTCTTTCTTTTATATGCTTGTGAGGAAAGTGCTTTGCAAACCTTAAAAAGTTATATAGAAATGTGAGTTATTGTGGTTGTTATGGTGGTGATGCTAGTGTTATCTTTATAATCTACATTAGGAGTTCATTATGGGAAGAAGTTTAGTCTACATATCAACCCTTGTGTTTCCTTAAATCAAAATCGGGTTGGCAATCCAAACCAATTGTTAGCAAAAGAACGAACCCTAGTTATGGGCCTTCTGGTTTTACTAACAATTTTTTAAGTTCTTAAAGATATATTTACATTGAATTATGAGTCGGAGAGTCAAATGCAAATCTATACCTGTGACTTTGGACACGTCGCTGGATAATAATTGACATATGTCTTTTTAAAAGTCTGAGAAAAGCTTTGCATATATGATCACATTTGAACCAAATGATAACCCATGATGTAGGTTCCATAGATACTATAATTCACGTTTTTTTAACAGAAACTCAGACAGGTTAAATGAGGTTTTGCCCATAGTCACACTGCTAATAATTGTCAGAGACAGAATATGAAGCTGGACCTTCCTCACTCTAACATCCATTATTCTCCTCACTGAACCATGCTGCTACTTAACTTCTCTTCTCAATAAAATAAAGGTGTAAACATATACTCTCTTTAAGGTCCCATCTAGATCAAAATCAATAAGGATTTATTAAAGCACCTACTAGGGGCCAGATACTGTGCTAAGCCCTAGGGATACAAAGAAAGGCCAGAAATGGAAACAAACAGCAAAAACCAGTCCTTGTATTCAAGGTTATCCCACTCTAATGGGGCAGATTACTTGTAAACAATGTACGAAGAAGATATTTGCAGGATAAATTGGAGATTGGCTTAGAGAGAAGGAACTAGTGTCAGGGAGGATTTCTTTTTTTTTTATTTTATTGATTTGTTTATTTGCTTTTAGTTTACAAAATTCAGTTCCACAATCCCTTGAGTTTCAAATTTTCTCCCTTCTCTCTTCCCCCCTTCCCCATGGCAGCATACAACCAAGTATAGAATCTGCAAATACTTTCACATTGGTCATTAGTCTGGTTGTATAGAAGGGTTGTAACCAATGGAGTGAACAATGGGAAAGAAGAAACAAAACCAAACATGGAAAAGAACGAGAGCATGTGGATCGCTTCAGTCTCCATTTAAACTCTGTTCTTTCTAGATCTTTCTCTGAATGTAGATATCTCCTTTGATCCTGAGACTTGTAGAGTTGTCTTATAGCTGTGCATTGCTGAGAAAAGTCCAGTTTGTCAAAGCTGGTCGTCACACATACGATGTATCTGTCATTGTGTACAAATTTTTCCTGGTTCTGTTCTTCTCACTTAGCATCAGTTTGTATAAACCTCTCCAGGTAAATATGAAGACCGTCTCCTCCCCATTTCTTATAGGACAATAGTATTCCATTACATTCATATACCACAACTTGTTTGGCCATTCCCCAATGGATGGGCATCCCCTTAATTTCCAATTTTTGGCCACCACAAGGAGAGCTGCAATAAATATTTTTGCACATATGTGTCTTCCTCCCACTTCTATGATCTCTTTGGGATACAACCCCAGAAGTGGTATTACTGGGTCAAAGGGTATGCAATTATTTATAGCCCTTAGGGCATAGTTCCAGATTGCTCTCCAGAATGGTTGTATCAGTTCACAGTTCCATCAACAATGCATTAGTGTTCCAATTTTTCCACATCCTCTCCAACATTTGTCATTTGCCTGTTTTGTCGTCTTAGCCAATCTGACTGGTGAGATGTGGTACCTCAAAGTTGTTTTGATTTGCATTTCTCAGATCAATAGTGATTTAGAGCATTTTTTCATATGTTTATAGATATCTTAAATTTCTAACTCTGAAAATTGCCTGTTCATATCCTCTGACCATTTATCAATTGGGAAATGACTTGTATTCTTATAGATTTGACTCAATACCCTGTATATTTTAGAAATGAGGCCTTTATCAGAGATGCTGGCTGATAATTTTGATTCTTTTTTTTTTTAAGGGAGGAGGGCAGGGGAATTGGGGTTAAGTGATTTGCCCAAGGTCATACGGCAAGTAAGCGTTAAATGTCTGAGACCGGATTTGAACTCAGGTTCTTCTGACTCCAAGGCTGGTGCTCTATTCACTGCACCACCCAGCCACAGGGAGGATTTCTTGAAGAAGGTAGAATTAGGTGGGACCTAAAGGAAGCCAGAGAAGCCAGAGGGTGGATTTGAGGAAAAAGAGAATTCCAGGTATGGAGAGCAGAAGGTGGGGCCCAATTGAGGGAGACTACCATGAAGATGCCTGGAATCTAAAGGTGGAGTGTCTTGTTTGAGGAGGCCAGTGTCCCTGGATCTGAGTACCTGAAGGGAAGTAAAGAGTTTGGTGAATTTTCCTTTTGAAGCCCATAAAGGAACAGATTTAGAAAAACCAAAAGATATGAGACTTGCTATTGCTATATTTGCTTATTGATAAGAGCTCCCATGCTGTGCTCAATCATGTTCCAAATGCAAATGAGAACATTACCATTAGTTTTCTAACAATTTAGAGAAGGCAAAAAAAAACGTAGAAGGGTTTTGAGATCTATGGTATGGATTCCCCTCAATTCAGTTTGGACTTGAGATGGCAATACTAAATATGACTTGCCACTCACAAAGCTATGGTTGATGATTTATAAAGCACAAGCATCTTAGACCTCCAGTCTAAGATGAAGGCCCAGGTTGCAGAAGGATATTCTTTCAGTGAAGGACAAAACCAAACAGCTAAAAAGGCATGCAGGCCGCTGTGATAATCGCCATTGACTGGTGGCTGAGTGTGCCCAAGGCCTGAGCAGGTGTATCTAAGGGGCCCCAGCAGATGGCAGTAAAAGCTAGAGCTGTTAAGGTAGGCATGAAGATTAATCTATACCCAGTAGACCAAGTACATGAAAGTCAAAGCCAAAGATGTATGTGTATGCATGTGTGTATACATATATACTGATACACATTTATATATGTTTACGCACTATACTAAAGTTTTACTCTAATGACTCATCATGGTACGACAGTATCCCTAGGTGTTTAAAGGCTATGACAGAATAATAGAAAATATGGCATTGTCTGCTAAACTGGAAAGTGTAGGCTGTGTCTCTGCTGAATTAAATATGTATTAATAAGTTCAAAAAGATATGCCACCAAAAAGTGGACCACCAGATGATTTGGGGGGGGTGAGAATGGAGAACAGGGGATAGGGATTCCTCAGCAGCTGAAATCTGTCTACCAAGGCATAAAGGAATAGTTAAAAGGATTACCCACTCTGAAGAACCAAAATATCCTTTATATATTGAAATCTGTATTATGTATGTGTACGTATTCCTATTTCTCCTCTTCTCCAACTGAAAAAAACAGAAAAAATATAACTTAAATCTCTAAATATACATATGAGAATCATAATGGTTTAATTGCTAAAGGGTTGGTTACAGAGTTAGGACAAATTGGGTTTAGGTCTTGTTTCTGAACCAGATTGGCTGTGTGACTGTGGATAAGTCACTCTCAGTGCTCCAAATGGCATATATATTGCATTGAGGGAAGGAATTTCCACAGAGGAAGTCCACTACACTGATGAAATCACAGTTACAGATCATATATTTAAATCCAGAAATGAGGAAAGTGATAGTTGTGATAAGACCTGAAATTATGACCCAGAGGAATGGTCCTTCATTTTTCATGATTGTAATACAGACTTTCTTTTTGTCCATACCTGTGATTTCAATGGTAAAGAGAATTCCATGTGGCATAAAGGCTTCTACCAATACAGAACAAACAACCATCCTGAAAGTTATAGTCTTAAAGAATTAGCTGGGACACTTAGACATTCAGTTATTTCCTCACGGCCACATAGTTTACTATGTATCAGTCAGGGCTTGCTGGGTATGACAGATATGCCACACACACACACACACACACACACACACACACACACACACACACACAGGAGTATCAATAAAACATTTTTAATGTACAAAAAAGAACCTCAAAACTGTTGATGGAAAAGAACTTTGTTACTACTAAATTAAATTTAATAGATATATACTTCTTTTAAAAAACTACATTAACAATTCTTGAAAATTTTAAAAGATTTTGGATATTGCATAAAAATATAATATTATATATAATGCTATTATATATATATAATTCAATAATGTATATTTGGATTTTTTTTCTTTTTCTTTTTTTTTATTTTATTTTTTTTTTTATTTATTCATTTACTTTTAATTACAAGATTCTGTTCCACAATCACTTGAGTTTCAGATTTTCTCCCCTCCCTTCCCCCCGCCATGGTGGCGTGCAATCATGTATAGGATCTGCAAATACTTTCACTTTGTACAATAGTTTGGTCATATAGAAG
>CM053580.1:191499687-191518027 GCA_028627135.1 Pseudochirops cupreus | reverse complement strand
ACATTTATATTCCCTTCAACTATCCTCAGACTGAGAAAAGTTTCTGAAGTTACAAATATCGTTTTCCCATGTAGGCATGTAAATAGTTAAACTTTGATAAATTCCTTATGATTTCTTTTCCCTGTTTACCTTCTCATGCTTCTCTTGCTTCTTGTAATTGAATGTCAAATTTTCTATTCAGTTCTGGTTTATTCATCAAGAATACTTGAAAATCCTCCACTTCATTGAATGACCATATTTTCCTCTGAAACATTACACTCAGTTTTGCTGGGTAGGTGATTCTTGATTTTAATCCTAGCTCCTAGGATCTCCAGAATATCATATTTCAAGCCCTTCAGTCTCTTAATGTAAAAGCTGCTAGATTCTGTGTTATCCTGATTATGTTTCCAAAATACTCAAATTGTTTCTTCTTGGCTACTTGTAATATTTTCTCCTTCGTCTAGGAACTCTGCAACCTGGCTATAATATTCCTAGGAATTTTCTTTTTGGGATCTTTTTCAAGAGGTGATCAGTGAATTCATTCAATTTCTATTTTGCCCTTTGGTTCTAAAACACCAGGGCAATTTTTCTTGAGAATTTCTTGAAGGATGATTTCTAGGTTCTTTTTTTTTATCGTGGCTTTCAGGTAATCAAATAATTTTTAAATTCTCTCTCCTGGATGTATTTTCCAGGTCAGTAGTTTTTCCAATGAGATATTTCACATTGCTTTCTATTTTTTCATTTGTTTGGATCTGTTTAATAGTATCTTGATTTCTCATAAAGTCATTTGCTTCCATATGCCCCAATCTAATTATGAAGGAATTATTCTCTTCAGTGAGCCTTTGAAATTCTTTTTCCATCTGGCAAATTTGCCTTTTTAAGGCATTCTTCTCCTCATTGGCTTTTTGGGCCTCTTTTGCCATTTGAGTTAGTCTGTTTTTAAGGTGTTATTTTCTTCAGTCAGGTTGTTGACCCTCTTTTCATCATTTTCTTGCATCATTCTCATTTCTCTTCCCAATTTTTCCTCCAATTCTCTTACTCCTTCACTGCCTGTAACCAGTTTATATTTTTCTTGGAAGCTTTTAGGGCAGGAGTTCTGACTGTGTTGTCTTCCTCCTATTCCATGCTTTGATTCTTTTTGTCCCCAAAAAAAGGAATCTAAAGTTGGATGGCTGTGCTTGCTTTGCTTCCTTTGATTGCTCATGTTGCCAGTCTCTTACTTGACTTTTGAGCTCTTTGCCACATTAGAACTCTGATTCCAGAGGGGAGAGCTTTGTCCCAAATTGCTGGGAGTTTTGCAGCTGCTGGAGCTATTAGGAAGGTGCCATCTCTACAGCCCCCACCAGCTTTGGCTCACTGGTCACATACCTCAGCACCACTACCCAAGACCACGATCCCAATCTAGGCAGATTTAGGAAAGAGCACTTAGCCTCTGAATGGTCACTTGGCCCCACAATGATCTGCAGGCCAGAAGCTCAGAAGCAGCCACATGGAGGTGGCTGCAGGGCTACTGTTTCCACCACTTCTCCCCCAGGGGTAGAGGCCGGACCACACTCCATCCCCCCCAAATCCAGGAGAGTTCTACTGACCTTTTACTTTATCTTTGGCATTTATGGGTTGATAATTCTGGAAACTGCCATAGCTGCTGGTGATCCACTCTCCCATAGGTTCACTCCAGCCGCTGCTGGTTGGGGCCAGCCTGGGGCTACAACCGTGGGCTCTCTCAGGGTCTGGGCTGGGCTCCCAGCAGGCTGCAATGAGATCTTTCCGTCCATCTGCTGGGCTGCCTTCAGCTGGAGCCTTGTTTCTCTGTCATTTTATGAGTTCTGGAGCTCTAAAATTTGTTTAGAGTCATATTTTATAGGTATTTGAGGTGGTTATGGGGGGGAGCCACAGAGTTCTCCTGCTTCTACGCCGCCATCTTGGCTCTGCCCCTCACTCTGGTATTTTTATCCCTGTACCAGTGAGATGAAAAGGCTGAGTAAGAGCCATGTTCTCTGTAGTTACCAGATAATCATAGAGATAGAGATATAAATATTGCTATATTTCAGCTCAACACAAGCCAGTTCTACCACTCACATTAGTATCAACCACCATCTAGTGATATACGTATTTGTGCATCTACCAATTAAAATAAGCTCTGAGCCCGCACTCCCTGTCCACCTTTTTGTCAGCTACTTTGATATGTGAACAAGAAAATATACCCTGGAAGACCTAACCATTTTACTTCGGGGACCTCCTGACTTGATGGCCCACTGTCCTAATTAGTGGGTAGCCTTAACCACCTGCCCATCTAAGCCTGGCACCAGCCATTGTTCTGTTAATACTTCTGCCATTCTTCTTGTCAGATGCTTAACCACCATGCACAGCCCCTCCACTACTTCTACCCTTTCCATTTCTTGAACCACAATCATACAAACTTTGTTGTACTCTCTTCACCATCACAGTAACTTTCTTAACAAAAATACAGCTTCCTGGCCACTCTTTCTAAATGTATTGTCTCTCTCACCAGCCCCTTTCCCAATTAGGATGTAAGCTCATTGAGAGCAGGGCCTATCTTCACTTTTATATTTCTATCCACAGGTTTTAGCACAATGTTTGGCACATAATAAGCATTACATAAATGTTATTTTCTTTCAATTGTTCATTTATTCACCCATTGGCTAACTTCACTTCTTTCTGAATGTTTTTACTTCAATGAGTTCAAGTCACATGAACTTGGTATAATGGAATTGGTTTTCCCTGTAATCATACATTTTCTCTCTCTCTCTCTCTCTCTCTCTCTCTTTCTCTCTCTCTCTCTCTTTCTCTCTCTCTCTCTTTCGTGTGTATATCTATATAGATATACATACACACACAGAATCAATAATAGGTGACTATGCACAATAGGAATTTTAAACCCACCCCTCCTAGACCCCAGCAGTTCCCCCAACATATAAGATCAATCTGGACCCCAGAGTTCTAGGACATAAACAATTTGAGTCTTCTTTGAGCAAGCAAAAGAGTACCACACACAGTTCTCACATATTTTCCCTATTACAGCAATTAATGAAGTAAGAGTCTTGGCTCACCTATGGTACAGAAGTTAATACAATCTCTGATGAAAACTGGGACTCGGAATGGCTAGTGTTTCTACTTCTCAACTTTCTGGGCACTGTTCAAGGTTTTCTCATTTTGCCTGGCCACTGGATTCCATCACAGATCAGGGGGAGTTGAATCATCTGGAAGCCTCTGTGGGGTAATCATACATGGCACATCTTTTTTAATCTGATCTTCACTACCACCCTCTGCCACTTCCTCTCTTACTCCTCTATTCCAAGCTAAAGCCCCAACCTCTCCTCACAAAAGTGGGAAAGGGTGCCTGACCAGCCAGGGATATCTTTCTAAACCAATGTGGTTGAATTCAATGATTTTGAAGGGAGTCTATGAAATGTCTTGGTGAGAATATTACTATAATATATTCACTCAGCCACATATTTTCCACCTTCAGACACAATACTTGTAGAGAAGACAGCTGTGAGAATTCATAGCTGCAGGTGTTTTATTAAGAAAAATCAAGCAACACAAATAAGCTGAGTGGATAATGCCACCTGGTAAGAATAGCTGCAAAGGAGTAGAGGAGTAGTGCTTAGGGACTGTGATTTCTCTTATTACTTTCAAAGATCATGTTTTATTCCTCTTGTGCCAAAGCCCATCAGATGGAAATCACTGATTTTTCTCCTTATCAATTCAAAGTTCTGTGAACTTAAAGCTAATGCTTTTTTTTCCAACCAAGTGGGCACAGTAAAATTTTTAAAAATCACATTTAATCTGACTCTTCCTAAGCACTTATCTAATAAGCCACAACTAATTACCTAAAAGTTTCAATCATCCACCACTCACCAAAAAGGGGATAAGAAACCAATTATATACAGAAAGTCTTTATTTTAAAGAAATCATTAGGAACAGAGGGGTAAGGAGGAGATGTAACTCAATCTTTGAAGAGCAGGAAATGTTTTATGGTTGATAACAATATAAATTTCCACTCCGCTTGTGGAAACACCTACCACCTTGTTTCATTTGTCAGGTGAAAATTGTTCAGCCCAACACAACCCATCCTAAATCCTGGGAATTAATTCCTTTGAAAAAACATTTCAACTCAAACCATAACATATGTCACTAGAAGTGAGCTTTCTCTGTTCAGTAATATCCAATAATCAAGTGCCAGCTGGACAGATGCAATTTTGTTTCCAGATGAACACCCCAGCATATTTTATTACAGAGAAAGGGAAAGACAAAAGAATATTTGCCATAATAAAATTAAGTTGTGAAAGATCCAAATGCAATTATGTCAAGTAAGTCTTATTTGTAGGCATTAGACGTAGGTGGAATTAAAAGCAAAAAAAAAAAAATCAATTTATACTCTAACCTCATAACAGCTCATTCTGTTCTCTTCTTGCTCTCTTATAAAGCTATTGATCCTTAGCTTCCAGCTACAGTAATTAGACTTCCATTATATTCACTCTTTATATAGAAAATCTGACACTAGAATCATAGAATCTTAAAGTTCTTGTACCACACACATATATTTTTTAAAAATCATCAGCAGAATTTATGTTCTGATGAGGAGAAGGCTATCTACAGCTTTCCTAGAGCTTACCCCCCAAATCAGGAATTAAGGAATTGAGTGCATTTTAATTCCAAACATTTAGTATGTGCCAGGCACAAGAGTTCCAAAGATAAAAAGAAAAAAACCCCTGTCCTGGAAGAACTGACATTTGATAAAATATGTATATGAGTAAATAAATTCAATGTACACAAGGTATTTAAGAGAGAAAGGAAATGCTAACAAGGCAGGGAGAGAAGCAGAAAAGGCTTCATGCAGGAGATGTCAACTGAGCTGTGCTTAAAAGGAAGCTGGGATTCTAAGAGAAGATTGCCTCTTAAAAGAGAGTATATTCCTGATATAGGGAACATACTGGTGCAAAGACATCAAAGTGGGAAATTGAATGTTCTGTACGAGGAACAATTAGCTGGTCAATATGAGAAAAAGACAATATGCATTTCTTTTTTTTAAATTTATTTATTATACAATTCCAAAGAACTCGTACTGGAAAATGTTATCTACATCCAAAGAAAGAACAATGGAATATGAATGCAGAGCAAAGCAGATCATTTTCCTTTTTTGTTTTGTTTTGTTTTCTTTCTCATGGTTCCTCCCATTCATTCTAATTCTTCTATACAACATAACTAATGTGAAAATATGTTTAATAGAAGTGTATATCTAGAACTTATATCAGATTGCATGCTGTCTTGGGGAGTGGGAAAGGTATGGAGGTAGAGAAAATTTAAAACTTATGGAAGTGAATGTTGAAAACTAAAAATAAATAAATTAACTTTTAAAAAATATTTATCTATTTTTAGTTTGCAACATTCAGTTTCACAAACTTTTGAGTTCTAAATTTTCTTCACCTCCCTTCTCTCCCCCCTCACCAAGATGGCATGCAATCTGATATAGGCTCTACATGTACACATTAAACATATTTTCACATTAGTCATGTTGCAAAGAAGAATTATAATCAATGGAATGAACCATAAGAAAGAAGAAACAAAACAAAACAAAAAGAAAGAAAGAGCAAATAATATGCTTCAATCTGCATTCAGACTCCCTAATTCTTTCTGTGGATGTAGATAGCATTTTCTATCATGAGCCTTTTGGAGCTGTCTTATAAACCTGCATTGCTGAGAAGAGCCAAGTCTATCAAAGTTAGTCATCACATAATGTGGCTGTAACTATGTATAATGTTCTCCTGGTTCTGCTCCCCTCACTCTACATCAGTTCATATAAATAAGTCTTTCCAGAATTTTCTGAATTGCACAATAGTATTCCATTACATTTATATCCACAACTTGTTCAGCCATTCCCCAATTGATGGGCATCCCCTCAATTTCCAGTTCTTTGCCACCACAAAAAGAACTGCTATAGTTATTTTTGTACATGTGGGTTCTTTTCCCATTTGTATGACCTCTTTGGGATACAGCCCTAGAAGTGGTATTACAGGGTCAAAGGGTATGCACATTTTTATAGCCCATTTTTATAGCATAGTCCCAAATTGCTCTCCAGAATGGTTGGATCAGTTCGGGAATAAGCATTCCTATAGTGCAGTACCTATGCACCAGGCACAGTGCTAAATGCTTCTTACAAGTATTATCTCATTTGATATCATTTAATCAAATATGACTTAGGAATAATATGAAATAAAAGCAGAAAGTTAACTCAGTCATCACTTATTTTGTGCTTAATAATAGGCACTATGGGGCAGCTAGGTGGCACAGTGAATAGAGCACCAGCCCTGGAGTCAGGAAGACCTGAGTTCAAATCCAGCCTCAGACACTTAACGCTTACTAGCCATGTTACCTTAGGCAAGTCACTTAACCCCAATTGCCCTGTCCTCCAAAAAAATTAATAGGCGCTATTATAAATCGTGTGGATATAGAGAAAGGCAAACATAAAATATGTTCTAATCACTAAAAATTATAAAAATGCTAATTAAAAACTGGGAAGACTTGAAGTGAACGGTAGCAGTAATTTTGTAAAGATAATCAAATTTAAAAGATTTGGTGACTCTGATCAACACAATGACCAACCATAATTCCAAAGGACTCATGATGAAACATGCTTTCCACCTCTAGTAAAAAGATGATGGCGTTAGATCGCAGGTTGAAGCATGGTTCTTTAAATGGTATTCTTCCTTTAATGTATACTAAAAAACTTCTGATTGATTTTAGAGTTTTTTTCTAGGTATAATCTAAAGTCTTTTAGCTGGCCCACCTAATTTCTAGTTTATGCTTGATCTTTCATACTTCCATATTTAGATAGATAGCCTTTTTTCCTCTCTTCGATTCTTCCAGTTTAGTCAAGTACCTGGCGTTCTCTCTTTAGTACACATTTTTCCTAGGCTTCCATGAAAGTGCTGTTTATATTGTTTGAAGGCTCTATTAAAGTCCTACAGTCTAGTATGTCATAATAGTATGAAGGTCACCCTCTCCTCTTTAATGTACAAATGGATCTGTGATTTCACAAATTCAGAAGCACCATCCAACTAAGCAGATTATAACCCATCCATGCCTGCCCGTCCTATGTGATTCATCTCTATTATCCTAAAAGTTCTCCACAGAAGGTGTACCCAATGAGCTGCAAGCCTTACCATCTCTCTTAACATCATGACATACCAGCAGAGCATCCTAGCTATTCACTTGCCATTTGTTGCTCATGCCATATGACCAACTCATCTTCCCTTCCTGTCACATCATTCTCTAATAACATCCCTTAGTGCTGTTCTTCAGAGTTCTTCAATGATTATGTGTTGTAGCTTGCTCACATCTACCAAGTAACTCCCCATTGCTTTCTGTGTGGTGAGATACTAGAGTTCTACACCTTTCTACCAGATAGCAACACTGCTAGAATGTTAGTATTAAAAAGATGGTCTTGGCTTCCATGGGAAATGAGGTTAGTAAAAGTATTTTGCAATTTCCTGAAAACAATACAACTCACTCTTCTACTCCTGTTCAATTCCGGACCTAGTTCATTGTCCATCTGCATGGTCTGTTCCAGATGGTGTTAAATAAACTTTATAGGATGTCCAACCAAATGCATGTTGATGCAATGTCTGACCAATAGACCTTCTTCATCCACTTTGTCTTCCTGTGTGTATAGACATTATTTTATTTAGTTATTACAGATATCTTCCAAGTAGATCTGCAGTGTAATAAGGTTGATGTAATGACAACATCTTCTACTATAAGAGCATCTGGAGGACCTTATCATCCCCAGGGAATCTTTTTCAACCTACCTCTGCACTGGATCTCTTCTATCCCAGTGGCAAATATCTTTGGTAAACATACTTCTCAATTGATGCTAACTATGAGAAGAACACTAAATAGCAATTCTTTCTGTTGTTACATCCTCCAAGGAACCTTAGGTGTTTGGTATCTTCCCCTTCTTCAGATACTTTGTACATTAAGCCTTCAACATCCCCATAACTGTATCATTTCCAGCATGGATTTCCTCTCTATACGTATATGGTCTAATCTACTTCCTTTTCCTAGTTTTGTTTTCTTCAGTACCATTTCTCTCTTCAATAAGAACATCAAGGACCGTGGTATTAAGGTTCAAGTATTGTGGTTCCATTCTTGACTGCGAAAAGAGTTGGTCAAAATGTTTTTTGCAAATCTTTTCCATTTTCCTTCTCTTTGCAGACTTCCTTCAATTTTCATCTTTGAATGCCCTTAGGATCATGTTCTTTAACTGGATATATTGCTAAACTTTCTTTAAACTGGTTTTACCTTCCACTACTTCTCTTTCCTATAAAGAAAATACTACTTAATAATTGTCCATCATCCTTCCTCATAAAATTTTATAAATGAGTTTACCTTCTAGCTTGGTGTTCCATTTAACAGCCATCCTTTTTCCTTTTGGCAAGTAAGTCAGATGTTTGCTGACTATGATGCCTCCCTAAGGCTCTTTTGGTCTCCTCACTGTAGTGGTTCATTTACATTGGTTAAACTTCTGCATGAAATTTTTAGAGTTGGTGTTGATATTTTAATTATCTACTTTCCATTTTTGACCTTCAATTATTTGTTCAAATAGCTCAGGATCAGATTGTTTTGCTTTTTCCCATTATTATTCTTCTTGGGTTTGGGTCTTTTCTTTTTTAAAGATAATTCTTGTCTTGTCAGTGGTCTGATTATAGACATATAACTCCCACATCAATAACAAATCTGTTCTTGTCTTTTAAAATACAATCTTGTCTTTTGAAATATAATCTACTTCATCTTTTATAGTGTTCCTTGCATTTTCCACATTCAGCACCTATCAATTCATTTTAATAGTGTTAATGCCAGAGAAGCATTAGGTTTCTTTGCCTTCAGCCTTCCTTCTTTCTAAACCAAGTTTTCCCAAATATTTCTCTCTACCCTCACCTCTCCTCACTTTTTCATTGCAGTCAGCATGTATTGGAGTCATTTGACTCAGAGGGTTTTATCAAGATCTTCATAGAATTTCTCTACCACTTCATTTTCAGCAAACAATATTGGCACAAAAGCTAAAATTATTTTTATGTTGGCTATTTTGCAGATACTTATCATTAGCACTATAATACATTATGCCTAAACACTCAAATAAATCACATTTCTTGCTGCCTCTGAGACTAGAGTAAAACCCACTCTGCCTTGCTTTCTTTGCCTCTACCAAGGACTACCTGCAAACCATCGTTCCATTTAGCTGGGGCTTCCTTCCTTTTTATTCCCTTACTTCCAGTTGTAGCAAGAAAATCAAAATTTATATGATTCATCCCCTCCAGCAACATGCCTACTTATTGGTCATGGTAGAAGGTTCTCACGTTCAATGTGGCAATTGTCAAACTAAAAACTTTTATGATTTTCTGAAATTTGTGCTATCTTTTAATATCCTCTGCTGCCCACTTCACCCCCTTTCCTGCTACTGTTTCACCCTCACTGCAGAAGTGGAAAGGGCCACACAAAGCAGAGAGTTATTTCACATTTTCCTTTTGGTTCATGGATTTCCATGGCTAAAAAAAAAGTTCATCACCATATGGTCAGCCTACTGTTGATGTGTTTTTCCATAATTAGCTAGTCTTGGTCTACTCCCAGGGGCAGACTTAAAGCCTTTCCAGCACAGAAGAACTTTGCCAGAGCTTGTGCTCCTCTGGCATAGCTTTTGAGAACCTAGGGTAACTTCCATACCACAACAAGGCTATGCCAGCAAACTGCAAACACTGGTAGGTCTGTCCTATACTGAGCTGGAAACAAGCTGTATCCAGAGCAAGGCAAGTAGAGTTTTCCCACAGGCACCACTCAAATTTAGAAAACACGAAATTTAGAAGCCTTATTTCAAAAGGCCAACCTTTTCCCTTCTGTACGAGGTAAAGGGGGAAAATCTAAGGGTCCATATATAGAATAATGATAATAATGATAGCTAACATTTTTATAGTGCCCATAGATACTAGAGAGGTTTGCCATTTCCATCTTCAGTTCATTTTACAGATGAGGAAACTGAGACAAACTGGGGTAAGGGACTTGCCCAGGATCATACAGCTAGCGAGTGTCTGAGGTTAGATTTGAACTTAAACAGACAAGTCTTCCTGACTCCAAGTCAGACACTCTATCCACTTCCTAAATAACCAAATAAATCATGCCCTAAATAGTAATAATAGCTAACATTTATATACAAGGCCTACTATGTACTACTATGTACTATGTACTATGCACCTATGCTAAGCACTTTACGAGCATTATCTATTTGATCCCCACAACAATCCTGCAAGGTAAATGCTGTTATTTTACAGCTCTATTTTACAGCAGAGAAAGCCGACATAAACAGAATCCAAGACACTTGCCCAGAGTCACACAGCTAGTCCGTATCTGGGGCCACATTTAAACTCAGGTCTTCCTGACCTCAAAACATTGCTTCTCTCCAGTCTGGCTGCCTAGCTGCCTAGGAGAGCAGTAGTACGAAGGACAGGACTCCCAAAAGTCATGTCTGTCTTGAGAAAAGGCTTCATCTCCATCAGGATCTTATAAAGGCAGAGGCTGGTACCTCCTCATCCCTGACTCCTGCCATGGCCAAAGACACTGGGCATCTGCCACCCAAGCAAAGGGCAAGGAGATAGTATGGGGATGACAACATTAATAACATTGACAGCCCAAGCTTTCTGCCCCCTGATAGGCTGAATGTAGTCACATGGAGGCCGTGGTGAGAGGAGCTTGCTAAACGGTGGAGCAGAGCCCACAGGAAGCTGGGAGTCAGAGCCAGAGAGACAGTGGGAAAGAGAGGATGCTCAGGCAAGGTGATAGATAGGTTTGTGAGAAAATATTGCTCTTATGTTGGTTTTTGGGAAGGCTGAAGGATGGCATGGCTCTCTGCTACATTGTGGTACATTAACTTCTATGTTGCTATGATGGATTCAGTTTCCTGATGTTGGGATTTGGTTTTCTGGTGTCTGAATAAATGCTTTGCTTCTGTCCTCTATATGGAGAGTTTGTTATATTTTGCAATCAAGCACCATGAGGGAATATTTATAGTCATGGTCAATGCTATAAACGTTGCAGTGGCACTATAGACCCCTCCTGCAATGCAAGCAAGGCCAAAAGAGGGTGAAAGTGGTGCATTTGAATGACTGGCACCATAGGTGCTGGTGCCAAAGGCTCTCATTCCTTCCTGCCTCTTGAAGGTCCCAGTTCTTTCCCCTTGTGGCTGTATAAGAGGAAGAAATGGGGCCCAAGGTCACTCACAAACACTAATTCTCTGGTCAGGGATCATACCCTCCACTTCCCTATACTTTACATCACCTGAACGCATCCTTCTACCCCCTCTCCATACACACGGAGTAGGGAGGTAAAAAGAATAGAGATGATGGCGAAGGGAAGAAGCAGGTGTTCAGGAAAGGATGTCAGACTTCTCTCCACCACCATGACATCCCCATTCTGGGTCCAGTCTCTCAATCATATACCCAATTTAAAAGAATAATTAATTAAAATAGAAAAATGATCCAGAGGGTAAATTCCATGCACCCAACTTCCTACTTCCAGTGTTATAACTGGGTATCTGTCTTTTCTCCATCCACCAAATAAGAGTACTATTTCTGCCTCATGCTCAGGGCACAATAATTCCTAGTTTTGACTCCAGTGTTTGCATATAGGTTCAGTGATGGACTAAATGTCTTTCATCCAGGGACTAGCCTGTCTAAATTCAGAGATGCTTACTACCAAGCGGTCCACAGGATGAGTCATCAGGCATAGCAACACATGAAGTTCATCAACTAAGCAACTGAGAAGTTCTGATCTGCATTAATTGAGTACCTAAACTGGCAAAAATCACAAATCTTTGACAATTGCAGGATATGTGGATGTCTTTCACTGAAGTAGGTTTGAAGAAACTGAGTTCACTTTCCAACTAGAAAATGATTCTATTCCAAATAGAATATTAAAAATGCAAAATTCAAATGACTCACTAATAGACATTCTGTTCTTTTCATTTTACCATTTCAATGTACCATAACCATACAAAGACCCAAAAGTCTTAGTGCTGTTTTAAGCCTTAATAGCTATATGTCATATTATCTATTTCAATTATGTAAAACCATCAGAAACCAATCATTAACATGCAAGCCCTTTGAGAGTAAATTGTCTCATGCTTTGTATTTAAGTCCTGAGCACAGTTCCTAGTATATGGCAAGATCTTAATAAATGCTTATTGACTGGTTATTGAATAGAAAACTTTTAATTTATAAAGATATGTTAATTTGGAATATTTGATCTCAAGCACAGAATAGGCAAAAATAGACCTAATTAAAAGAGATAATCAGGGAAACTACCTTTTACTAAAAGAAACTACCATTTGCTATAGAAAATGAAATAATATCAAAAATTTTACAGCAAGTTTCTCCAATAAAGGTCTCATTCCTCAAATATATACTGAGTATAAAACTGAATCAAATTTATAAAAATAAGAGCCATTACCCAATTGATACATGGTCAAAGGATATAAACAGGCACTTTTCAGAAGAAAAAAATCATGGCTATCATATAAAAAATACTCTAAATCTCTATTGATTAGAGAAATGCAAATTAAAACAACTCTGAGATATTACACTAACATGCCAGAAAAGAAAAATAACAGATGCTGCAGGGGATGTTGAAAATTGGAACATTATGCACCGTTTGTGGACTTGTGGACTGGTCTAACCATTCTGGAGAGCAATTTGGGACTATGTCCAAAGGGCTATCAAACTGCTCATATCCTTTGACCCAGCAATACCACTACTAGGTCTGTATCCCAAAGAGATTTTTTTAAAAAAGGAAAAGAACCTATTTGTACCAAAATATGTATAACAGCTCTCTTTGTGGTGGCAAAGAATTAGAAATCAAGGAGATGTTCATAAGTTGGGGAATGGCTGAACCAGTTGCAGCATTTGATCGTGATGGAGCATTATTGTGCTATGAGAAATTACAAGACAGGGTGGTTTCAGAAAAAAGGCAAAACTACATGAACTGATGCTAAGTAAAATGAAAAGAACTGGGAGATCATTTTGCAAAGTAATGGAAATGTTGTAAAACTGATCAACTGTGAAAGACTTGGCTACTCTGATCAATACAATGATCCAAGCCAATTCCAAAGGACTAATGATGAAAAAATGCTATCAACCTCCAGAGAAAGAATTGATGAATTCTGAGTACAAATTAAAATAAAATTTTCCCACTTTCTTTACTTTTGTTGCTTTTAAAAAAATATGGGTAATATGGAAATATGTTATACAGTCATCCTTTCCACATCGTGACTATCTCCATTGAGTTTTCAATATATTCTGGGTCAACATAAGAAATTAAATGGGAAATTGGGGGTAGTTTTACAGAAGTCACAATCAACATGCAAAGACTAGCAGGTGACATAGAAAAGGGTTGGAAACTCAGAAACGGATAAAATATATGTATAGTATTATATAATATCAACTCAAATTTTACAATAAGATACTGTAAATACCCATAAAAGAAAAAAGAAAAAATTCAAACTTCTTTTCTGGTATGAAGGGAGGGACAAAATATTTTACACAGATTTTCCACCACAACTCTAACCCCTACAATGTGGAAGGGATAGCTGTACATGATTTCACATGCATAATTGATTATCATCTTGCTTGCCTTCTCAAAAGGAAGTACTAGGGTATGGGAGGAAGGGAGGTAATTTGAAACTCACTGTTTTAAAATTAAAAATGTTTAAAATAAGAAATTTTTGAAATTTTCAAGAAGAAAAACATAATTTTAAAAAAGAATAAATTAATGTGAATAGTACATGCCCATTTGCAGGAAATTAAGCTTTGGTGTTGTCTTTTTAATTGTTCCTCTTATGCCTGACTAAGCAGAGCCATAACTAGGGTGGTGCCACCAAAAATTTGGTCCAAAGTACCAATATCCAAAGGGGATACACTTCCTCCCTCAATAGTTTAGAAATGATGTTACTCTATTTTATAGTCCTTCACTTTCTCATAGCACAACCCGACTCCTTTCCCCCAATCTCACTCACAAAGTCTTTCAATTGCAGACTGAAACCCTAACAACTCTATTCTATTGCCTAGTCCCACTGCACCTCAACTTCTAAGAGGCTGAAGAGAGGTTTCTCTGGGGGGAATTAGATTTTATTCCTGCATTATTCTTCTTTTCCATTTATGCTATGCATATACTATTAGTATTTTTGTAATATATGTATATACTAGATATACTGTAGTATTTTACATGTGATCTTTTTATTTATGGTGTATAACTCTGTTATGCATTCTACACTGCATGAGATTTGTGCTTTTAGTATATATGATATTGTCACATTACTGATTACAGAGTATATATTATACTCATTGCATGCACCAATGCCAGCTCCACACAATTCTAGCATGTGTCACGTTTTAAGTACTTTCATGTACATCAATCACACTACACAATTTTGGCACTACCTGTGATATATTACATTAGCTAGGTTAGGCTGATTATGATGTATGATCACAGATGTTTAAAATGTCATGTGTAATTTACAGGAACTGCAAATGTTTCACTGGAAGGAGAATGTTGTAGGGGATAGCTATGTTTTCACTCACCTCTCTCCAACCTGACTAGTCCTGAGCCTCAGACTTAGGTCAACCACACCCAGAAAGCTTCAATGACCACCAAAAGCAGATGTGCTGACAAAGCTTTAGCTGCTGAGCCTACATGGCAAGAGCTAATGAGAGAAGGAGCTGGAACTGGCCTGAGGTAAAAGGGACCTAGGACACAGTTTGGCACATAAGCTGACGAAGGACCAAGGAGAGAAGAGGGGTAACAGACATCTGGGTGTTTTCTTCTCTAGATGGTGAACAGAACTGAAAAAAATCTGAGTCAGTCACACCCTGCAAAGACCTGCACCCAATGGGTTTGCTAGTGTAAAAGACAACAAAACAAAAGAGGCCAAAGCTTCTGAACCAGAGTTAAGTAATACTGTCCTCTCCCCGTAGTAGTAGGAAATGGTGGCTTGAAATGTCACCTGATTTGGGGAACCAAACCAGGAGAATATTGTACATGGCTACAGTCACATTGTGTGATGACTAATTTTGATAGAATTGGCTCTTTTCAGCAATGCAAGTATGTAAGACAACTCCAAAATGCTATCCCCATCCAGAGAAAGAACTATAGAGTCTGAATGCAGATCGAAGCATACTATTTGCTCTCTCTCTCTCTCTTTTTTGTTTTGTTTTGTTTCTTCTTTCTCATGGTTCATTCCATTGGTTCTAATTCTTCTTTACATCATGACTAATGTTTAATATGAATGTATATGTATATGCCTGTATCAGACTGCATGCCATCGGGGGTGGTGGAGTGGAGGGAGGAGGAGAAAATTTAAAACTCAAAAGCTTATGGAACTAAATGTTGCAAACTAAAAATTAATTAAATTTTAAAAAAGAAACATCTCCTTATTGACTTCATTTATTGTTGCAGTAAATGCATTGAAAGATAGATGGTTTGCTGGTAAAATGAATACAGCTGTATATATACTTCTTCCAATTTACACCACCTCTTTCCTGGATCTATAATAGCAACTGGTTCCCATTTGAAGATGAAGGAATATTTAGTGCCTTTTGTACAAAGAGACCCAAACTATCTCTTGAGTTAAACTCCTGGGTTGGGAGATTGCCTATACACTGAAGGACTGAGGCTGCCTTGTCAGAGAAGAACAATAGGGACCCACTGGTACATATTTTAATGAATGTTTTAATGCATCTATTACCCCTTCTCCCTGTTCTTCTGTGGTTAAGGGCAAATAACTACGTAAAGTAATATTGGTGAGGCTGATTGCATTAAAACAAAGCATAAGAGACAGAATAGTTTCCTGATAGGTGGGAGCGTGAGCCACAAGGATTGAATTGGATAAAACCACATGCACAGATTAAGTAGGTGAGTCCTGACAGAAGCAAAAAAGCCAGAGATAGGGGAAAGATGTAGCCAGCCCTATGAGTGCCATAGAGAGTTTGGTGGTTAACCAAGAAGTGTCTCTGGTTCAGGTAGAGTATATAACTTCAGGGGAGAGAAGATAACTGTCAGCACTTGGCCCTCAGAACTAAACGGGGTCAGCCAACCCCCTGTTGGTTAAATAGATTTTTGATGTACAAGGAGTTTACAGTTACTTCACTCACCATAAATTTTCTGCCAGAAGACCTGAAGTAATCCTTTTCCTGGTCCTTACCTCCACTAGATGAAAAAGTCCCTTTCCTATATGGCCCCAAAAATGTATCCCTTGGGCTTCAGCCTTCCTTGTAGTGACCATACATATTCTGTACCATCCTGGAGATGGTACAGAATAATAACCCCAGTCTTAAAAGTTACCTATCTCTGGCCTGCCTCTTTTCTGACAGCCTTGTTCACCAAAATTAGAAGGGCTGGTTCTATCCTTATTTGTGAATGTGAGCTCTTAATCCTATTTCCCTGTCCTGGAAACAGGGTCCCCTCTTCTCTGTGGGCCATGGAGCCTAGAATTATGCCATTTAAGCCACCATAATAACCTACCTTCAACTCTATAATCCATGCTGCTTCTATACTGAAACTGACCTATCCTGTTCTGGCATTCTAGATGCATTAAAATATTGATTA
The DNA here is from genome assembly GCA_028627135.1 of Pseudochirops cupreus. Taxonomy (NCBI): domain Eukaryota; kingdom Metazoa; phylum Chordata; class Mammalia; order Diprotodontia; family Pseudocheiridae; genus Pseudochirops; species Pseudochirops cupreus. The sequence goes on along the minus strand of CM053580.1, from coordinate 191,501,380 downwards.
AATAGCTATTAACTATGTTCTGTGATGGACATCACATCAAATTCACATTTCTCTGAGTTTCGTGTCATATCCCTTGCAAGTACGCCACACATGACAATGATCAGCACAAACGTCAGGCTTTAGGGGAAAACGAGTCCTAAGGGCAGAGAAGCAGGTTTCAAATCAGCATCCAAGTCAGAGCATCAACCAAAGAACACGCCAAACAAAAATGTGTTAAATAGGTTTTAAATAGTTTCTTGTGAAACAGAAGAAAGAGAACAGAGGTTTCAAGCTAGAAATCAGTAGGTGCAAAGAAGTGTACTCAAAACACCTATTGATTCAGCCTTCCTCCTTAAAACCACGTTTTATTGGGGGTAGTGCCTGTCCTCCATCCCTAGCTTTCTCTAGTGACCTTCTTGGTCCTGCGGGTATTACAAAAGACAGAATGAAACCCCAGATCAGTAACAGAGTGGAGGTGACAGATTCACCCTTAGTCCAACAACAAATAATAGACTCTTATTCTGTATTCTTCTGCTTATTCTCCTCCTTTCTGCTTGCTTCAGGCTGCTGAGTCACACATGCCTCATGCCCTGCCACTGAGGGTTGGCTTTCTAAATTCCAGATATTGCAATCAAACAAAGTATTTGGCACGTACCATAAAGAATAGCAAAGAATCCCCTCAAATATAAAAGCAAAGTCTTTGCCTACTCCTAGGGAGCTGAAGGCTTTACACCTGTATTATAAATGAAAAAGAAAAAAAAGCATAGCAGAGTTAAATGATTTCTGTCTTAAATTCTGATCAGAAACAGAGGTAGGCAAAAAACCTGTTTATTGATTCCCATTTTAGGACCATGCTTCTTCATAATAATAGACAATTTATCAATGGTCTGGCCCAAAATATTCTTGGACAACATCATATTACCAACAAAATAAATAAATTTGAGAAAGACCATTAATATAGTGAAAGAACTGGAAAAAAGCAAATACAAACCCATTCTGAAGACAGAAAAGGAACTTCTGCTTCAGGACTTCCAAGGTCAGTGACATCATCAGCGTGGACACGCCCTCCACTGATTTGAAATCATACACCAGCTGTAGCTGATAGAAAATAGTTTCTATGAGCTGCTGGGGCAAACAACAGCTCACTGGCTTGCAGCCTTCCAGTGATAAGGTTCTTAGAACTTAACTAGGTTAGTGTAATGCGAATGGGAATTTTAAGATCTTCCCTGCTACTTGATAGGTTTAAGTGACTTTGAAGACCTTTCCTGATTTGAAAATAAACTCTGTCCCCTACTAGGCTGAATGTGGTCACATGGAGCCTGTGGTAAGAGGCTTTTTTTTTTCAGGAAGGCACAACTTTTGTTACTTTGTAGTCAAGTGAGTCACGAGGGTTGTGATGTTCTCTGACTCTGGAGAAGGCTATATATCTGAGGTGAGGTTTTATTTTGGGGCTCACTTTGGGAAGAGTTGTGTGATTTGGCCAGATGAGACTCTGGGCAGCTGTGGAGCCCCCCAGCTTTGAAAACCCAGATGTTGGTGCTTCTCTCTCTGGTAATTAACTGTGTAAGTATGTAATGGTCAGATAGCTAGAAGCCCTGTCTGTTGGTCTGCTGAATTGTGTTATTTTCTCTGTCTGTATTTTTGTCTGCTTGTAACTTCTATTTATATTCTCTGACTTTTCCCCCTGAACTAGGTAAATTATATGTGTTTGGTT
>CM053580.1:191467640-191499587 GCA_028627135.1 Pseudochirops cupreus | reverse complement strand
GTATGTTAGTACACACACATTTACATATATGTATATCCTTTTAGTAAGTATATATATGTGTGTGTATAGCCCTTCAGTAAGGGATGTGTGGTGATAAGACTTATTCAACCATTCCTGTTTTGTGTGTCTGTATGTGTGTATAGTATGTGTATATGTATGTATTTATGTATGCATGCATATACCTCTTAGTAAATGTTAATATATATACACTTATACAAACTAATACATTAAAGGTATATATCTATATTATACCTTTAATATTTTAGTTAATATGCATATATATCCCTGTATTAAGATACGTGTAGTGAGAAGATGTCTTCAACCTCTTTGATTTGCCACTCATCTACTGACAGTGGATAAAGCACCTAAATAAATAAATAAATAAATGCCTAAATTCAAATATAGCCTCAGACACTTCCTGGGTGTGTGACCCTTGGCAAACCACTTAACCTCTATTTACCTCAATTTCCTCAACTGTAAAATGGGAGTAGCAATAACACCTACTTTATAAGGTTGTGAGAACCAAAGAGATAATATTTGTGGAAGGGAAAGTGCTAAGCACAATGCTTATCACATATAAATGTTTACTCTCCCACCTACATTCCCATTGCCCAGAGAGTTTTCTTAATATAAATTCTTCTTCCCCACTCTAAAAAATACAAATAATTTACTTTATCTTTTTGTTAGCTCTGAGCCCCCAGTTAAGAGACAGTGCATTAGACAAAATACCAACATTTTAGATTTATTTCTATCTCTTCTCTGGAGCTGTTTCCCCTTCAAGTGCCTATTCCAACTATATGCCCAAAAAGTACTAGCAAATTTTTGTGGTTAACACTGTTTATAAAGACAACGTTTGCATTTAAAATAAAGAAAAGTAAATTGAGTTTTTCTATGTCCATAGGAAAAGGCTTCAGGGTCCTATAAAGAAGTTTAAGAGATTATTGTCTTGGGATCTGAAGTTCTGAGGAAATTTTAAGCAACACAGCTTCTGCCTCAATGCACCCTATACCACCCTCCCAGAGTCCTTACTCCTTCCTTTGTGGCAGTTGTATCTGCCTGTGCTTCTAACTCTCTCAGTTCCACATGGCCTCTTATAGCTTTTCTTTCTCCAGTTTTAAGTATCTTCTACTTATCCTGTCATGAGTTGGGTTCAAGTTTCCTAGACTCATTGAACTGACTCATAAAGGTCAGCCAGAGGCATGGACTGTCTTTCTTCAATCTATCAATGTTGCTTCCCTTCTGATTCACTCAAGGGACTAATTTGAACCTCATAAAGGGATCACCTGATACAGCCACATTTTTACAGTTAGTTTAACACCTTATTATCTGGCCCCTTTACTGTGATTAGGTCTGTGAAAAATCAACTCCCTTACATGTGTTCCTGTTCTTGCAAGGTCATGTATATATTTTGCATCACTCATCTGGTTAGTTAGGTGTGGTATAGTGGATTTATTCAATTAGCCTTTTGTGTCATCCAATTAGTCTTTTGTGTCTCCACCCACTAGGAAATTGCACCTTCCCTTCACTGCTGTGTTTCAAGGGAATCAATCTCAAAAGCATGGCTTAACTGTATACAGTACTCTTAACCATACATTATATAAAGTTAGAGAAAGAATTTTTGCACCCAAGTAGAGTATTCAAAAATTACAAGAGAGGAACTGACCACCAGCTGTAAGTCCCCAGAGATCAGCCAGCAGTAGTAAATACTCCAAGAGGGTCAAAATTGCCTAATATTTCTAAAACCTGGAACAGAAAATAATTCCAGACATCCTCCACATGGAGCTTAGCAGAGAACAATCAGATATGTTACACACATGGAGTTCATTCAACCTAAGGGAGACTCAAATTTTGCAACTTCTAATTTCCATATGGTAAGAATTATTTATAGAGGGGAGGAAAAGGTGCTGCTCCTTGGGTGACTCCAATGAGATGTCTGCAATGGACCATTGAATGTGTTCCCAGTCGTTTAACTCCTTTGCTCAGGAAGGTAGCCTTATGGAAGCTGATTCATTCGGTGGAATGAGTTAAAACAAGAATTAGGAGATTGTTATTCTTTTCACTAGGCAGTCTAATTAACTGGTTAGGTTTGAAGTATTGTTTTTTAACATACACCCTTCTCCTCACCCCTAAACCAAACATATTTCATTCTCTGTTCTCAAGCCCTGGTATTTAGAAAAGTCATGGTTACTAATATGTCCATTTTGAGCTACCTGTGGAATTTCAACCACCCCCACCTGCTAAAAAATTCCAGGTCACCATCTGTTTCTGAGTAAGGCTCTGTTTTTAGACAATTTGATACTCATTTAGCTTGACTGAGATGTTAAAAGGTCAAGTGATATGCCCAAGGTTACAGAGCAGACAAGGCTCTCATTTGGGAATCTGGATAACCAGTCATTTGCTCTACAAACTTCAAAAGTAAACGGTTCCCAGGGCACTTGAACCAAAAATAATGGGAGAATTTTCAAAGACTAGCTGAAGGAAATGTCTGGTATGGTATAGCTTATAGGGTGAGAGGAACTCCTAAATATATACTCATTTTTTCATCTTTTTCTGAACTTGAATTGTAATTTTTCAGCTTCACTTTACACCTCTATCAAGTTTCTTATCCACTGCAATTTTCTGTTGATGCAGGAGAAAATTGGGACTCCCAAGGGAGCCCCAGGGGGTATGCTAGAGTCAGTTCAAGCCAGCTCTTAAGAGCAGATTGTTAAATTTTCAGTGTGAGCATTTAAACCTTGAAAATTGGCACATGCTACAAATCCCAGCTTGATTTATTATTTTATTGCTTATCTGGACATTCTACCCATCCCCAAATTATCTTTGCCAATTACTTCTAAACAGAAATGTCCTTAGCCTATGGGTGCCACAAGTAGTCACCTAACTGATGTAATTACTATGGTACTCAGAAGGTGCCTTGTCCCCAAAAATATTTTCCCCTCCCACAGGCTATTGCCTGAATCTTGGTTAGTATAGAGTGGACTGGATAGTCTCTGAGGTTCCTTCTTATTCTTAGATCTATGATTCAGTGGATTCTGGTTAGAGTTTTTTTTTGTTGTTGTTCAACCAATAAGCATTTATTCTCTCCCCCTTAGTCTTTTCCCTCCCACTTTGGGGGAGGGGAGAGAGAGTGAAACAGAGACAGAGACAAAGAGAAACAGAGGGAGAGGGAGAGGGAGAGGGAGAAGGAGAGAGGAAGGAGAGAGAAAGGGAGGGGGAGGGAAAGAGAGGGAGGGGGAGAGAGAGAGAGAGAGAGAGAGGAGAGAGAGAGGGATGAGAGAGAGAGAGAGAGAGAGAGAGAGAGAGAGAGAGAGAGAGAGAGAGAACCTTTATAACAAATATGCAATATGTATAGTCAAGCAAAGCTAATTCTCACATTGGTCATGTCCAAAAACGTATGTCCCATTCTACATCTTGAGTCCATCACCACTCTGTCAGTAGGTGGGTAGCTTTAAGAGGTTTATTCTTTTAGACTAAGACTTTGCCAGCTTATTAAAATGCAAATCATTCTGGAAGAGGTAACTTGAAGCTGTTATCAGTCATTCACGGATATATGAATGAGTTTTAGCTCTCTTCCTAAAAACAGGTTTTGGTGAGGGGGAAGATGGAGAAAGAATTAAAACACTGGGCACCTGAGGGAAGGAGAGAGGCAAACAGCTCCACCAGGCTTAGGAGGAGGGAGTCGGGGGGATGGGATGAGAGAGGAATGAAGATAAACCTTCTCCACAGTTTTGCCTGAGGCAGCTCTGCTTCCAATTGTTGGACTTAATGTATTCATCAGCTACATATAAAACTGAATTTGGAACAAGAAACTATTCGATAATATTCTTAAGATAAAAACTATTTCTCAGAATACGTTTGCACCATAAAGGCAGCACCACAGAGTAGGGGGGACAAAACAAAAACACTGCATCTGAAGAATCAAAAGACATAGAGTTGAGACCCAACTTGATCATTTATTCACTGTCTGCTTGACCTTGAGCAAGAATGTCATTTCTCTTTTCTGGATCTCAGTTTCCATCTATTAAATGAGTGGCTTGGGCTGACAGCCTTTAAGATCCCTTCCATCCCTATATCTATAATCCTATATAGGACCTTGCTCGAGTTATTCAATGATGGTAGGACCAACCGAATTTATTTAAGTTATTGATTAAATTAGAAAAAATCAAAAATGCTTACAAAGGGCAAGATAATAATAATAATAATAATAACATAATAATAATAATAATCTGAGGTGGGAAAATAAATAAATAATTGCCATGGACCCTTAGCATTAGCCCTCAATACTAGATGCTACAAGAAGATACTTTTTTTTCCTTTTTTTTTTGTTCTTAAGCCACATGCTGTATATTTTTAAATTATAGATTTGAAACATCAGGTTTTTTTCTATTGCTTTCTCCTACATGCCAAATACTTGGGAACCAATCTCCTTTCAAATGTTGTTTTGTCTAGAGGCAGCCTAGATGCTTTATAATGAAGCATATGCAGAGGCTGTAATTTCAAACCCTCACATTAAGAGGAGCATACGTAATTACTTATAACTAGGAAAACAAGGCAGAGATGTCTCTATTGTTTCTACTCATGCCAGCCCCAAGAAGGAAGGAGCCAGGCCCATATTCTTGCATGGTGTGAACCAAGTAAAATCATCTTTTCTTCTAGACACTCAAAAGTACCAACAGGAGGTAGGTTTGGTTTGGGGGAGAGAGCTGGTTGTTGTTCAGTCGTGTACGATTCTTTGAGACCCCATTTGAGGTTTTCTTGGCAGAGATACTGGAGTGGTTTGCCATTTCCTTCTCTATCTCATTCTACAGATGAGGAAACTGAGGCAAATAGGGTCAAGTGATTTGCCCAAGGTCACACTGTTAGTGTCTGAGGCCAGATTTTTTAACTCAGGAAGATGAATCTTCCTGACTCCAGGCTTGGCACTGTTCAATGTGCCACCTAACCGCCTGGAGAAGGCTATTAGAAGGGACCAAATTACTTGATACAATATCCAATACATAAATGTATACAAGGAATTTAAAACTGCTTGAACAGCACATGTAAACAGCTATAATATCAAATGGAACTCACCCCACAGGCTGTAGAAATTCTTGACTAGAGGAGGGAGCCAAAATATGTGATTCTTTTCGAAATATAATACCAGCTTTGCTAAATATAATTTTTTAAAACTCTCTCCAGATTGCCCTGCCCTCAAAATCACCTTTATTTTCCTCCATTGTCCATTCTGTGTTTCATTAAAGAGATTTTTCTTTAATACTTTCTTAGGACTATAGCTGGAAGGAGCTTCAGAGGCCTATTCTAACGGCTCTTCCCCTCCTTTTTTATAGATTAGGGAACTGATGCAGAGTGGTTAACTGATTTGTCCAGTGTCCCACATCTTATATGTATCTGACCTAAGATAAGTACTCAAATATTCCTGCCTCCTATTTATTCCCCATCTCCTAGTTTCCTTAAAGTCTCAGTTAAGATCCCACCTTCTACAAGAAGTCTTTCCCATTCCCCCTTAATATTAGCACCTTCTCCCTGATGTTTACAAATAATTGTTTGTTTGCTTCATCTCCTTCTTCGCCCTCCCAGATGCCTAGCTCTCACCCCCTGAAATTGTGAGCTCCTTGAAAGCAAGGCCTTTTTTGGGGGGGGGGGTTAGGGGGGGAGGGGGAAGGGGGTTCTTTCTTTGTATTCCCAGCATTTATCACAGTGCCTGGTACATAGTAGGTGTTTAAATTTGAATTAACTGACTGACTGAAACTGTGGGAAAAGAAAACTTGCTATATTTTGCAACTATATCCAAAAGAAAAATATTTCTCAAATGGATCTTTGCCTCTACAAGTAGGGAAATACACTATATCCTTCTTGGGCCATATCCAGAATTAAGTTCTTGCCAAGAAACTTGGAAATATATCATTTGTCTGTCTTGAGATCTTCATTATAGTAGCAATGTGGTGTTCACTGTAGTTACATACACACATCAATATTTATTAATAATAACTGATATTGACATTACATTTTAAAGCTTGCAAAGCATTCTAGGTACGTTATTTCATTCATTTACAACATTCATTCATTTACAACAATTCTTTGATGTTGGCACTACAGATATTATGATACTCATTTCAGAGATGAAGAAGCAAGGATCAGAAAGGTTAAGGAACCTGCCCATGATCACACAGCTAGCTGTTAAGTGTCAGAAGGAGGTTCTGAACATAAATCCTCCTGTCTCCATGGCTAACTTTTTATCTATGTCCCCCACACTCCATTGCCTCTCTGACACAGATTTTCCTAAATAATATTAGGAAGTTAGCGGTTATTTTTATCAGGGGCAGTGAGTAGAGTAAAATATAGCACTGAGAAAAATTATAGTTTCTTTCTTATGTTAATATTGAATTAAGACTAAACAGTTTTCCACTTCCTTACCCAGAAATCAACCATTGCAGGAAATCTTGGGGAAAACCTACCGAAGCAGGCTGAGAAAATTGGTGAATTCCTATTCATTGTGTTTAGTCAGACAGGTCTGAGGTAGAAGTAGATTTCCTCTTTGATATATACATTGACCAAGACATGGGTGATCCAAGTCAGAACCCCCAAGATCCTCACTAGAATGAATACACATCTCATTATAATATTCATTCTCTCATTAATCATTAACCTATCAGATCGCCACCCTCAGGAGCACCCACTCTTCCAAGAGCATATAAACACTGAGCCAGCCATCAGGAGGGGTCTTTGACATTCAAGAGTACCACTGACCTCTCTTATTAATAAAATGTTAGTATTATTAATAGAATGATTAATTACCCAGAAATTATGCCTCTCAGACTTTTTAAATGCCACAACATCAAGGACATATATTATTAAACTGAGAAAATGACCAGTCATGTAATGAAATCAAAGAATAACAGACAAATACCCTACCTGTAAAATGGGCTGAAGAAGAAAATGGCAAACTATTATAGCATCTTTGCCAAGAAAACTCCCAATGGGGTCACAGTCAGACAAGACTGAAACTACTCAACAACAACAACAACAAAACCCCATGCATTGCGCTGGTATCAAGTAGGATTAAAAGACCTAAAAGAAGCCCTCCAGGATGTTGGATAGATCTTCTAGGGAAGATTCATGGTAGGACATGGATAAGCTTCATATGTAACAAGGAGACAGTAATGTGAATGAATGAATGAAGCATCAGTTAAGCACTTAGTGTATGCAAAGCCCTGTACTAAGCACTCATAGGAAAGCAAGACAGTCCTTGCTCTCCAGGAACCCACATTCTAAAGGGAAAAACACAGGGGTGTACTAGAACCAGTTCAAATCAGCTCCAGAGAGCCGACTGTTAAATTTTCAGTGTGAACACTTACACCTCAGAAATCAGGGTTTAATTAAGCCCCCCAAAATAGGACTTGATTTATTGTCCTATTGCTTGACTAGACTTATGAAAGTGAAAGAGAAAATGTTAATAACAAAGAATAAATTTTAACATGTGTCTTGGGTACATTTTTCCCCCTGGAGAGTTGGATGTTAAAACATTTATCAGCATGGTTTCAGGAAGTTTATTGACAGAAGGAAAAGAAGGGAGAGGGGGAGAAAGAAGATGTACCAAGAAACAGAAAAAATAAGTACTATTTCCCTCAGTGACTGAGAGAAATTCGGGAAGTTAGAAGAACTTTTAAGGAGTACATCAAATGTACAGAAGGGGTAAACCTGTGGCTTCTAGGACACATGTGGCCCTCTAGATCCTCAAGTGTGGCCCTTTGACTGAATCCAAACTTCACAGAACAAATCTCCTGATGTAAAAGGGGCAAAATAATTGATAGCATAAGAACTGACATTGATTGGGGGGGTGAAGCCAAGATGGCAGAGTACGAGCAGAGTCTTGCTTGAGATCTCCTCCAGACTCCTCCAAATAATTACTCAAATGACTCTGAACAAATTCTAGAACTATAGAACCCACAAAATTACAGAGTGAAACACATCTCCAGCCCAAAGCAGCCTAGAAGGCTGACAGGGTGTATCACACTGGGAAGGGAACAGAGAGCAATCTGGTTAGGGCATAGACTGGACCAGAGCAAGCTTCACAGGACTGAATCAATGGCAGCTGTGGCAGTGTAATGTTAAGGGAATTTGAAGATCTTCCCTGCCCCTTAATAGTCCCACATGACCTGTTTTGACCTCTAGTCCAGCCCACAGCTTGAGTCATATGGAGCTCAGTGTAGGAGGAATTTACCCAACAGAACAGAAACAAGTAGAGCAGGAATTGGGAGAGTGAGGTATAGCTGAGAGAGAGAGGAGGCAGAGAGAGGTATAGCAGCTAGCAGGTGAAAGAGGGGCACTGTGCCTGAGGGAGCTTGTTTGTAGGGTAGCCTTATGGAAAGAAGGCTTGGGGATGGTGGCGCTCCCTGCATTGGTAATGCATACCAATGTCTTTATTACCATGGTGGATTTGGCTTTTTTGTATATGAATAAATATCTTGGTTTTGTCTTCAAAGAAGAGAGTCTGTTATATCTTGCTATTCAAACCTGGAAATAGGTGGTTTTCAGGCTTCCCAACCCACAAATGCCAAAAATACCATAGAAAGTCAGTGGGAAAATTCAGTGGGACCTGGGTAAAAGAAAAGCATGGCCCATCCCCCAGTGTAGTGGCAAGCACCCTGGCATACCCAAGATGGCTGCTAGCACAGGTTCTTAGATCTGCTTTACTAGGAAAGATAGCTGTTCAAGACATCAACAATCTTTTATATTCACTAATTCAGGAGAATAGTCAGCACCCTGATCTTCAGAGAAAATACAAAAAGAGAAAATATAAACAGAGAAAGAAAGACTAACAGACAGGGCTCTGACAGCCTGAATCAACTATACACTTTACATATAATCCTAGATCAAAAAAGCCTTTACATCTGAGCAGTCAGGGAGCTTTGAACATATGCCACTCAGAATCTGGACCAGAGAATCATAAGATCCTTCTCATAAGCCCCCAAAGCAAAATATCAACTCAGAGTATATAGCTTCTCAGAGCCAAAAGATATCACAAACCTCATGACTCAGTACCTAATTAGAAATTAGCAAAAGGTGTGAAAGCCATCCTACAAGCAAGCTTCCCTTAATGGGATCCACAGGAGGCCTATTAATGAGCAGGGAAGATCTTACATATCATTAACATTATGCCTGGGGTGGTAAAGTGGAGGCAGCAGCTGGTGGGCAGCATCAGTGGCTGCTTCCAGAGCTCTGGGCCCACAGACAGTGGGGGACCAAGTGGCTGATACAAAACCCTGGAAGTCTGGAACAGTACATCCACACCCATAACCACCCCCACGGGAAGCAGAGTCCTACCTTGACAAAGAGTCAGAAAGTCAAGTATTTGGCTGGGAAGATGAGCAAAGAGCTTTAAAAAAGTCAGTCTACAGAATCTTACTTTGGTGACAAAGAAAATCAAAACATATAATCAGAAGAAGACAACAAAGTTAAAGCTCCTGCATCAAAAGCCTCCAAGAAAAAATATTAATTGGTTGCAGGCCATGGAAGAGCTCAAAAAATATTTTGAAAATCAAGTAAGAGAAGTAGAGGAAAAATTGGGAAGAGAAATGAGAGTCATGCAAGAAAATCATGAAAAATGAGTCAACTACTTGCTAAAGGAGACACACACACACACACACACACACACACACACACACACACAAATACTGAAGAACATAACACCTTAAAAAGCAGACTTGGTCAAATGGCAAAGGAGGTCCAAAAGCTCAATGAAGAACATAATTCCTTAAAAATCAGAATGGAGCAAATGGAAGCTTATGACTTCATGAGAAATCAAGAAACAATAAAACAGGACCAAAGGAATAAAAAAAAATAGAAGACAATGTGAAATATCTCATTGGCAAAACCTGGAGAATAAATTCAAGAGAGATGATTTTAAAACTTATTGGACTACATGAAAGCCATGATCAAAAAAAAGGGGTTTAAACATCATCTTTCAAGAAATTATCAAGGAAAACTGTCCTGATATTCTAGAACCAGAGGATAAAATAGAAATTGAAAGAATCCATCAGTCTCCTCCTGAATGGGATCCCAAAATGAAAACTGCCAGAACTATTAGAGCTAAATTCCAGAGTTCCCAGGTCAAGGAAAAATTATTGCAAGCAGCCAGAAAGAAACAATTATAGTATTGTAGAAATACAATCAGGATAACACAAGCTCTAGCAGTTTCTACATTAACAGATCAGAAGGCTTGTAATATGACATTCCAGAGGTCAGAAGAGCCCTTAAAACTAAGAATCACCTACCGAGCAAAATTGTCTATAACACTTCGGGGGAAAATGGATATTTAATGAAATAGAGGACTTTCAGACATTCTTGATGGAAAGACCAGAACTGAATAGAAAATTTGACTTTCAAATACAAGAATCAAGAGAAGGCTGAAAAGGTAAACAGGAAAGAGAAATAATAAGGGACTTATTAAAGTCACACTGTTTACATTCCTACTTGGAAAGATGATATTTGTAACTCATGAGACCTTTCTCAAATTTAGGGTAGCTGGAGGAAATAAATAAATATATATGCATATATATGTATGTGTTTGTATGTATACATGAATGTATGTACATATATGCATGTGTGTAGATGTATACGATGTATATATGTGTGTATGTATGTATATGCAAATATATGTAGATAGATAGATAGATAGATAGATAGATAGCACATGGTGAGTTGAATATGAAGGGATGATACCTAAAAAATAAAATTAAACGTTGAGAGAGGAATATATTGGGAGAAGGAGGAAGGGAGAGAGTAAATGGGGTAAATTATATCACATAAAAGAGGCAAGAAAAAGGTTTCACAATGGAGGGGAAGAGGAGGGAGGTGAGATGGAATGAGTGAACCTTACTCTCATCAGATTTGGCTTAAGGGGGGAATAACATACATACTCAATTGGGTACATTAGCTGTACAGGAAAGAAAGGTGGAAGGGGATAAGAGGGGAAGAGATGATAGAAGGGAGGGCAGATCGGAGGAGGGAGTAGGCAGAAGCAAATACTTTTGAAAAGGGACAGGGTCAAAGGAGAAAATAGAATAAGTAGGGAATGGGATAGGATGGAGGGAAATATAGTTAGTCTTTCACAACATCACTATAATGGAAGTGGTTTGCATAACTACACATGTATAACCTATAATTGCTTGCCTTCTCAATAAGGGTGGGTAGGGAGGAAAGAAAGGAGATAACGTAGAAATCAAAGTTTTAAAAAAACAAATGTTAAAAATTGCATTTACATGCAACTGGGAAATAAGATATGGAGGCAATGGGGTTTAGAAATCTATCTTGTGCTACAAGAAAGTAAGAGGGAAGGGGAAATCTATCTGGCCCTACAAGAAAGTAAGGGGGAAGGGAATAAAGTGGGAGGCGTAATAGGAGGGACGGCAAACTGGGGGAGGGGGTAATCAGAATGCATGTCATCTTAGGGTATGGGGAGGGGAAAAATGGGGAGAAAATTTGGAACTCAAAATTTTGTGAAAATGAATGTTGAAAACTAAAGAAAAATAAATTAATTTTTTTTAAAAAAGAACTGATATTGATCAACTTTTAATCCCCACTCAAACACTGTATTTCCTACGATCATTCCCTCCCCCCAATCACTGTCTTTGCTGGCTTAGCTCCTTCTCCCTGAAACACCTATACAGTCCCTCTCCACTTACCAATATCTACTTCATCCTTTAAATAAGAGCTGAATCTCACCTTCTCCACGAAGGCTTCACACCTGAAGTGAACTTTCTCTACACTGTTGTCCAATACCATACTTACTGTAAATGCAGCATTGGAAACTGAGGCAAATACTCTCTTGAGGAAATTTAGATCTCTCTTTCCCCCAAAGGGGAAGACAGTCAGAGAATGCAAAAGCCAATTCTTGAGATTTGAATTCCCCTTTTCCTTAAAAGGGAAGAAAACCAGAGGAAGACAATGCCTGTGAAATTAAGGAAAGATTTTTATTAAGCAAGGAAGTAAAACATGCAAATAGGGACTGACAGCCTATGCTGATGGCCCACCAAGTAATGGAGGGGGAAAGTTTATATATCTTCTGAACAAAGGAAGGTAAGGAATTTGGGGGAAAGGGTGTACTTAAAAAGGAATGAGTCAATGAGCCCCATCCCCAGGGGAGGGGAGGGAAGAGAAGAATTCTAGGTGTCCAGGCTGTGGACACCTGATACAGAAATTAGATAAACAGACCATAGTTCAAGGCTTAATAAGGAGATGTCTGAGAAAGCAGTATAATTAAGACAGCCCCCTAACCAAAGTTAGGGGAATCTCTGGAGATAATGTTGTGTCCAAAACCCATAAAGTCTGAAGATAGGGATGTCTCTTGAAGGTCCATAAACCACCAAATGGCTCAGGGTCTGCTTCAAAGATGATATGAGCTTAATTGGCTTCAGAGTTGCTGATTTTCTGCATGTCCAGCTAGGTTTACTTTTGGTCATCACAAAGGGTTGTTGGTATGTCAAGCCAATACTCATATAGTTCTTCTGGTTACCTGGATAACTGTGGGGCTCAGGCAAATCGAGGTATCCATTTTCACAGCACTAACTGCTTTTTATTCCAGTTATCTTGTCACAAGTATACATTTTTTCAATCCACACCTAGATTTCTAAGTTCTGTGACAGCAGAGACCTTGTTCATTGATTATAGAATATTAAAGACAGAAGGGACTTTAAGACATCAAGTCAACTCCCTTCATTTTATAGATCAAGAAACAGAAGCTTAAAAGTATGAAGTAACTTTCCCAAAATATTACAAAAAGTTAATGGCAAAGTTGGGATATGAACCCAGGTGTCCTGATTTCCAGTGATTTTTTTTCACTGTTCCATGGAGCATGTTTTCTATTTCTATGCACATGCCACTATAATAATGGCTTGCACACAGTAGGTGCTCCATAAATAAGTAATTGCTCAGTGAATTAGGTAGTAAATCTAGTCAGCTGGAGCCACTTTTGAAGAGCATATTGGAGCTTGTTAACTCAGTAGCAGTAAATACTCAGAAGCATATGTCTTAATATAACCTAGACATTAATTTACTAAGAAAAGTTTTCCAAATACAAACTTACTTTTAAATCCTATCTTTGTTACTGGCCATAATCCAGTATATATCATTTGGATTTTTCAGTTTTTAAAAAAATTTTTCAGTAAAGATCACAAATATTTTCAGTCAACTATTTGGGGGAGGAGGCAGGAATTAAGGGACAGGCAATCTTGGTGTAGTATGTTAAAAACCTGGCTAAAAAAGCTATTGTACTAAAATTTTATGATAAGATCATAATCATAATAATATATGTTCTTCAATGCTTTACTGGATCTATGATTTCATTGATGTGAATTTTTTCTTCAGTGGTGCAGATTACAACTCATTCAACAGCTCCTCATACCGTGCTTTTCTTATCTAATGTTCTTTTATAAACAGGATGTCCCAAAAGTCTCAAGCTCTTAAAGCTTAAAACTGCTAAAGCTATTAGACACCCTGTAGATTTTTCCACAGAGGAACCAACTAATTTGCTGGAGGCTTTCCTCTAGGTTTGTTTTTAAAACATTTCAAGGATAGCAATAGATAGAAAATAGGAATTTCTATCTATTACCCCATTCTCTTGTTACATGATTGGACCATCTCCATTCTTGGTTTCACATTTCTTCATTGATGTTCCTTACTCCATTTTTCTGTCTTTTGGTCACCATTGGAAATACATTACAGTCTACATGTCCCTGACATGCATCTCTTTATTGCCCTTTTAGTCACCTAAAACTTAGATTCTTCACCAACTGTGATGTTGCAGTGCTTGAAACTTTATAAGATCACTAGGAAAACATTTGTTTTAGAAAGATGATGATCTGTGCCAGGAAATAACTCATATTCATTGGAATCACTACATAGTTCTCCAAGTACAATTCAAACTGCTCTCCTCTTCTTCAATTCTGAGACCAACTTATTATATTTTATTGATGCTTGGGTCATATATCAATATACTAACTCAATGGACTTCCAACTTCATGTGATAGTCTCTACAATAGGCTTTTTTTTTAATACATTTAGTTTTTTCCCTGTATGAATTGTTAGGCTGATCACTTTTGAGTAACCACGGATGCTGCCGAAAATATACGATTACATATGTACAAAAATATTTCTAGCAGCTCTTTTTGTGGTAGCAAAGAATTGGAAGTGGAAGGGATGTCCATCAATTGGGGAATGACTGAACAAGTTGTGGTATATGAATATAATGGAATACTATTGTGCTATAAGAAATGAGGAGCAAGCAGACTTCAGAAAATCCTGGAAAGACTTATATGAACTGATGCTGAGTGAGGGGAGTAGAACTAGGAGAACATTGTATACAGTTACAGCTACATTATACAATGACTGACTTTGATAGACTTAGCTCTTCCTAGCAATGCAACAATCTAAGAGAATTCCAAAAGATTCATACTGGAAAATGCTATCCACATCCAGAGAAAAACTTTGGAGTCTGAATGGGGATGGGTCTACTATTTGCTCTCCTTTTCTTTTGTTGTTTTGTTTTGTTTCTTCTTTCTCATGTTTCCTCCCATTAGTTCTCACTCTTCTTTACATCATGACTAATGTGGAAATATGTTTAATATGAATGCATAACTAGAGCCTATATCAGATTGCACCCAGTCTTGGGAAGGGTGGAGAAGAGAGAGAGGGAGAAAATTTGAAACTCAAAATCTTATGGAAGTGAATCTTGAAAACTAAAAACAAAATAATTAACTTTTTTTAAAAAAAGAAAAAATATGATTGTATTCTGGAGCTTGACAAAAAGAAAACTATCATACACAAACAGGAACATTTGAAGGACCTCACCGTTTATACACTATCTCTTTTCTATTTGGACTCTGCCTCCATCTCTCACAACAGTAGGTAATTAGTATAAATTTATTATCCTGCCCCCCTTCTTTTCTAATGTGAACATTTTATTTACTGAAACAGATAGTGAAAGGACATTTTTGTATAGAATACAAACAATTCTGAGAGAAAGAGTAAAGTTGACCCTCAGATAAAATTGCTGAGATACAGAGAGTTCTGGACAGACCAGAGTGAAAACATGCCCCTCAGAGGTAAAAGTACTCACTGATTGTAATGCCAGCTGTGGTACCTTCTTTCCCAGCAGGTAATTTACATTTAACTGTTTTTAGTACTTGGAAGCTTATCCTGGGAAACTCTGAATCAAAAAACTGTTTTAGGACTATGGGATTATTGTATATTGACTCTTTGTGTTGTGTATGTCAGAAATGTGATTTGGGGTTTCTCAATCTTCATTCTTTCTCACTACACAAGAGAAGACCCTGATTTTAGGCTAACAAGCCAGCTGAGAAGAATCAGAGATGAGATAAGCTGCTTATAAAAGATAGTACCCCTAAGCTAATGAAGATGAGAATCAGAGAGGAGAGAAGCTGAGAGGAAGTAGCAAGTCAATAGAGCTAAGTAGTGCAATTGAAGTGGGGAGATTATCCACTGAGGAAAGTTTCAGGGCTGGGAGATGCAGTATCTTATGCTGTATGTGTGAAGAGATGGCTGGAGAAAGGCTGACTTGCTGTCTTGCACCATCTGTAGCCTGAGACAGAAGTTTGCCTATGATGCCTTTTACAACTTGAAAGGGGGTTATCACTCAAAGCCTGTAGAAAAATGGACTTGAACAGCTTTGCAGATTCCATTTTTAAAAGGAACTGCTTTTCGCTGAAAAAGCATGATGCTATCTTATCTTATTCTGGAGTCATGAGTTGTCCTTGGCATATGGGTTTCCTTTCTAATGTAAAGAACTAGAGAAGAAGAGAGACAGAGACAGAGACAGAGAGAGACAGAGAGACAGAGAGGAAGAGAGAGCCAGAGACAGAGAAAGAATTTCTTCAAATTCCCTAACTTCTCACGTCCTCAAATTGCCATGATCTCCTTTAATCCACCCCAGCAAGAGATGGTAATGATTAAATTCCTGATCTTAAATGTTCTATGTTCCATGTTCACCAATTTCAAGCTTTCTTTATCTAATCATAATCTTTCATTATTCTACCTTTGTGCCTTACAATACCTAACCTGACGTTTGTCTTCAAGTGACCTGTGTTCCCTCCATATTTCAGTTATTTCCCAGGCCACTGTCTCCCTACTGGCTATGCTCTCTTCCCTTCCTTGATCCACTCCATGATGAACAATTCAATCCAACACAATCCTCTATCCTTGAATTCCCCGTCCTGGTGTTCTACTGCTGTTCACCCCTTGCCAAATCTCAAACCTAGATTACACATGACATCTATCTTCTCCACTCCTATTCACATACTGAAGGAAATGACAGCTGGACCAACTTGGGCCACTACGAATTTATGTTATCAATATTAACTGGGCCCAACAATGAAGCAAGGCAATCATTCTATTTCTTTCTCATCAATTCACTATCCCACTCTTCATGATAGCTGTTTCAAAACTTCTTGCCTCTCCTCAAGCCTCCCACAGCATCCTCTCTTCTACACACTCTCAATTGGTGACCTCACCTCATACTTAGCCAAAAAAAAAAAAATCCTAAGAGCTCCCTAATCTCCTCTCTTCCTCATTTTGAATGATTCAGGTATCTTTCTCCCCTATATTCTCCTTCCCTCATGTCTTGGATGAAGAAGTTGCCTTTCTACTTACAAAGCCAGCCCTTCCACATACCTTCTTGATCCCATCCCATCCTGTCTTCTAGAGCATATTTCGCCATTGTTATTACCACTCATCTCAATCTCTTCCTATTTACTTATTCCTTCCCTGCCTTCCTTTCAAAATCTCTCACATGTTCCTACAATCCCTATTAGCTATTGTCCTATATCTTTCTTCCCCTAAATAACTAAAATTCCTTGAGAAAGCTATCTATACTCTGTGCCCTTCTTTCCTCTCCCCTCACTCTCTTCTAACCCTCCTGCAATCTGGTTTCCAACCTCATCGCACAAAGAAAATTACTCCATTCAAAGTTACCAGCAATATGAATGACCAAATCTAATGGCCTTTTCTCAATCTTCATTTTTCGTGACCTCAGGATTTGACACTGTTGATAACCTTCTCCTCCCTGATACTCTTCTTCCTAGAGTGACACTGCTCTCACCTGGTTCTCCTTCCACACGTCCGACTGCTCCTTTTTAGTCTTCTTTGACATGTCCAAAACAGAACTCATTTTCTTTTCCCCCAAACCATCTCATTATTCAAATTTTCCTGCATTATCAAAGGTATCCTGTCCTCCCAATCAACCAGACTCACAACCATGCTGTCATCCTTGACTCCCCACTCACTCATTACACATATCCAATTCATCGCCATATCTTCTTGTTTCTGTCATTATAATATCTCCCCTATAAGCCTCCTTATTTCAACTTATACACTTTACTGCCCTAGTTCAGACACTCATTATTTTTCTCCTGGACAATTAAAATATCCTTCTAATTGGGCTCCCTACCTCAAAACTCTCCCCTGCTCAGCTGCCAAAGTGATTTTTCTAAAGCATAGGTCTGACCATATTACCCCCCTACTCAATAAATTTCAGTGGTTCCTTATTATCTCTAGGATCAAATATAAAGTTCTCTGTATAAATAATAATAATAATAATAAACATTTTTATTATACTACCTCCTGTGTGCCAGGCACTGTACTAAGTACTTTACAAATATTATCTCATTTGATCCTCACAACAACCCTGCTATTATTATCCCCATTTTACAAAATAAGAAAACTAAAGCAAACAGGTTAAATGACTTGCTCAAGGTCACAAAGCTGTTGAGTATCTAGAGTCAAATTTGAACTCAGGTCCTCCTGACTTCAGGCTCAATACTCTACCCACTGTACCACATTTAAAGTTCTTTATAACCTGACACCTTCCTAAATTGCCAATCTTCTTACACTTGATTCCTCTCCTCATTTGTTGTTTCTTGTACATGATACTCCTCCTATCTCTGCATCTTTTCACTAATAGTCCCCCATACCTAGAAGGTGTCCCTCCCCATCCCTACCTCTTAGCTTTCCTGGATTCTTTTATGATTCAACTCAAATTCCACCTTTTCTGATCCCAGCAGTTGACAATGTTTTCCTCTCTGAAATCACCTTTGATCTACTCTGCATATATCTTGTATGTAAATAATTGTTTCCCTCATCAGAGTGTAAACTGCTTGAGGGCAGGGACAATTTTTGCCCCTCTTTGTATCCCCAGCACTTAGCACAATGCCTGGATCATAGTAAGGGCTTAATAAATGCTCATTGAATGACTGACTTACTTGTGTGCCTCATTCCTGGGCTCCTATAAATCTGTGCCCATTTTCCTTTCTTCGCCCCGACAGATGAGTACATTATTGGAAAAGCATGACTCTCATTAATTTTTGGATGGTTCTGTCTTGATTATTCCTACTTTTGCCTTCTAGTTATTAAATGCTATGTTTATTCTTGCTTTTCCTTTCTTGTTCTTTGAATGTTTTATGTCTAGGCATTAATGGTGTCATTGCAACTAATTTGTTAAAATGGGAAGAATGCCCACGAGGCATGAGGACACACCAGCTACAGTCATGAGTATAAACATGTACACAGCAGGGTTATCCCTAGTATCCTAAGAATAAAGGGCTGTACCATCATTGTGGCCATGTCCAGCCACCCCACCCTGACCCAGGGGAAAATCTCCAGACTTGCCATTGTGAATTTAGGTTGGGGTGATTAAACCAGTGAAGAGAAAAAGGAAAGTTGTATGCCACATAACACCTGTAGGCTACATAATCACTCATATCTCCACATCTCATATCTTTGATGTTCTAAGTTTTCAAAGGCACTTTCTCACAACAACCATCCAGCTTAGAATTTAAGAGTTTAGGGATCATCTAATCCAGCAGTTCTCAACCTGTGGGTTATGTTCAATTTGTAACAATGAAAATACATCCTGCATATCAGATATTTACATTACGATTCATAACAGTGGCAAAATTACAGTTATGAAGTAGCAACGAAAATAATGTCATGGTTGGGGGTCACCACAAAATGAGGAACTGTATTAATGGTCGTGGAATTAGGAAGGTTGAGAACCACTGATTCGAATCCAATTCATTTATTTAACAGTTGAAGAAACTGGAGTCAAGAGGACTGAAATGACTTGTCCAAAGTCACACAGTAAGTAAATAACAAAGACAAGATCTGGACCCGATTCTAGGTCTAGTGCTATTTCCACATCACACTGTATGTGAGTATACATACATACATAAACATACACACATATATGTATTACCCATATATACTCTCGCTGATCTATTTCCACATCAATCTGAGGGCTCCCTGATCACGATCTTACTCTTCATTTATTATTATGTCATTGTTACGAAGATCAAACATGGAATCCTATAAAAAAAACCCAGGAAAGTTTTCTATAGTAGATATTAATATTAAGTTGGTTCTAGAAATCATTTAATTGGTTTGGGACTTATCCCTGTCCTTACAATCCACTAAGCTCAAAGTCATTCGTTATCTTCCTGGTATGAATATCAGGAAATAAGTGAGTTAAATCATCTAGGTCTGTCAGGAGTTCATCAATCCTATTTTTATCAAATCAGAATCTATGCCTATGCAGCATTTCTTCCCCGCTTCTCCTCTCAGTGATCCTTTTTCTTTGGAATGCCCCGTCTTTGGGAGACATTCTCCTTTAAAAAAAATTCTTTCTTGAACCAGGAATTCAACCCCAACCTACCTAGTACTCACATATAATTCCCAACTTCTAAAGTTTTTACTGCTATCTTCCTCTCTTCTTTTCCCTTCTCTCCCCATTAAATTACTTGCCATATGTTAACCTTGATTCTCTGAGGTTTTAAGACTTTACCTAGCAAAGCTAATGAACTAATTAGTGCTAATGAGAGTACAAGTAGACGGCATGCATTTTAAAAGTGATCTTCTGCAACTTATGCCACATCTTTTGTTATCTGACTCACCAGTGACACATTACAAAACCTCATCTGAAATATTCACCATGAATCAATCAACAGACATGTAAGAACCTGCTACTCATTCAACCAATATTTGAGTGCATGTAGCAAGACACTATGCTGTGTGAAGGGAAGGGTGATGTACAAAGAAGAAAACTGCCACTGCCTTCAAAGAGCTTACAATCTGCTGGAGAAGATAGCATTCATATACCTGAATATATAACCATGCAAGACAATGTAGACAATCTATCAGCTCCAAGGTAACTTTGAGGGGAGATATATAATCATGGAAGATATCTGGAAGGACATAGCCCTACAAGCACCAACAGGAAAGGGGCTTTATTTATGTTTTTGTTTTTTGTATAAGACCAGCCCTTGTTACAATCACACTGAATTCATATCACTCAATTTTTTTTAATTGCATCCTAAAAAGATATGTCACCCTCTCTATTTTACCTACAACAAAAGATGAATATAAGGGGTGGAATGTGAATCACAGACAAGTTGAATGAGACATACTTCAGCAGTCTTTGCTCATCTATCTTTAAATTTTAAAGTGTCTATGATTTTTCTAGAGAAAAAACTTACTGCTCACCTATAATATATCTTACAATGGCCTGGCATTGTAAGCATAGGTCCTGGTGTAAAGGTCTCTCTACCCATTAGCACTTAACACAATTCCTGTCACATAGTAAATGCTTAATGAATGCTTCATCTATCTCTGTATCTCTTCAAGTTCATATAATTTTACTCCAAAGTACATGGAATAATTTACTTCAAAGGGATTCCTTGAATCCCTCTCATGCATCTGTATCACAGACAAGTAGATGTTCATATTTCTGGCTACTTTGGGGAAAGGTATTTTTCTCAATCTAAAAGTACCCATCCAGCTCCCAGTGAAAGAGACAACCCAGTCTTCATTCAACAATTGGAGTTTCTAGGGTCCTCCCTACAAGAGACAATATGTCAAACTATAGTAGTCACATAGCCTCAATGTCTGGAAGCCTTTTACAAACCAGAGCCTTAACTTTTTTTGAGTCCAACGCAAGTACCACAGATTGCATCTGGGAGATGCGGTATGAATCTCTGCCAAGGATGCCACTAGATTATTATGTATACTCTGAACCTAGCTTCAATTTTGAGGGTTTCTCAGTAATTTGATTATTCTATAGGTCTCATGCCAAAGCCATAGAGTCCTCAGCAAGCCAAGACTTCCAATCAGCATTTAAATATAGATTTATTCAAAACAAAGGGCTAAGCATCTTGAGATGGAGAACTGGTTCATTTTTCCTTTGTCTCCTCAGTGCCAGGCATATAATACACACTTAATGAATGCTTACTGATTAAATAAATAGCTGATTATTTAGCGAAGGAGATTAGAAAATATCTATCACTCACCATTCTGGTAGATGTGGTTTCTAACCTTCTCCATACCTGGAATGGTTGTCTCACTCCTGAAAACTAATGATAATCAACTAGGAAAGTCTGAGGGAAGTCCCTATAAAAAGGGGTAGGTAGATGGTACTGCTGGATGTGTCCCTAAGCAGTTCAGTGTCAGCTGCCTTTATTCCAGCTTTCAGCTTTTGTGACCACCATTGCCACCCATCCCCTTTAGGTCTAGAGTCCCAAGGCTGCATCCTAGAGTCCCTCCAGTTTGCATTCTCTTGGTGGGATATTATAGCTCCCAGGTCTGGCTCAGGGGATTCTGACCAGTCATCTTGCCTGTAGGAGCAGTACCCAATGCCGCCAGGTCACATCTTCTCACATCCTCTGACTCCAGATTTTCTTTCATTCTTTCTTCCTTCCTCCCAGAGTCTCCTATTTAGAATACTCTAAATTCTCTGTTCATGTGATCTTGAATTCCAATAGACAGAATCTTCTCTCCTTTGGAACATATCTGTTGTAGCACATCCTAAATGTACCTTCCCTCCTCTCTCTCCTACCCCATGCATGTGCCTTTCCAAAGGGGAAAAGTATCATTTTTTTCTGGGCTACATACTCTTGGGAGCCCCAACATTTTATAAAACAACAACCATACATTTTGCACTTTGCATATATCAACTTACCCTGTCTATCTGGCTGGCTTCTTTTTGGGTTGTTATTGCTCTTGTTTTGTTAAGACTGAGTCCCCCAGGTTGGACGTGCAACAGGTACTTATAAGTTTGACCCCACTTCTGATCAGCACAGAAACTCTGACCTGTTTTGTTTCTGACCCAGACCACTTCACTCCTCCTTAGGCAGCCTTATGGACCTTCTGCTCCTGGGGTTTCACCATGTTCATGGCAAACTAGATTCCGACACCCTGTTGAACTCCTAAGTGCAATAGATCCACCAGCCTCAGGTTACCTGGTAGCTAGAATTACAAATGGTTACTACCATGCCTGGACCTTTCCATCTGTCTTACAATACTCAGAAGGAATGAAAATGGATGATGTGCATGTTCTATATTGTTCTCATTTTTTCCCCATGTTATTATATATATTCTAATGTTTGGGAAGGTTGGGACTGGGATGGAGAACAGAACTAATGAATTATGTCTAATAGGAAAATAGATGGAAAAAAGTCTGTGAAATCCTGCAAATTATGCAAAGAATTCCAAGATGCCTCTCTTCATCTCTCTTGATGAGAAGGTAATTTAATATAGCAAAACATTGGTTCTGAAGTAAAAGAACCTAGGTTCAAAGTCTAACTCTTAGACCTACAACATGTGTGACAGTGGACAGGTTACTTAACCTCTCTGGGTCCCAGTTTCTTCATGTGTAAAATGATAAGAGCTGGACTACATGGCCTCTGAGGACCCTCCTAATTTCAGGTCTATGACTACACACTGAACTATCATCTCTTCCGTGGCCAGGAATCTCTAAGAAGCCAGGGTATATATTCAGATTTTTTCTTTTGTCATTTGTTAACAACTTAGAAATGCAAAGACTATCATGTCTTTTGTATTTAAATATTAAAATATTATACTAATTTGCAAATCTATTCAAATCACACTCTCCAAAAAGATCTTGTATTTTCAGAACCAGACAACATGGATACAATGAACAAAGGCAGCAAAAATCCCTAGGAAAGAAAAGGTACCATTTTAGAATCATTAAATATATTAAGACCCAAGTTATTTCTAAACTAAAGGCAACTTTATCTCTATAAAATCATCCCAAGGCCCAAGACCCTCTTCTGCCACTGATTTTTAAAAATCATTTCACTTAAGTCTACGAATATATGTAATCTTTTCTATTATGCTGTCCTGATCTGATGTGAGCTCTTAGAATGTAAGCTCCTTGAGAATAGGAATTGTTTCATTCACTGTATTTCTGTCCTTAGGAACTAGTCCCATGACTGGCACATAATAGGTACTTAATAAATAACTGTTGATTGACTAATTGATATTGCCAAAGGTCTATTGACTCAAAAGGAAAAAAAAATAATTATACTTCATTTTCAAACAATAAACAAAAGGCAGCCAGTCAGTAAAGTTTATAAAGAAGTAATATGATATTAGGAAATAATATATCCTACATCCTGTAATACATACTATATCCGGACATTCTTATTGCTATCCTTGCAAAAAGCTCATCACAGGCTGACCCCAAGTTATGAAGAGCTGACTTGGGACTGACCTGTACACAGAAACAGCCAATGAATGCTGTTTACTTCCCATCCACCTTCTGCCCTGTCCTCAAACTACCCCTGCCCTCCCAAGTTCTGAACACCAACCAAGCCATCCTGGACTGATAGCTCTACCTAGAGACCAGCTACCAGAACAATTTTACGAAATTTCTTCTTCATTATTTCCATTTTTCTCCCTAGAGTATTACTCCCACTTTCATTCTGTCTTTCACCACTGGTGGTTCAGTAATTTTTATTTCAGGCAATCTCTCATACAAACATATGCCTCCTTTGACTTTTGTGTGTAACCCTTTCCCAGTTATTTCCAGAAAATCTTTCTCCCTATCTTTTTCTCTTTATTCCATTTGTGAAGAAAAAATGTGTAAGAGGGTGGGAGGGTTAGTGGGTGAGGAAAGGAAAAACTTATTTAAGACTGATATTCCTGAGTAGTGCTAGTAATATACCCATATTAAGCAAAAGGAAAAGGTTTGCAGTGGAACTACCCATTATAAAGAAACAATGCCATCAACCTCTAATGCCCTTGAAACTATTCTGAAGTTACCTTGAGAATCCAACAGAAGTCTCCAACTAAAACTTCTCCCTTCTCCAATAGAATCTGTTGTTCCTCAAGGAATAATGATTCAAAATAACGTCATAAAACAATTCTCATTCAAATGTTTTATTTTTATGTTATTCCTAATTTTGAAACATGATTGTTTTCCAGGATACTCCCATTGCAAATGTATAATATTTCATTTTTGCTGTTGTTGCTCAGTCATATCTGACTCTTCATGATGCCATTTGGGGTTTTCTTGGCAAAGATACTGGAATGTTTTGCTATTTCCTTCTCTAGCCCAATTTACCAGACAAGAAAACCAAGTCAAACAGCAATAAATTATTTGCCTAGGGTCACACAGCCAGTAAGTATCTGAGGCCTGACTTGAACTCAGGGAGATGAGACTCCTGACTCCAGACCTGGCACTCTGTGCAATATGGCGCCATCTAGCTGTCCCTGTTCATTTCTGGCGTGGCTTAAACAGACTGTTGTAGGCTAACCTGGTAACCTACCATTTACAACACTGTTTTTCATGGGGGAAAAATGTCTTCCAAGTCCCAAAGAAATTAATTAGTTATGGACTTTTGTAGCACAACCAGTTTGTAAGCTGGACATGTCACATATTCTTATGTGTTAGTATTCCCTGAGTTCTATCCACAGGGCTGGTCTTATGAGTAGGCAGAATAAGAAGCTTCTTCTATGTAGTGATTTCAAGTGAAAACTAGAGAAAGTCCCCATGACTCAACACATCTCCCTAGTCAGCTTTTCAGAGGACCTGAAATTCTCACCATTGGTCTCTTCTTTTAGTTAACACTATGTCAGGCCACTATAAGTATGAGCATCCTTCTCCAGATCTCAGCGTCCTACAGCAAAGCCAGTTATGTGACCCCTCAGGGTCTTAAGGGCTCCCTTAAGGAACTTCGGACATCTCTACTCTAATGGCATTGGTTCAAGCCCCAGATGGTTATGTGGTCCTGGCTACTGGTTATGAGGGATTGACTAGCCTTGAGTTCCATTTAAACACTTAAAGTGAATTAGCTTTTATAAAGAGACATTTACTTTGAAGAAATAGCGAGAACAAAAGTATAACCCTTTCTCTCATGAGCTTACTCTTCCCTATAACCAGTAGGTCTCTAGGGAGAGTAGTCTTAGACTTAGCAGCTTTTCTGCAAAGCACTGGTCCCCAGTTCACACCAGATGAGGCCTGTCTTCATCTCAGCTACCCCTGGGATACGTCCTGAAGGAGCCACTTGGCTCGTTGGGACATAGATGCTAAGCTAATTGCCAAACCTAGCATGGACTTCCCTGGTCATACAGATTCCAAGACATCTGGATATACAGACAGTTCACCTTCCTAACCTTTGACAGTCATATTTTCCAATCCTTTTATATAAAATAAAAGAATAAGTACCAAGACAAAGAACAAAGGCACGTTTTCACGGGGCTGTATGTCAGCCTTCTTCTCCCCTTGTAGCACTGTCTCTGATCAGAAGCATTCAATTAAGGAGTCAGACCAAAAACAGAGACTCACCAAGAGATGGCGGAATGGAGGCCAGCTAATAACTTTTTTAATGCCTCTGCAGCCAATCAAAGAGCCTCCTATTCACCAAGTGGTTGGCTAACTAAAATCAATTAGAGAATTCCACTCATGATCCCAAGCCTCTTCCAAGCTCTCCCATTAATATCATTATAACTCTCCCAGAAGCAGACTCCCCAACCTTCTCCACGTGAGAAGAGCATTAGAAGCATTTTGCATATATACAGATCCCTTGTTAGATTAGAATTTTCTATGATTTTATGCTAAGAGCAGGTTAGATAACAGTCGACTATTATCGTCCATTAATACCTTCACCTGAATCTATTTATCATCTTCCTTTTTAAGAACAGGATTTTGGGAGTAGGGAGAGAAACTGTTGAGGGAAAGGGGGAATGATTCATGGCATTGTTGTCATGGGACAACAAAAATGGCAGAAAAAACACAAAAGAAAGAAGACGGAAAGAGACCAAAGACAAATTTTGCTTCATGGTTTTCCTATGGCCAGCCCTGTATGTTCTTCTCAAAAGAGAAATTGAGAATGCCTCCTTACTAGAATAGACAGTCATGGGAAGCCAAGAGACGCACTTGTCTGGCAGAAAAAGAGCCCTCACTGCCAACCAAGTGCACGACCTTATAAGGTTGCACTCCTGACCATGTATCAATCATGCCTCTTCCCTCCCCACCCTGTTATAAGAGGTCTAAAGTTATCCATGAATAAGCTCTACTTAATTCCTACTTAGGTGTGCGTGTATATGTGCAAATCACAAGTATGCCAACACAGAGATAACTTTGCTTGGAGGAACTTGGCAGTGGCAGGGACAGAGCAAATAGAAAATCTGTGGGTAGTTTCTAGTGGTGGCTATATATGGAAATCCTCTGGTGCTAAATGCAGAGAGAAGTATGTGGGTACATCAGGCATAGCCAGTGAAACAAAAGCCTAAGATTCATTACAATCACATGATTTGACACTTGAGAAAATTACACATAATCTTATGCTCCTTATTTCAGGAAATAAATCAATTAGCATCTGGAGAAACACAGTGCTGCATCTTGAGAAATAGTCTCAGCTTCTGGTTCAGTGCACTCGATGCCAGCAAACATATGCATGTAGTCATTAATTGATTTTCCACTTGTATATACAAATAGCTTTTAAAAAAAAAAATCATTACACTTCCAAAACTTGCATTAGCCCCAACCAAATTGCTTCCTCCACTCGTGCAACTTGTCTATCCCCTTCATAGCAGACACAAACTTGAGATTTTTCCCACATTCATGCTATGACCAGAAATTCGCACCCTAGATTCATACTCAGACTTATCTATCTCTCTCACCTGTATGCAAGCTTCTCCATCAAGCTATGATGTACACTTGATTTCTATGTGTCTGTATGTCTCCATCTCCCTCTCCTTCCTTTCTCCTTTATTCTTTTCTTTCTCCTCCTTTCCAGTTTTTCCTCTTTTATTTTTCTCTCTTCTCTTCTTTCTCCTCCCTCTTTTCTATCCTTGACTCTGTCTGTCTGTCTCTCTCTCTCTCTCACACACACACACACACACACACACACACACACACACACACACACTCACAAAGTCTCCCTATCTCACCCACACTGGAAGTAAAGGGGCTACAAAGAGTGTTAATCCCCTACTAATTAGCATAGCAGCTTGACCTACTCTCTTTCTGAGCTGGTTACCCCGTCCTTGAGGCAATCAACCTGGTGGTTCTTCAATCCCAGTAGCTTTGCAGTATTGATGGGAAACTTAGTGAAGATGCCTGACTGACACAGCTCACTGCATCACAGAACCCCTGAGCTCAAGAGACACACCAACCTTAGCCTTCCCAGTAGCTGGGACTATAGGCATGAGCCACCACAATCCCCTTCCCAGAATGAAGTAGTACATGGAGAGCAGTGAAAAGAAGTATTGTGCCTTCCATGACAGTGGGGTTCAGGGTAGCAGTATCACATGTTTTATTATATTTTTATGTATTTTGTCAAATATTTCCTACATCTCTCTTCTTTCTAACAGTTCTCTCTGTAACATGCAAATGCATACAGCTTTCCCATTTCCTTAGAAATTCATTTTTAATTTCTCAGAAATTTGTTGAAACCCTTATCTAACCTTAAAATGTAAAAGAATAAGGAAATAATAAAAAAAAAACTGGGCAGAGTCATGAATGATGATGGCAGGTTATGAAGATAGCACGGAGGGGAGGCAAGGTGGCATAGTGAATAGAGCACTGGAGTCAGGAGGACCTGAGTTCAAATGTGACTTCAGATACTTAACACGTATTAGCCAGGTGATCTTGGGCAAGTCACTTAACCCCAACTGCCCTGCCTTCCCCCCTCCAAAAAGCAAAAAAAAAAACAAAATTTTAAAGACTACATGGAACTAGAACTAGAACAACTCAGCAAAGAGGAATATTGTTCCTGAATTTCTGAAAGCAAGTGAGGTCAGAGATCTGAAGGTCAATAAGCACCCAACATCCCAAAGCACATAAAAACTATAAATCAGACCAGAGTAGTGGATCAAAATCAGGCAAGGCAGTCAAGAACTAGGAGGAAGCAGACAGAGAGAAAGACCAGGCAGGCAGTCAAAAGAAAGAAGCTCCTTTAGGGCAGGCACTATTTTTCCTTTTGTCTTTGGATCTCTAGTATCTATAAGAGTTCCTGGTATACAGTAGGTGCATAATAAACATTTCTTTTGATTGGCTAAATTGGAAATGCCCAGAAACTAGAAAGTCAGGGTCAGACAAGGAGTCAGAGACTGACTTAGCAGTCTAGAGAACAGTCAAAGGGCATAGAAAAGAACACCTTGATATTGAGCCAACTTCTCATCCCAGACACTAATTCCCTACCCCAGCAATTCTCAAGTTGTGATTCCTTCAGGGCGCCCTTGAAGTCAAAATTATTTTCATAAGAATACAGGTCGTTTTTGTTGTTCAATTGTGTCTAACTCTATGTGACTCCATTTGAGGTTCTCTTGGCAAAGATACTGGAGTGGTTTGCCATTTCCTTCTCTAGTTCATTTTACAGATGAGGAAACTGAGGCAAACAGGATTAGGCACCTTGTTAGTGTCTGAGACTGGATTTGAACTCAGGTCTTCCTGACTCTAGGCCCAGTGCTCTACCCACTGTGCCCACCTACCTGCCCATAAGAACACTAAGTCATTTCAATTTCTATTTCAGTAAATACTGATAGATTATAAACTACATAAACAAAAGATATCTTTGGATATCTTAAAGAGTGCACAGGAGTCCTGAGACCAAAAAGTTTAAAAACCACTGTCCCACCTAAATCCATGACATTAAATCATTCATAGCTAGAGAGCTGAGTTGGATAGTGTTGTGTTAGCGAAATCAAATAGAAATACAAGTCACTAATCATCCCTGTAGGCTACATATTGACTTTGTTTTAAAATATAATATGATCTATGTGTGGCCCAGGCTTGTCTAAGTGTCCCCAGCTCACCTAACATAAAGCCTCCTTAGAGGGGCAAGGCGCGAGGGCTGAAGCTCCTGGAACCTGGTCTAGATAACTTGTGGCAACAGCTGCCTTGGACTGATTTTTAAAATTATGCTCAGTCTTTAAAAAGGGTGAGACTTTGCCAGTCACTCTCTCTTTCTGCTGCTTTTTTTCGGGGGGTATAGCTCCTTTCTCCTCTGCATTTACCCCCAGCTCAGACACCATGAACTGACCCTGGGGAGTGGAGAAGGGCTTCCCATCTCCTGCTCTCCCACTTTTGCCCTGCTCACAGAGGTAGATGGTCCTGGAGGGATTTGTTTCTGTACTGGGTTGCTGGTCCTCTGCTTCTTTGGTAACCCCCAGAAAGCATAATATCAAATGAGATGGTGTAGCCAGCCAGCTTGGCATGGAAACCCTGAGAAACTAGGGTGCCTGGGACTCCAGCTGGAGATGGGGAGAGGGGAGCCCTAGGAACCAGGACTGGACTCTATAGGAACCAGGCAAAGCTGTAAGCTTAATGCCCTTCTCCCCAGAGTGAGATGGTAAAGGAGCACATGCACCTTTATGTCTCCTGGGGCAATGAGGGTCAGAATACCAGTATGACGTATGTTTTATTGTATTTATTATATTAACTATTTTATTATTCTTATTTATTTTGTTAATATTTCCCAGATACATTTTAATCAGGTTTGGGCCACACCCCAAAGTATCGTGGGTCATATTCACCCCTTGGCCCTTATGTTTGACACCTCTGGTATAGTAGTGTGTTGGACTTGAGGTTAAGAAGGCATGAGTTCAAATCCTGCCTCAGACACTTACTTTGCTGTATAACCCTGGGTTAGTCACATAAGTTCTCTCAGTCTCAGGTTCCTCATCTCTAAAATGAGATTTACAAGAGCACCTACCTCATAGGTACAGATCAAATGTGATCGTACACATGAAGGATTTTGCAAACCTTAAAGTGGTTTAAATAAGGGATCCACCTTCTTTGTCCCCACTAGCAACAACTGCTCATCAACTGACAGAAGGTAAAAAGGAAGGTAGGAAGGAAGGAAACCAGAATTTATTGGTCACCTACAATGTGCACTAAACACCTTACAAATATTATTTATTTCAGCCTCAAAACAAACTTAAGAAGCAGGTGCTATTATCTCCATTTTACAGTTGAAGAAACCAAGGCAGACAAAGGTTAAGTGACCTGCAAGTAAGCAACTAAGTCAAGATTTGAACTCAGGTCTTCTTGACTCTGGGCCCAGCTCTCTATCCCACTCTGCCATCAATATCCCTAGTAGTGGCAGCATCCCTCAGACTACTGATCCTTGTTCCAACCCAACACTCACAGGCATCACCCAGGGAAGGGGTGTCTGAAGAAGGGGTGAGCCATCCCTACCAAGCGCCAACCAATAGCCACTCCCTGGGTAGGCAAGCCAGCTTAGCTAAAGCACCAAGGCATCTTAAAGGAGAGAAAGGAAGTAACATGTGCCAGATAAGTCAATTTATCACTGCCACGTTGACCACCATCTCCCCACACACCCTGATGGAGACAGCCTAGGACTCTAAACCCAAGAGCCTTGGGAATAGCAATGCTTTCACCCAGAATCTGTAGTCATTATCCTGGGAAGCAGCTCTTGTGGAGATGTAGCTTGGCAACTGCTTCCACAGGTACCCAGTCAAATCTACTCAAGACCCAGAAAAGAATGTTCTCATCATTACAGTCCCTGGCACCATCAAACAAACAGTTCATCATGAGAAACTGATGATTTTATCAGTGGAAATGACACCAAAGTAAAGGCATCACATTCTGCTTTGCCTCTGCAACCGAAAGACCATGAAACATTTCCACTGGCTTTCAGATAAAGCCTTCTATGTGTGTTTTCTCCTCCAATTGAATGTGAATTCCTTGAGAGAAGAGAATGTATTGCTTTTTTGTTGGCATCTCCAGCACTCAGCACATTGTTTTGAACATAGTAAGTGCATAATAAATGCTTCCTTCATTCATATAAATGTTAGCTCTGGTTACTTCTCTGATATTTCCCCTGCTAGACTTGTGCTCTCACACCCTCTTGGAGCCAAGCCACCAACAGGACCATGGGATACTGGACATACTATAATATCTCAACTCATTATATCTGTTTCCTCAATTGTTCTCTCATAACCTCTGGTCACTATTATGAGAAATCATGCAGAAAAGATACTAATTCTTCTAAAATAAAATCCTGCTACTTCTTTTGAGATAGTTGGGAAAGACAACAATTAAGTATTATCAAAATAAAAAAAAAACCAGAAATGATATCAGTGGTATCTTTTTTGCTTTTAGATATTGAAAGGACAGATTATTTCACAAAATTCACACAAATTCCTATGTTATGGATGGGATTATTATGATTAGATCTATGTTTGCACATAAACTATGTGCAGGGTAGAAAAAAGTCTTAACTCTTTTTAAAAATCATAATATTGCTACATTAGGTAAAAATAATAACTAGCAACATATTGTCAAGATCCTCACACACCAATCTCCTGAAATTTAGGATACTTTAAAATCAAACCAAAAATATTCAAAACAACATATTAGCTTCCTAACTTGTGCTAAGAATATCATCTTCTTTCTCTTCCTCTCTTAAAACAAATGTGTGAATCTATAGAATACTTTTACTGTATAACCAGATTTCTGATCACAGCAAACATGAAATAATTTTCACTGCTTTGTATAGCAAAACTCTTTATACAAGTAAAGTCAAAAATGCCAAAAGAAAATAATTCAATCCCGAAAGCATGGAGCCAAACACACACACACACACACACACACACACACACACACACACACACACA
>CM053580.1:191450067-191467140 GCA_028627135.1 Pseudochirops cupreus | reverse complement strand
CTGTATACCATGAGACCAGATAGAGCAGATTCAAACATGAAGAATGATCCTTAACGTCACTGATTTGTGCCCTAGACCAGATAAGTCTGGCAGCATCTGAACATATCTCTTCTAGCATATTTGATTCAGCTCACCTGTTAGCAACCAATAAGCATTAAGAGCACAAAAATTACTTATGGCAAAATAGAAATGAATGGCATTTGGGAACTAGTTTAGTGGCAGGGAATGAATCCATAGCAGGAATAGAAAGTTTCTGCAATAGGGATGCAGCTAGAGCAATCTTTGGTGAAGAATGTGTTGGCATCCCCACTTATCTTGCTTGCTTTGCTACAAGAACTCTCCCAGTTGGTTCTGGAATTCCTCTGTTTTTGTTTTTCTTAAACAATTGCCACGCATCTTAGAAGATTCTACTGCTGGAAGTAAAGGTAGCTACTCCCTGCACCTGTTCATTCTCTCAGCATTGTCTCCTCTCTCATGGTTCTTTCTTCCAGGACCTTCTGTTTCATTCTTCTTGAACATGTGCCTTCTTCTCACAGTATTCTAGAAAATGGAGTCTTCTTTGGCTTAATGTCTGCTGCGGCATGCCCTGAATGGGGAGAGAAGACTTCAGTCATATGCTGACTCTTGTCCATGATTCCTACCTTTCATTTACTGTCTCTTCTTAATAGTGTATTGGAGACACGTATTAAATGACGGGTAGCTTAGTTAAGCCCTTATCTGGGAGACTTAAAATGTTTTCTTGAAATTTCATGGACTTGGGGGTGGCTAGGTGGCATAGTGAATAGAGCATCAGCCCTGGAGTCAGAAGGACCTGAGTTCAAATTTGACCTCAGACACGGAACACTTACTAGCAGTGTGACCTTAGGCTAGTCACTTAACCCCAATTGCCCTGCCTTCCCCCCTCCAAAAAAAGAAAAAGAAAAAGAAACTTCATGGACTTAGAGAGGAATAAGATGGGCTTAGCATGGCATCACTCAGCATAATTTTCCTTCTCCTCCGTAGCCTGAGATGGCATTACAGCAACAGTGTTATTTCAAAAATAAAATACACCAATCTTTTGCACTCTCACATTCTTTAGAAATCTGTGAAACAAGGAAAATAACAACTTTCCACCCACCTCCCTCTCAGTGGTGTGGGGTGAAATAACTGAGTTGGTGTTTGCAAAGTGCTTTGAGATGTTGGGGTGAAAGCTGCATACAGAGTATTGCTAACAACATCAGATAATTTGGAAATACTGCTAGAATTTACTGCAGAAATTGCGGCATCAATCTCAGTATCAATTCAGAAAGTTCCCCTGATGAAAAAGCACTTTTCTCTACATGAGCACAAAAAAAATGTCTCTGGAATTGTGTTTAAGCAGCTGCTGCGCAGGCATCCTCCCCTCCCCGCCCCCCATCATTCCCACTGTTAGACCTGAGTGGAAACTCATTTAGAGTTTCTGACAGTGGGCTGTTCGAATCGACAGCCAGGAAGGTTATTCTGGGGATGATCTGATGGCTCCCCACAGGAAGTTTGGAAATGCCGATTCTGATACAAAGCCTTTCGTTTCTAGGTCCAAGATTAGCCAAGATTCTCACCACTCCCGCCCTTCCCCTGCCCCCATTGAAAAGGGTTTGTTCTTCCTTAGGTGTTGATCGCCTTTTAGAATTTTTTTTTTAAACTAGACCATTTTCCCTTTGTTTCACAAACACATAGTTCAGATGGAGATAAACTTTGTGGGGGAAGTTACCTAGGAAAATGTAGATCGTAGGTACCCCCTTCCTGCCCCAGAATTATACAAACAAAAATGCTTTCAAATCATCCAGTAAGAAGTAATAGGACTTCATAAGGGACTTATTCCTGAGTTTTATGGCAGAGCCCCTGAAAAGTTAGGACCACAAAGTGGTAAGTAGCAAAGCAAGGATTTGTGTTTGTTTGTTTTGCTTAACAAACCTTAAAGTGCAAAGCAAGGGTTTGAACCCAGATCTTTTGAGTCTCAATTCGGCATTCCGATCATCGTACCCACCTGAGCATGTATGAGCTCCCTCTGTGCATCATTCCAGGGCCAACAGCTAACCGAGGGCGGCAATGGAGGGTTAGGGATGGCCCTCGATGTCTTACCAACTCTCCCAGGTGACTGCATACCGTCCCCGGGGAGCCGAAAGGTGGCCTGGCCCTGTTTGCCTTGTAATATTTCTTGGCTGGTCATGCCAATCACTTCAAAGCACTAACTTTACCTTAGGCATCCGGAAACTCTGATGGCCACATTTATGTCACAGTCTGTCTTTTCTATATGCAGTATTATGAGGGCTTGCACCATCTAGAACAGTGGTTCTCAACCTTCCTAATGCCACAACCCTTTAATACTCTCGTGTGTGGGCGTATCTGCATGTGGGCAGACACACCTGGACATGCATAGAGGAGTGGTGTCTCGGTTCCTAAGACCATCAGAAATATGTGTTTTCTGATGGTCTTAGGTGACCTCTGTGACCCCTGTGAAAGGGTCATTCGACCCCCAAAGGGGTTGTGACCCACAGGTTGAGAACCGCTGATCTAGAGAATCATGGATCTCAGAGATGGAAGGGAGACTATCTGGTGTCATTGCTACCCGAACAAGAACTCCCTTACAGTCTAGTTAACAAGTGGTCAACCAGTCTCTGCTGGAAGACCTCCAGTAAGAACCCACTACCTGCTATGGTAGCCCATTCCACTTTTGAATAGCTCTCTCTGCCTTGAGGTTTTCCCTTTCTATCAGGCAGACATTTGCCTTTTTGAATGTTCCATTTATTGCTCCTGGCTTTACCCTCTGGGGTCAAGCAAAGTAAGTATAATTCCTCTTCCATATGAAGACCTTTCAAATACCCAGAGTCAGTTATGTATGAAGCAGTGATTCATAGTAGAAAGACCACTGGTTTTGGAGTCAAAGAACTTGGGTTCATATCCCAGCTCTATTTACTACTTGTATGAGCCTCAGTTTCCTTCTCTGTAAAAAAGGGACTTGGACTAGATGACCTCTAAGATCTCTTCCCGTTTGAATAGCTAACACTAACATATTGCCTACTTTGTGCCAGGCACAATGCTAAACACTTTTTTACAAATATCATATCATTTGATCCTTGCAACAATCCTGTGAGGTAGGTGGTGTTATTGCTCTCATTTCACAATTGGGGAAACTGAGGCAGACAGAGGTTGAATAACTTGCCCAGGGTCACACAGCTAGTGAGTGTCTGAGGTCTGATTTGAACTCAGGTCTTCCTGATTCCAGACCAGCTCTCTAGTCAATGAGTCACCTAGCTGCACCATGAACCTAAACTCATCTTGTGAGTCTCTGATTATTTTCTCCTAAACTCTTTCATCTTCAGGTCCTTCATATGATTATTTTTTAACCTTTCACCAACCTGGTTGACCCCTTCAGCAGGCTTATTAATGTTCTTCCTAAAAGGTGGTGCCCAGATCTAAACACAGGGCTTTAGATGTCATCTGGCTAGGACAGAATCTACTGGGATGATCACCTTTCCAGTCCTGGACACTAAGCCTCCCTTTGTAGACTAGGACGCTGGGAAGACACATCAGCATCCTTAGCTGCCATATCACATTCTTGTCTCATATAGAGATTGTGTGGGAAAGCTGCCAGACCTACTATAAATTCCTATTTGGCATCTTAACATGATGCTAAATTCTGCCACTGGCCTTTTGCTATCTATGGAGCACAAGACCATTCTTGTGGTTGTGGATCTACTTTCCAAGATGACCCATTTTATCACCTAACTTGGATCCCTCACTTCTGAAATCATCCACCTATCTCTCAGGGAGATCTTAGGGTTATACATTCTCTCCATCCACATCCGATTGGACTTTTCAGTTTATTCCCTGCTTTTGGTCAGTATTGTTCAATTCCCTTAGGGTTATTGTACTTTTTGACAATGCCTGTCCCTTGAAAATAACCCTCCACCCATCACTGACACACTAGAAAAGACATCTATGACAACTCAGACTTTCTTTTTTAAAACTCTTATTTTAATTTCTTCAATTCATTTTTCTTCCTCCCCATCCCTCCTCCAGTGAACACATAAACACACACACACACACACACACACACACACACACTACAACGCTAATAAAAACATACGTAGTCAAGTAAAACAGATCGCCTTATTGGTTGTGTCTCATTCTGTTCTTGAATCCATCACCCCTCTGTCAGAAAGTGGTTAGCTTGTTTCATTGTCCTTTAGAACTGATCACTCTGTACTCAGAATTCTTAAATGTTTCAAAGTTTTCTGTCCTCATGGTGTTGTGATTATTACATATATATATTGTTTCCCTGTTCCTGTTCGAGTCACTGTATGTCAGCTCATACAAGTCTTCCCAGCTTTCTCTAAAACGGATCTTTTTATCGTTTCTCATGGCATAATAATTAGGTAATATTAATTTTTGTTTAGTCACTCCCCAAATGATGGGTACCCACTTATTTTCCAGTCCTGTGCAACTACAAAAAAGGTGACTATATATATTTTCGTACAGATTATTTCTCTGTCTTTGATTTCTTTGGGGGGTATTGCTAACTCAAAGGCTACACACAGTTTGGCGACTTTTTTGGCCATAGTACCAGATTGCTTTCCAGGATGGCTGAGCCAAGTTATAGCTCCACCAAAAGCATATTAATTTTGGCCTAACAATTAACACCAAGAAAACACAGGCACTCCATCAGGCACTGCCACACCATCCATATGTGGAACCATTGGTTACAGCAAATGAAGAAGTTTTAAATACTGTGGATAAATTCACTTGCCTTGGAAGTGTCCTTTCCAGGGATGTACACATTGATAATGAGGTTGACACATGCATTGCCAGAGCTAGCTCAGTGTTTGGGAGAGTCTGAAGGAAAGTATGAGAGAAAAGAGGTATTTGACTACCAAACTGAAGGTCTACAGAGACATTGTGCTGACCTCATTGTTGTGTGCATGTGAAACCTGGACAGTCTTCCAGCGCCATGCCAGGAAACTGAATCACTTCCATTTGAATTGTTTTAGGAAGAGTCTGAAGATCATCTGGCAGGTTAAGGTACCAGACACTGAGGTCCTTACCTGAACTAAACTGCCAAGTATTTGAACTCTTCTTCAGAGAGTACAGCTCTGATGGGCTGGCTATGTTGTTCAAATGCAAAATATACATTTGCCAAGAGACTATTTTATGGAGAACTCACACAGGGCAAGCGTTCACAGGGTGGTCAGAAAAAGTAATGCAAGGACACTCTTAAGGTCTCTCTTGAGAACTTTGAATTGATTGTGTTACACGGGAGACACTAGCACAGGACTGCTCAGCATGGTGTGCCCACATCAGAGAAAGTGCTGTGCTCTATGAACAAAGCAGAATTGAGAGAGCTCAAAGGAAACTAGAGATGCGCAAATTCAGAGTATCCACCCTGTGTTCACATGGACTATTTGTGCCCAACCTTTGGTAGAACAATCCGAACTTGAACTCCTATTGGTCTGATCAACACAGTTGGACACATTCAAACTTGACTTTAGCATAGTGATGTCATTTTGGTACTCTTCTGGAACAAAGGACAACAACCAACCGACCATTAATTGTCCATCTTCCCCCCAGCCCTTTCCACCACACCACACTTCTTTCTACTCCTCAGCTATAGCAGAAAGGGTTGGACTACAGAGTCTTTAAAGTCTAGTTCCAAATTCTATGACCAGTAAATAAACTGTGACCCACATGTGACCTATGATAAAATAAAAAACAAATTAAAAAATCTCAGTTACCTAGGGGAACTGGAAATTGATTAGCTTCGTGATGCAGTAGATCTTATAGACCGCCAAATATGTCTGTAAGCGAGGAGCTGATAATCATTAAATCCAAGGGGAATCGTTTCATGGAGGAGATCAGGTTTGTCCGATGCTGTAGGATGTATATGATGACAATCTAAGAAACTGACTGAGTGACATAGACCACTTCTGATTGTGATAGTGGCTCAACAATTATATTTTCCTGCCTCACTTTGAATATATCATATTCCACAGATCCTTATTATAAATATTGTGTGTTCAGTCATTTTCAGTCATGTCCTACTCTCTGTGACCCCATTTGGGGTTTTCTTGGCACAGATGCTGGAGGAGTTTGTCATTTCCTTCTCCAGCTCATTTTAAGGTGAGGTAACTGGGCAAACGGGTTTAAGTGACTTGCCCAGGGTCACACAACTCGGAACTGTCTGAGGCCAGATTTGAACTCAGGAAGAGAAGTCTTCCTGACTCTAAGCCTGGTGCTCTATCTGCTGTGCCACCTAGCTGCCCACTGGTGGCCTGTATGGGGCCAAATGCAAACCCACCTTCTCTGTCCCCTAGTCATTTCAGAGGAACAGGAGTTTTTCATAAAAGAGATTTTGGTTGTTGGTATTTAGTCAAGTGGAAGGAGTGTGGACCAGAAGAACCTGTATTCCATGTTTCTATTCCGGAGTTAGTAGAGGCTTACCAGTAACACATTATCAAGCCAAGATCCGGGGGAAGCATATCGAGGGAACACGTAGTATCTGCCCTTGTATTACTTGCATTAGCAGCTATTGATTTGAATGCTGAGTAGCTAGTGGGTGCTAGCAGCTCAAAAGGACCCCTCTTATTGTCAGAGGTTGAGAAAAGCATTGTGTTAAAGCTGGCTGAGGTCTGTTCATCATCATAATAGCTAGCATTTCTAGAGTACATTAAGGTTTGCAATGCACTTTATGTATTTTATATTATATATTTGATCCTCATAACAACCCTTGTGAGGTAAGTGCTTTTCTTTCCCCATCTTACAGATGAGAACTATATTGGACTAATGAAACTGAAACAGAGAGAGGTTAAGTGTGACTTGCTCAGGGTCATGTAGGTAATCAGGGTCTAAAACAGTATTTGAACTTGGGTCTTTCTCCCTGTAGACCTGTCATTCTGTCCACCACAGCACTCAGCAGCCTGTTATTTCTGCCTGTGATCCTGTTTTACATATCTATCCTGTGACTATCTGGGGCTTTACACCTGAGACTTGATTTAGTGTAAGCTTTCCTCAATACTCTTTACTGACTTTTAAAAACCTAATGGTATGTTGGTAAATGTTTGGTAAATGTTTAGCAATTGACTTTTGGGGGAAATATTAGACATCAGCATACCCCTTAAGTTGCTCTTTCTCTCCTAAAAAATTTTTTTTGACAGATGGATTTGGATATAGACAAGTCTCTTACCTTTCCTCTGGTACTGTCAAGACATCTTTTCCTCTCCACATATACCCAAGGGCAACTTCCACCAGGCAAGGCAGCCAGGTTATCTGCTGGGAAAATCCTACCACGGAGTTCCTAAAGGGCCAGGAGGGATAGGACATTTGGTGTAGAGAACATCAAGATATTTATGTGAAAAATGAAAAATTCAATCAATCTTCTGGATATTCAGAAGATCACAGAATATTATATGGTTACACAATTGGAAATATCTAGAGATTTAACTAAATTGTTCACTTCTTGGGATGTTTTAAGATATATACATTATATATTTTAATATATATTTATATATCACATATATTTGCATATGACTATGCATGTATATATATTTACATATACATATATGCATATATACACATAACATACATATATACGTACACATACCTACATATCTACACACTCACACACACACACATCTTACCTAGGTGTGAGCACAAGACAGAAAGGATTTTTGTTGTTTTCTTTTTGGAGTTTAGTTTCCCAGGCTCAGGTTAAATTGTGAATATCTGAAGGATCGATCACCTTTGAACCCTGATAATTCACAGCTATACTGAGTCACGTAGGTTTTGGGAGGTTGACATTTTGTTTTGGGGGTTGGCTTATGAGAAGGATTCTTTTGTATTCCTGGTTGAGACTCTGAGTGACTATTTGTTAAGAGCCCCCCAACTGCTTAGGTGTCTGTGTTCCCTTGATCCAGTAAGGTATGTACAATGTATAGCAATATTGCTTTACTCAGACATCTGGAGCCCTGTCTGTTGGTCTTTGTGCTAATTTCTCTGCTTGTATTTTCTCCAAGTTCAGGGTGCTGACCTTTCCCCTGAACTAGTGAATATAATTAAAAGTAGGATTGTTAACCCCTTTTTGAGCAGTCTTTCCTTTAAAACAGTGGTTTTCAACCTTCCTAATGCCACAGCCCTTTAATACAGTTCCTCATGTTGTGGTGACCCCCAACCCATAAAATTATTTTCATTGCTACTTCATAACTGTAATTTTGCTGCTGTTATGAATCGTAATGTAAATATCTGATATGCAGGATGTATTTTCATTGTTACAAATTGAACAAGAACTGCTGCTTTAAAAGCAGATCAGCTTGTGTTAGCAGGCCAGTCTTGGTATGCTAGGGTGCTTGTTACTATACTAGGGTATATCAGGTATTTAGGAAGGACTAGCACCTCTGCCAAGAGGGCTTGCTGAGCCCTTTTCAGGGCTGTTCACCCACCTTTGGTGCACACCTGTCACCCAGCTCTCACTTGTGGCTCTAAGAAGCAGTAGGATGTTCACTGGCCATACCCTGATAAACCATCTAGGCAGATGGGTTAAACCAGGTAGAGGGTAACCAACAGGTTTTAAACCCATTGGTAAGTTAGTTTATCCCAAGCATGTGAAGACTTCTCTTGGAGGAACTGGAGCATGAAAACAATTTGTTTCAATAGCCACAAAAGTGGCTGAAGCAAGTTCTATGAAGTGCTTAGAGCTTGGTCAGACATCAAAGACACTAAGGTCAACCACTACATCCCCAGCTGTCATCAGTTGTCCTGACTTTTGTCTTGCCACTGGACTTTGATGACTCAGGAAGAGGGAATGAGGCTGATAATCTGTGTAACTTTGCCTCCCTTAAATACAATTCACACCTAAGTTGACATCACTCATTCATGATGTCATTGGTTTTTGAAAAAAAGGATGAACCACAATCCTGCCTATAAATGAGGGAGGTGGAGAGGTTGGGGACATGACACATTCAGTAAATTCTTTTTCATGTTTAACATTTCAATGGGACTTTTACTTTTAATGAAGTCTGTAAGCAAGAGAGTCATCTTTATTCCATCATAATCCCTTTAAATTAATACCAACAGCAGTAAGAAATATTGCTCAAGATCAGAAGTTTTCAACCTTTTTTTGTGTGTGTTACAGACCTTTTGGCAACTTGGTGAAGCCTCTGGATTCCTTTTTAGAGTAATGTTTTTATATATATATATATAAAATACATAGGATCACAAGGGAAAGCAATTATTTTGAAATCCAGTTATTAGTATATTACAAAACAAGTTCATGGACTCCAGGTGAGCCCTGCTCTAGAGAGAGCCTGACTCTTTCAAACAGGAAGCTGGAAAATAGCAATTTTGATACAAAACCTTCAGAGATTTTAGATGTAAGTTGACCCTACAATGTAAAAAAAAAAAATTCCCCAAATGAAGTAAATTTATATGCTAGCTATAAGCCACAGCTGAACCCTCCCTTTCCCCAGTCTTCAGCAGCTGCAACTCACAGGAATCAGAGCTTCCCCCAGGGTCCTGCTAAAAACAGCTGCTAATGGATTTACAGTGAATAATTTAACAGCTGGAGGGGGTGGGGCAGGGAATAGATCAAGGGGGTGGGTATAGCAAGAATTGGGTCTGGGGTGATTTCTACCCACTAGAAAACTACTTGAACAGCAGGCTGGTGGGAAAAACTTGTGAGCAGTATGAGGCCAAGTTCAATCTATACTGCAAAATATGCCAGCTGACCTCAAGTTAGAAATAGGTTCTGTTTCAAAATAAAAGTTGTCTTGCAGCTTGGTTATTTGGAACTCACATAGCAT
The DNA here is from genome assembly GCA_028627135.1 of Pseudochirops cupreus. Taxonomy (NCBI): domain Eukaryota; kingdom Metazoa; phylum Chordata; class Mammalia; order Diprotodontia; family Pseudocheiridae; genus Pseudochirops; species Pseudochirops cupreus. The sequence continues at coordinate 191,457,331 of CM053580.1, read as the reverse complement.
TTTTTCCATAGAAACCATCATGGCTTAGATTCCCAAGACAGGCCACAGAAACTTAATTAGCCCACAAGTTGGCTGCAACATAGAATATAAGTAGGTAGTTCCAAATTAACAATATTTTGGAAACAAGCTTGAAGAAATGGGAGCTATACAGAATTTGCCAATGAGGGAGATGCAGAGATTGAGTTGACCTTAGAAGTCATACCCAGAAGAGTCATCGACAAGTGTGGGTACTATCTTGGGTGGTTGATTACCTTTTCATTTCCAAGTGAACTGTGACCTGCAAGTTAATGTTTTGTTCAGGTAGTTCCATTCCTCTGCTTACCTGGGTCACCACTAATTTTCTGCACCTGTGCTGCTCAATGTGGATATCCAATCTGATGGCCAGATGAAAAGGACAAAGGAGACACGTGAAATGCAGGATGACTACTCGATTTTCTATCAGAAAGATAACTAAGGCATGTCTTACATATAGTAATGATTCTTCTAGAATCACTGAAGATGAAAGGGACCCTAGAGATCTTTTAGTACAGACCTTTCATTTTACAGATGATCAGACTGAGGCTCATGGAAATGATAGGACTTGTTTAATAAGTCATGTAGCTAATTAGTGACAGAATTGGGGCCCACACCCAAGTCTCTTGATTCCAAGTTCATTGTTTCTTTTCTTTTTTTTTTTTACAATACCACTATTTCTTGTAAGTAACTATGGTTTTTATCCTCACTTATCCCCTGCCCTGTTGACCCACTAGTTTATACCCACAGTTACTCAGGTTGACCTACACAACATACTAACATAATATAAATTGCCAAAGCTGTCTATGAGTAGTCTTTGCATCCCTACTGAAGACTAGCTGTGGATTTGGGACTGTTCTTCCTCCCATCTTTTTGCTCCCCTGGCTTACTTCAAGTCCCAGGTAAAATTCCATCATCTACAGGAAGCTTTTCTGCATCTTCTTGAATTCTAGTGCCTCCCTTCTGTTGATTTTTTTCTAATTCATCCCATATATAACTTGTTTGTACATTTTTGTTTGCATGTTGTCTGCCCTATTAGACTGGGCTCTATAACAGGGACTGTTTTTTGCCTTTCTTTGCATCACTAGAGTTTAGCACTGTGCCTGATACATGATAAGCACTTAATAAATGTCTACTGATTGAATGACAAGTTGGAGAAGGATATGTAAAACAGGATCAAAGGCCAGGGTAGCAGATCTCAGTCACTTTTGACACTGCTTTCTCAAACTTCTGCTGGCAAAGACTTGGTATATCTATAAACCACAGATTCTTCAGTCCAGTCAGATCATCGCAGAGATTAGAATCTATAGCTAGAGGGACCATTTGGGTCTCTGAAGCAGGCAGTTCCATGGCCACTTGATACTCCTTGTTGTAAAGAAAATTCATTTGTATTTCACCAGTGTTATTCACTTCAGAAAGTCTGTGAGGACCCAAGGTCCATATTTGTCCTCTTTGGTCACCTTTTATCCTAATCAATGGGTAGGAAAATTGTGTGGTCTGGAAGAGTATTACATGCTATTAAGAAAAAAAGCATTACATGCTTCCATGGTACAGGAATTTTTAGAACTTGTAGATTAAGAAGGATAGAAACGAGTCTAAAAATGCACCCTGCTCAGAAACTTCACATTTTCTGCCAATGATCCTACTCAAATCCAATTCCTGAAGACTTTGATGGCCACCTAAGAGGGGAAACAATGTTAGTGATAGCTAATGCCCTGAAAAACCGCTCTCATAAAATTCTGTGAGTGACTTGCTCTGTTTCCAAACACTGCTCCCCAGCAGTCTGCATGGAAGACTTTTTGCTAATTCCTCACCTGGCTAATTGGTTATATTTCTGGTTTACTGCTATCTTGATATATCTCACCTGTGTTTTGTTGTCGCGCTGTTATTAATAGAGTGCATTTGCTGATGAAAACCTTGGTGAGGGTTGCTGGTCTGCTCAGTAAATTTTACCTATATTGTTCCACCTGGTATGTTTCAAAGAACATATTTCTTCTAATCACACTGTGAATACAATTCACAATAACACTCTTCTTCCATCCCCCTTTGCATCCTTCATGCTTGTCTTAAAAGTGCTTGCCATGAAGCCCTAGACGGTTTCAGAAGATTTAATCACTTCTTGGATAAGGCATTAGTTCAGCTGCTAGGACCGGGGACCCTAATTCACCTTCACCATTTTGTGCAGGAGTGAGGAGATGCCTCTAAAGCATGCATGGATATGCCTTTTTATTGGGGGGGGGAATGAGTACCAAAGCTGATGCAAGCACTATGATGATGAGTTTCCTGGTGGTGACCTTTTCCTGGGGAGAGGAAGGGAAGCCTGGCAATGGTGGAGTTGAATCCAAGGAGTACAGCTGGTAGGAAATGAAAATGTAATGGAAGAATGACATCATGACATTTGTATGTTATGTATACCGTAGTGTCTTGCCTCATACTGTTAGTGAGTCAGATTGGTGGAGTAGAAATGATTCTATTCATGTCAGGAGTAGTCTTGGGTTTGGATGTTTCTTTGGACACTTGTCATCTGCATGATTATTTATTCTCTCTAACCCTCAGTTTTCTTCTCTGTACAATGATTATGAAGCTTACCTCATGGGGATCAAATGAGATAATTCATGTAAAGTGCTTGGCAAACCCAAGGAATACATAAATATCAACTATATCACTTTAAGAATAGTAGCATAGTCTTATGAACCCATAGCAAATTTATAAGACATCCTGACCTTGCCCTGAGCTTACGTTATTCCAATAAACTAAGTCCATTTCAAGGATAATGTAATACATTCCCTTCTTCTGCTTTTAAAGTCCCACCCAGGATGATGTAGAAGAAAAAGGACTACCCAGGAGGCAGAAAACCTTGGTACCAGTCCTAACACTGCTACTAACTTAATTTGTGGACATGTTTTCTCCTTTCTGGATCTCTGTTTCCTTATCTGTATAATGAAGTGGTTGGAATAGATAACCTTTAAGGTCTTCTCCAATTCTCCAATTCTATTAGTCTCTAACTCTTTGACAGGTACTACTAAGGTATCATTTATTGAGAGAAAGTTGGACTGTTCTTGTTACTGAAATCTTTCTATTATGCATAAAGTTATTTCATGATGCATATTTTCTGTACCATAAATACCTACAGAGATATACATATATGTGTGTGTGTGTGTGTGTGTGTGTGTGTGTGTGTGAAGAGGCAACTTAAGAAGGAGCTCAGTGTGTAATAATAACTAAGGTGTATATAGTACCCCAACAAGGGCAACTAGGTATCACTAGGGCAGCTAGGTGGTACAGTGGATTATCAGGAAGACTTGAGTTCAAATCCAGCCTCAGACACCAGCTGTGTGATGTTGGATAAGTTTTCCTTAATTTATGGGAGAAGAAAATGGCAAACCACTCCAGTAACTTTAAGACATCTCCATTATTATACTATGTTATGTAAATACTTGTTTTATTCCATGAAATTAAAAAAAAAAAATCCCCATGACAATGTTGGCTTGTTGTGGTCCACAGGGTCACAAAGAGTTGCACACAACTGACTGTACCACAGGGGAAGAGGGAAAATACTGTCTCAGGCATCCTTTTGGATTGTCATTAGGAAGTTTTCCTCTAAATTGAGCTTAAATAATCCTATCTACAATTTCTACCCATGCCTCTTAGTTTTTCCCTGTGGGACCAAACAGAAAAAAGTCTAAATCCCGTATGGAAAACCTTCAAATACTTCAAGGCTGCCATAATTTCTCCCCTGAGTCTTCATTTCTCTAGGCTAAATATGGTCCAGATTTTTTTTTTGTTTGTTTTTTGGCTTTTTGGAGGGCAATTGGGGTTAAGTGACTTGCCCAAAGTCACACAGCCAGTCAGTGTGTCAAGTGTGTGAGGCTGGATTTGAACTCAGGTCCTCCTGACTCCAGGGCCGGTGCTCTATTCACTGCTTCACTTAGCCACCCCTGGTCCAGTTATTTTGACCAATCTGCCCATGGCATCATCTCTAATGTTCTCCCATTCCTGATTGCCCTCCCCAGCATACTCTGTAGCTTGTTTATGACTTTCTTAAAACATGGTACCCAAATAGGGCACAATATTTCACGTGTGGTCTGATTCCTTTTTCTTGATTTTATGTTTAATGCAATATGTCCTAAGATTATAATAGTTCTTTTGGCTGCCATGTCACTCTTTTGATTCATGTTGAGTTTATGGCCCTTTAAAGCCCCCTCCCCCTATCTCCTATATATCAACAATATTGTCTAGCCATGCGTACTTCCTTCCTCTGCACTTTTGTGGATATTTTGGATATAAGTGGAGTGTTTTTGTTCTTCTTTCTCCTTAATTTCACCTAATTCACTTTGACCCAGTTTTGGGGACTTAGGTCGTCCAATTTAGTGGTGATTCTTCCCAGTTTTGAGTCATTTGCAATTCTGATAAGCACAGCAACACTTTCATTACCATTTACAAATTTTTCGAACATTACATAGTAAAGTGTTCTTATTCCTGGATCAACCCACTAGTGATGTCCCCCCAAGTTAGTATGGCCCCCTTAATGATCACTGTCATCTCTTATACTGGGTGGAAGTGGTTCTGAGTAAGTTATTTTACTTTTGATTCTTAGTTTCCTTATCTATGAAATGGGAGTAATCATAGCATCTGCCCCATAATTACTGCTGTGAAGGCAATAAGGATATAATGCATGCTTTGCAAATCTTAAAGCATTATATAATTTACCTGTTGTTTTTGTTGTTTTATATTGTGAGTTACTCATGGGAGTAGGGACACTTAAACAGTTCCAAATCGACCCAGCTGTACTATCTGTCACCCAGTGTAAGGGCCAGCAAATTATGTCCTGTTGTCCAAATCCAGACAGTTGCCTATTTTTGGACAGCTTAAGTAAAGAGTGGTTTTTTATGTTTTTGCGTAGTTATATTCAAAAATGTAAAACTATTCTTAGTTCACTGGGTTTTATGGGTTATAGTTGGTCATCCCCTGATCTAGCCCATGGCTTGCCATCTCATCTACAAGGATAGTATGAGAGAGGTTTTTAAATGCTTTGCTGAAATCCAGGTATATTTTATTTCTATCATTCTCCTGATAATCAATCTAATAAGGCTATATAGGTTACAAATTTATGGTGTGACCTGGTTTTCGAAGCCATACAGGCTCTTAGTGATCGTTATTTCCCTTTCTAAATATTGACAATCTTTCCCTTATTTAATAAGTTCTAGAATTGTCAGGAATCAAATTCAAGCTAACTAATCTACACTTTGAACACTCTAGCTTCTTTTGAAAATTAGGAAATCGTCCCTCTTCAGTTTGGGGACGCTATTCTCCATGATTGTTTTGGAGATTCCCCCAAAGTGGCTCCGTAAACACACTTTCCAGTTCTTCCAATGCCCTGTGTCTAGGCCTGGTGACTTGAATTCATTGAGAGCACTTATGTACTTTCTTACTGTTTCCTTAGTTATCTTTGCTTTTCAATTCCATATTAGCCATTTTCTTACAGGTGACTTTAAACTCAAAATAGAGGGGGAGGGAGAAAACTGTTCACATACACGTGTCAAATTAGGTACTACAAAGAATAAAGGAGGTATAAAATAAAACAAAAGTATCAACAGAGGATAGATATTGATAAACAAATGTAGAAAATACGGATAATAGATAAGGTAAAGTAGAAATCTTAATTCAAGAAACCCCATTTTGTCTCTAAGGAAGGGAACAATATTTTTTGTTTTGTTCTAAAGATATTTTTATTTTTTTCATTAAATATTTTGCAATTACATTAATATTTTTTGACATTCATTTTTTTTAAAAATTGGGTTCTAAATTCTCTCTCCTCTTACCCCTAACCAACCCCTTGAGAAAGTAAACAGCATGGTATCAATTATACATGTAAAGTCATGAAAAATATATTTCCATATTAGTTATATTGCAAAAGAAGACACAAAAACACCAAGAAAAAAGTGAAAAAAGTATGCCTTAATCTGTATTCACAATTTATCAGTTTTCTCTCTGGAGGCGGATAATATTTTTCATCATGAGTCTTCTGGAAAGTTTTGGATCATTGTCTTGATCAGAGTAGCTATACCTTTTGCAGTTGATCATCCTTAAAATATTGCTGTTACTGTGTACAATGTTCTCCTGGTTCTGCTCACTTCACTTTGTATCAGTTTATATAAGTCTTCCCAGGTTTTTCTGAAACTGTGCTTCTTATTTGTTATAACACAACAGTATTCCATTGCAATCATATACTACAACTTATTCAGTTATTCCCCAGTTGATGGGCACCCTCCGATGTCCAATTCTTTGCTGCCCCAAAAAGGGCTGCTATAAATATTTTTGTTCAAATAGGTCCTTTTCCATTTTCTTCTATCTCTATGGGATACCTAGTTGTGCCATTGCTAGGACAAAGGGCATGCACAATTTGATAGTCCTTTGGGTAGAGTTCCAAATTGTTCTCCAGAATGGTTGGATCAGTTCACAACTCCACCAGCAGTGCATTAGTGTTTCAAATTGTCCATATCACTCCAACATTTGTCATTCTCCTTCTTTGCACGTTAGCTGATCTGATTGGTGTTAGGTGGTTCTCCGAGTTGTTTTAATTTACATTTCTCTAACCAGTAGTGATTTGGAGCATTTTTTTAATGTGACTATTGATAGCTTTGACTTCTTCTGAAAACTGTCTATTCATATCCTTTGACCATTTTTATCAATTGGGGAATGGCTTGTATTTTTATAAATTTGACAGTTCCCTATATGTTTAAGAAATGAAGCCTTTATCAGAGAAATTTGTTATAATCTCCCCTCTCTCCAGTTTTCTGTTTTCCTTTTAATTTTGGCTGCATTAGTTTTGTTTGTGCTAACCCTTTTAAATTTCATATAATCAAAATTATCCATTTTACTTCCTGTGATCCTCTCTCTTTGGTCATAAATTCTTCCCTTACTCATAGATCTGACAGGTAAATTTATTATATTATATATAAATATATTATAATATAAATTTATTAATTTATTAAGTGCTAGTATTTTTAAAAATATTACCTCATTTGGTCCTTACAATAACCCTGAGATAGGTGGTATTATTATCCCTATTTTAGAGTTGTAGAAACTGAGGCAAACAGAGTGACTTGCACTGGGGCATATATCTAATAAATGTCTGAGGCTCAGATCTTCCTGACTACTGGCCAGCTACTCTACCTTCTATGTTACCTAACTGTCCAAGAGGTGCACTGAGAGTTAATGGTATGGTATTCAGGCCTGGAATATAGTTATC
>CM053580.1:191428083-191449567 GCA_028627135.1 Pseudochirops cupreus | reverse complement strand
ATGTAATCAGACTCTTACAATATGCTCACTGTGGAGAAGTTCTGCGTAATTTCACATGTTCAGCCCGTATTTGATTGCTTGTCCTTCCAGTGGGGGTGGGTGACGAGGGAGGAAGAGAAAGAATCTAGAATCTAAAGTTCTATAATCAAATGTTAAAAATATATATGTATATATATACAATTATTATTATTATTATTATTCACTACATCCAACTGGAACTTGAGATACACAGGCACTGTGGTAGGGAGATCCATCCTGCCCTACCAAAAAGTCAGAGGGGTGAGAGGGGAAGGCATAGGAGAGAATAGATTGGGGGAGGGTTTATACAATGGGATGGCTGTTTGGGGGCTGTGGGTAGGGGAAAGATGGGGAGAAAAATTGTAACTCAAAATTTCGTGGAAATGAATGATGTAAAGTAAAATAAAATAAATTTAAAAAAAATAAATGGAGAATGCTTAAATGATTTTATTATCATCAATAGCAGCTCAAAAATCATGTCCATCAGGTTTTTTTCAGTATCCTAGGAGACAGATTGTTAGGAACCTAGGAACTTGAACTTAATAGAGAGAGCCATGTGCCCTCTTACTATCTTATCACTTATCTTGGATTTTAACTCTGAATTAAATGTTTTTATTCTATCCTTCCTAGTCTGAAGGCTGCTCTCCTTGGTAGAAAAATCAGAAGCCAAGTAAGTATAGTAGCTCTGCCTTCCCTCTGTCACCCATTATTATTAACACTCCTATATCAAGCAATAGCCTCATTCTTTCTTTGGTCCCTCCGTACGTAGCCCTCAAGATTTCTCTCAAACGATCCATCCTGCCCTACCAAAAAGTGACATAGGAGAGAATAGACTGGGGGAGGGGGGAAATACTGGGATGGCTGTTTTGGGGTGGTGGGCGGGGGAAAGACGGGGAGAAAAGATGTAACTCAAAAAAATTTAATAAAGAATTTAATAAAAAAAAAAAAAGATTTCTCTCAAACCTCTAGCCTGGTTGCCCTTAACATCCATCACCAGCCCCAGCTCATTCTAAGCTTGAGCATCCCTGATAACAGTTTTTACAGGATGGTGTTACTCTTTTATATTTATCTTTAGTTACCCTGCACTTACCGTAGAGCTTCTGTACATGTCATTTTAAAATTTAGGCTGGTCGAAGAGCTTCTTATTCACCTGTGTTGTTTTCCTTAAATATTTTGCTTTTCTCTTCCTTGTTGAAATTTAGTGGTGTTTGGATAATAGGAATTTCATTCCTAAGATCATCCCATTTCTCTTGGACTGTATTCCCCTGCAAAATTTTAGACCATTGGATCCCACCTATTATTTTTTTCTGAATTCAGAGATTTGCTTTCTGAAAATCAAGGATGCATATCCAATTACGCCTAACTCTCCTCTCTTATCTATCATGAAGTCTAAAGTGGAATGACTCCTTCCTCCCAGGATCCCATCATTTTGAATTTAGTAACCAGTTCTTCTTTACTTGACCAAATTATGTTTCTTTCTTCACCTTTTGAAGAATGAAATCATCATTAAGGCAAATAAAAAATGTATTAGGTGCTCTGTTTTTAGCAGAGAGAGAAAATGAGTATGTGTCTGGATAGTTGAAGCCTCTGTGACTGCTCTATTATGATTCTATACTGGATTTGTAAGGTTTTCTAAATTTATCATCATTTCTTTCTTTTGACTGGCTTAACCAGTAGCAATAATCCCAGAACAATATGGCTTCTCTCTCCATTAAGTCTTATAAAGTCTTATATGCTGACTACCTTTGATTTGTGGATTTCCTTATGGGAATATAGAAGCAAATTCTATTTTCTTTTATCGTTAAACTATTAATTTTTAATTTAATTTTAAAAATATAATTGCTTATAAGATAAATGAGAGTAAACTGAATCACTGGAAATGATTACTGTATTGTGATACTTGCATTTGATGTAGGAAACATAAAAATGAATGCCATATCAGTTAGTTTGGGAATTTGTCTGGAAACAAGGTCATTTTAAGGGTATAGAAATCCTTGCCTATATCTTTTATTTGTTGCTTTTTGGAGGGGGAAGGCAGGGTAATTGGGGTTAAATGACTTGCCCAAGGTCACACAGCTAGTACATCTTAAGTGTCTGAGGTCGCATTTGAATTCAGGTCCTCCTGACTCCAGGGCCGGTGCTCTCTTCACTGCGCCACCTAGCCGCCCTTGCCTATGTCTCAATAGAAAAAAGCATACCAGGTTCTTCTTTTAATATTTTCTTTTCTTATAGAAGTTATTATCTAGAGTCTCCAGTTTATTATACAGGATACGATCTTGGTTTCAGCCAATTCTCAGTGGAGAAGCTACTAATACAAAAAGTATTTTATATAATATAAAACGTCACATCAGATGAACAGCATTAGAATATTCCATTTGGTTGACTTTCATTAATTTCTATAGCTGCCTAGCGTCTTCCAAATGTCCTAAAATCATATTTAAGTGATGATCATAAGCCTCAAAGTTCTAGGTCATTTCTCATTTTTACATAGGAGTTAATCACCATTTTTTGTGTCCCAGACTCATTTGGCAACCTGATGAAATATATAGACTAATTCTCAGAATCATGTTTTTAAATGCATAAAATTCTTAGGATTACAAGTAACACCTCTTACATTGAAATATTTTTATCAAAATGTTAGAAAACAAGTTCACAGAGCTTAGGTTAAGAACCAATGATCTAAACTGAACCAGGTGAGATCCAGATCTCCTCTACCATGTTTCAAATCATGTTTCAAATACAGGTTCTAACCTGTTTATTTTAAAAAGTATCTCTGTTGAGAGCCATATTCTAATCCTTGATGATACCTCTGAGATTGAATTTAACTGTATTAAGAACTCTAGCTCAAAAAAAAATAAATAAATGAATCAATCAATGAATAAATGAATGAATGAATGAATGCATAGATAGATTAATTTTTTAAAAAAAGAACTCTAGCTCGTCTGGTTTATTGTTGATAATTGTGCATATACATACTTGTTTATAGACATTTGGGCACAAAAGTTGTATTAATGCTCCACTTTTTTAGAGAATTTGTCTTGCCAATGACTGGTCCTTTCACTGACACTCTTCTTCCTCTGTGTACCTGTTGTTCTTTATAGCCTACTTTTTATATATACATGCGCCCTCTCTTCTGGTTCGCTCTCCATTAATTGCTGAATCTACTACATCAAATCTAAAAGTCTCCAGACACATATATTTTACTGGTTCTTGTTAGAAGTATTTTACCTAATGCTACAAGCCTGCCTTTCCTCTAGCTTGTAATCCAGGTTCTGTTTTCAGATGTCCTATTTTCAATTAGCTAATCATTTCTAATATTCCCCTTTATTTTCTAAAGATGCTGCCTTCAACTGGCAAGACAGTGCCATCTGTGCCCCTAAAGTCTTCAGTCTCTCAGCCACACAGTGTTGTAATATCTACTAAAATGATATTCAGACCTTTAAAAGACCTTAGAAAACAACTTGCTCAACCACCTCATTTTACAGATGAGAAAGCCAAGATCCAGAGAGCTTACGTAATTAGCCCAAGGTCACACAGAAAGTAAACATAACTGAGATTCAGACCCTGAAGTCAAAGCCAGGTGCTCTGACCCCAAATCTAATCTGCTTTCTACTACACCATGCTGCAATGATATGCAGTAAAGCCAGCTGTGTAAAAGACAAAAAAAAAATGTAATTCTAGGAAAGAGAAGCAAAGGTGTAGTGGAGGGAGGGAAGAATGATGGACATACTTAAAAACTATTACATGAATTAAGTAGTAATACTTTTTTCCCCCCTCTTCCCCCAAACCACTATCCCATGAAAGCCAACCAATATAAGGTCAAATCTTGAACCTGGTGATCTGAACAGGACATGTAGTCAGTCTCACAGAGCAATCTGTTTCTGAGAGATGTGTCAGGTTCCATGGCAGCTATTCTGTAAGAATGCATCTCTTAAGTGCCCCTGTTTTTATCACTATACTCTCTAGAATAAAACATAGTCTTGAAGGGGTTATAGATCACTCAGGGAAGAACAGCTTATAGAGAGTGAAAAAACATAGCCTGTTTAATTTTCTTGGTATCACTCACTCAATAAGCATTTAACAGACCCTCAAGATTTTAAAGGATCATAGGCATCGATCTATTAGGGCAATGGCTGTCAGGGGATGTGCCATAAAATTCTGGAGGTTATGTCTTTACAGATCAAAGAAAATGCACAAATAATTTTAATAGAAATTTTACTTATCCAGAATGTGTAGTGTGGTAAGTATTCATAAACTAAGCAAAATTGAGCTATTAGACATACATACTAACTTCAAAATACATCCCACCTTGGACTCCCTGAGAACTAGCAAAAGAGTCTGGTATTATTGAAAGGAAACTGCTGCATAGCTAGAAATTTTGGTGTCTCTGGCAAACATAAGAAAATGTGTTCTCATGTTGATTTTGTAATTCATGATATGAAAATAAATACTTTAAGGAGTAAGGAAGACATAGTTAGTTGAGGGGACAGAGGAAGTGTTCCTATTGTGCTCATGAATAATAAATGGTCAAAGCATTTAACGGATTTCTATTAATTTCTCATTAGATTTTCTATTAGATTTCTACAAACTATTTCTATTAACTAAATTCTATTTTAATTATTATTCTTATTAGGTATGTGCTAAACTTAAGGGTTTTTGCTTAAAAAGAAATTGCGCTAAATTATTGTCTTTAAATATCATTGCCAATTTCAGAAAAACCTCAAAAGACTTACATGAACTGATGCAAAGTGAAGAGAACAGAACCAGGAGAACATTATAAACAGCAGCAGCAATATTATTCAATGAAGAACTATGAATAACTTGGCTATTATCAGAAATACAAGGATCTAAGAAAATCCCAAAGGACTAATGATGAAGCAAACTATCTGCCTCCAGACAAAGAACTGATATTGTTTGAACACAGACTTAAGCATGCTATTTTTTACTTTCTTTCTTTCATTCTTTTTCTTTTATTCTAGTCTTACTATACAAAATAACTAATACAAAAATGTTTTATGTGATTGCACATGTATAACCTATATCTGATTGTTTACCATCTCAGAAAAGGGAGGAAGGGATAGAATTTAGAACTCACAACTTTTTTTTTAAGTTTAAATTTTTTTTAATGTGTAATTGGGGTAAGAATAAAATATATTTTAAAATTAAATAAATAAATATCAGTGCCCTGGGACAATGTACTCGTCACCTTAATCTGGTTGTAAACGTGCCCAGAGCAATGAGTTCATCATTACATCACCAGACAATAAGTTTCAATGAAAACAAATGAAATTAGATTTTTTCTATTTTTTTTATCTGTGACACTCCAGTATAGTTTACTTTGTTTACCATCATTATCTCTCACTCTTTTACTACAATGCTACTTATTCAAGAAAGGTTTCTTACCATCTCTTTTCATATTTGTCTTCCTCTCCCTATGTCTACATTGATACTCTGCTAGATTTGTGAATTCACTAATATGAATACTTCAGATTCTAAGGACCTCAATACCTTCTTGTGCTATAAGATTCTCATTTTATATTTTTCCATAAATCCTCTAGAAATGAACCACCCAACATACCAGAGACCTTCCTCTGACCTTTAGGCTCTCAGAGCTTCCAGTGCAGCATTTAAGGTATCTTTCATTCTTGATATATGACCAGCCACCTAAATTTTCTAATCATACATGTATTCTATAATGTCTATTACTCCACTTCTTTGTTGATGTTGTTGTCATCCAGTTATTTCAGTACTGTCTGACTCTCCAGGATCCCATTTGAGGTTTTCTTGGCAGAGATATTGGAGTAGTTTGCCATTTCCTTTTCTAGCTCATCTTACAAATAAGGAAATAGAGGTAATCATAGTTAAGTAACTTGACCCAAGGTCACAAATGTCTAAGGTCAGATTTGAACTTAGAAAGGTGAGTCTTCCTGACTCCAAGACCAGAACTCTATCCACTGCATTCCCCTAGCTGCCCCTATTCCACTTATTAAACCCGTCATGACATGTTGCAGCTAAGTTACATTCAGCATGCATTTTTTCACTGCATTTCCATTTACTTTAATTTTGAGCCCTCCTAGATTATAGAGTTCCATAATTTGCTAAAACATAGCATCACTAAGAGAACATTGTTAAGGGATAAGTGCCATAATCTGAACAACATACATTTTTCATCTACCTTATGGATGAAGAATTGTGGATTTCATCAAGGAAGTAGTAAGATGTTCTACGGCTCAATGAATTCACTATATTTTCTGGGATTATGGGGTATATAAGACACCTCCCTATCAATAAGGCATACTTCTTTTGTTTGGACTATGTACAGAACATCTTGTGTGCTGCTAGTGAATACTTCAGACAAATATATACCTCTATGCTTTACTTATTTTTATTTTTAACACTTGAGATCTATACTCAGCAAATTCCTAAACAAAGTTGCCTATGTAGTCACATTTATTAGAGATTCTGATCTTATTTTAATATACGTTTACTTTGTTTGAGGGGAGACCACAAAGCTCTATTTTATTCTACTCAAATTATTTTTTAAATCAATCAAAAATTAAACACTGCAAGAGATTATATTCTCAAATCTTCATAGAGGTTTCAAAGACCACAAAGATGTGGTCTACTATAGAAAATCATCCATGTAAGCTTGCGTCTTCCACTATTAAATTTTCATCAAAAATACCTTTGATGTTTGCAATAGACCATTCTCTCCAAGAGGTATCTTCCTGATCATTTGTATTGGGTGGAATCTTTTCCATTCTTTTGGAAACTTCTTTTTTTGAAACTTTGTAAAGTCTGTGTACCATTAAAGTTGTGTCATTATCTGAATGCTCTTAAAGATTCTTCAGTTTCAGTTTCTGTCCCTTGTTAATCATTTTTGTTCCATCTTTTATAGTCAGAAAATGATTCTCCCTGACAGAGAAAACAGAAGCAGAAGAAAAAGTGGGTAGCTAGTTCTTCATTCTTTCTGTCATTTTATCCTCATCTCAAATGTCCTAAGCAGTGTTTCTATCTCTTCTTTCATCTTCCACTTTGCCTCTAGCATAACTCAAAGAATTCCTTTATGTTATCCTTGGCATTCATAACTTACCTCAGCTATTTCTGGGCTTCAGTATTCTTAAACACTGACGAGTCCAGGTAATGTAACACATGTAGAATGCATCTGGAAAAACTGGCCATTCTCAGAGTTCCTTGAGAATCCAAAGCTCCTAATAAGAGCTTCCAAGCCTCATCTCATGAGAAATGGAAGGAAGGGAAGCTCCAACCTTTTCTCCAACCCAGACAACTGCAGCCATGAGCACATGAAAAGCTGGACAATGTGTCTCACTTGGGCAAGCCTGAGACTGAATCTAGAGCCACGGTTCTTTCCCTTTTTGGGTGACTGAATTTCAGTTTCATGATGATCCAGGCTTGACGGTGACCCTGTGATTTTGAGAGATCCAGATGTCCTGGATCCTTCAGGCAGAACTGCTTGGGAGGAGAGGGGAGGAGTGTTTCTGCATTGGATGTAACAAATGAAAAGAGAATGAACTCAAGCTCTGGCCTGGCTAGCCAGTAGACATGGATTTTGAGGGGAGAGTATAGAGCTGAGGTATAATGAAATAATGCTTATTTAGTAGTTCTACTTTACATTCTGCTGAGTTTTAAGTATCAGAAACCTGCGGAGAGTGTAACAATGGTTATAAGTTCTTATTGAATCCTGTTTTAAATCTTTCTGTCAATGCCCTCCTGTGAGTCTCCTGAATACCTGATTCATATTATATATACACTGAGTACCTTTCTACTCCTAATCCTGCCCCTACGAGGAAACAATGCCATGAGCCAAATCCTAAGTCTTAAATTTACAAAAAAATTTCTAGGGCATTGGGGTGAGGAACATAACAAGCCAAAAATAAGGACAAGGGGCCTGCCTCCTTTCATGAGAGGCCAGGGTCTCCCAGACAATCAACAAACATTTATGAAATGCCTAATATGTGTCAGGAACTGTGCCAAGCAATAGGAATGCAAAGAAAGGCAAAAACATAGCTCCTGACTACGAGGGGCTCACATTCTAACATCTGCTCACATACAAACAACTAGGAACAAACAAGACAGATGCGGTATAAATGGGAGGTGATCTCTGGGAAAGGTACTAGCAGTAGGGGGAATCAGGAAAGGAATCTTGAAGAAAGTGGAATTTGAACTGAGTCTTGAAAGAAGATGGGGAAACCAAGAGGTGTCACCAGTTCACAGTTGGTTGATGATTCTTTTCTATTCTTCCCCAACTATTTCATGTAGCTAGCTATATGATAGATAGACATATAGATAGAAAGATAGATAGATAGATAGATGGATGGATAGATAGATAATAGATAGATAGACAGACAGACAGATAGATAGATACATAGATACATAGATGGATGGATGGATGGATGGATGGATGGATAATGGATGGATGGATAGATGGACAGATGGATAGATGGATAGATAGATGGAGACAGAGATATATCTGACATACATATGTATATATGTATCTATATTTCATGCATGTGAAATATGCTTATATGCATTGTATAAAAATATTTATATCCATATTTTTGGCAGCCAAATACTGGAAAATCATCAATCAAAATACTGACACTCACCAACTGAGTAAATACTCAACAAACTGTGGCACATGAATACAATGAATTATACTGTGTCATAAAAAATAATGAACATGAAGAATCAGGAGAAATATGGAAAGACTTACATGAACAGAGTCAAAGCAAATAAAAAGAACCAGGAGAACAGCATATCCATTTGCAATAACAGAAATGAAAATATTAAAAGCAATCTAACAGTTTAAATAAACCGGTCAACCCGAAAATATTTTTTTAAAACTACCTAATTCTAATTATAATCAGTCTTAGCCTAAGAAAACAGATGATGAAACATAAATCCCTCTTCTCCGTTGAAAGGCAGGGGTTTAGAGGTGTAGGATATTGTGCCATCAGTGTTTGTTGGCTAGGCTTAATTGCTTTTCTTTGTTAGAAGAGAGAGAGTTAGAAGAGAGAGAGTTAGAAGAGAGTTAGAAGAGAGAGAGTTAGAAGAGAGAGTTAGAAGAGAAAGAGTTAGAAGAGAGAGAGTTAGAAGAGAGAGTTAGAAGAGAGAGAGTTAGAAGAGAGTTAGAAGAGAGAGAGTTAGAAGAGAGAAGAAAGAGAGTTTGTGTGTGTGTGTGTGTGTGTGTGTGTGTGTGTGTGTGTGTGTTGTATTGGCAAATGATTACTGGAAAACCAAAATGACACCAATTAAAAACAGATAAATAAAAGGATGGCTTACGCACATTTCAGCAGAGAAGCAGCCCTCTCTGAGAGACATCACGGAAACCTCAAGAGCAAGTCATGTCAGACTAGCCCAGATTCCTTTTTTGACCAAGTTACTAGGTTAGTTGATCAGGTAAATGCCATAGACATAGCATACATGAATCGTAGCAAATTCCTGGGCAAATCCTTTCCTGATATCTTTGTGTAGCAGTTACAGAGATATAAACGGGACAATAATACAAATAGGTAAATTGGGAATGGACTAAGTGGTCTTTTTGTCAATCATTTAGATGAAGTCATAATGAACCTGATTAAATTTTCAGATGAAACAAAACCAGCAGAGAAAGCCAACAAATTGTACAACAGAATCGGTATCTAAAAAGATATTGTCAGGTTGAAACAGTGAGCAAATCTAATAAGATGAAACACAATGAGGAGAAATGCAAAATCCCTACTTGGTTCGGAAGCTCAAAGGTCAAAGTATAGAATGTTGCAGAACAAAAGGCTTTTGAAAAAGTGCTGTGAGTTTGAGGTGACAGCAAACTCAGTGAATCAGAAGTGAGACAAGGTGTCCAAAATCCTGTAATCTTGGGCCGCATCATTAAAAATTAAAATAACTGATGTTCACATGAGCATTTTACATGCATTATCTTAAACTGAACTTAAGTACTACTGGTATTATTATTATTTCTATTTTACAGGTGAGGCAGAGAGAAGTTTATGTGACTTGACTGTGATTACATACAGCAAATTAGACAGTGTAGGAGGCAGATATTAAACTCAGGTCTCTCTTGACACCATCCAGGTTTTTGAAGATTACTCCACACAAATACACTACCAAGCACGTGCTTGCACTCTGTCCTGGTCAGACTACATCTGGATATTATAATCAGGTCTAGGTACTAGCTGGCTTAATTTATTATATTATTAATATATGATAATATATTACATGATATATTATTACATATTAATATAATATGATAATATATTCTATTATTTTCAGGTCTGGGTAATATTGTGTAGATAGGAAAAAATCGATGGTTCAAGTCAATTCCATTCAACAAAACTGAATTCAATCCAATTAACATCTATTAAGTGCCTACTGTGTGCCCAGCACTGTGTATGAGTCACTCTGTTAGGTGCAGGATTACACAGACTAAAAAAGGGCGTCTATATTGTCCTTGTGAGATCTAACAGGCACAGAAAGAAATGAATGTAAGGCAATTTATGAAGTAGAAAGCACTCACAATTGGAGAAATCAAGGAAAGCTGCATGGAGGTTGGAAGGAGGAGGAAAGGAGTGAGGGAGAAGAGAGGGGAAAGAGAGAAAGAGAAGAGAGAAGAAGAGAAAGGAGGGGAGGGGAGAGCTGAGCGAAGCCTTGCAGGAAGAAGATGTGAAGATAAAAAAGGGAGCATATTCCAGGGAAGGGGTAAGCAGGAGCCAGCTAGTAAACTTGCCACCCAGAGTCCATTGTTAAATTTTTCAGTGTGAACATTTACACCTTGGAGGCAAATGCTACAAATCAGAACTTGATCAATTGTTTGGTTGACCACGTAGGCTTTTAAAAGTGATGGAGAAAATGTTAATAATGCACAGTAAACTTAAAAGTGTGTCCTGTGTTTTAGGAGGTAGGGCAGGTAGGTGGCACAGTGGATAAAGTGCCATGCCTAGAGTCAGGAAGATCTCAGTTCAAATTCGGCCTCAGACACGGACTAGCCGTATGACCCTAGGCAAGTCACTTAACCCTGTTTGCTTGAGTCCCTCAATTGTTAGATGAGCTGGAGAAGAAAACAGCAAAATACTCCAGTGTCTTTGCCAAGAAAAGAATCACACAGAGTCATGACGAGTCAGACACACCTGACCCAAGAAGCCATGTTATAGGAGAGCCAGTTTGTTAAATAGGTACCAGCACACCTTGAGTAGAGGAGATGGCTTGAGCGATATCATGGAATGTTACGTACAAGAAATAGCTAAGAGTCCTGAAATGCCGGGAGAGAAGGGAAATCATGGGAGATGAGTCTAGAAAGGTTGGCTGGATCCAGATTGTGGAGCCTCCTAAGATGGACAGAAGACAGGAACTACAACGGTCACCCATCAATCTTAGTTAGAACGAAAAAATCACACGAGAAGAACTGCAAATGTTTAGAGAACACGAGATTTAAGAGGACGGAATAGCTGTCTTCAAGCATTTAAAGGGCATTGTGTGGAAGAGACCTGGTTAGCTTGGCCCTAGGGGGCAGAACACGGGGTAGTTGGGATGAAAAACCTGATCCAAAACTTAATCAAACACTCAGAGGCTTCTCTAGGTAGAAACAGAATGGATTTATGCAGTTCTTGCAAGAAAGGGAGCATCACCTTCACCAGGACCAACCAGTGGAGGGAGGCTGGTTACAGAAAGCAAAAACGTGGTAAAATACCCTAATGCAAGCAACCCCTCCCACTGACCTTACCCTCATTGGCTGAGAGCTCGGCCTCACAATCTAGCATGGGAATTTATCCAGATACAAAGAACAGGGAAACAATTTTTAACCAATGAAAAGCAGTGAAAGCATTTGATACCTTATTTGGTAGTGGGTGAAAGCAGGGGAGGGGTAAGTTTGCCAAAAATGAAACTTAGGCCTAGCTGCAGCCGAAGCCTAAGTACAAAAACAAAACTTAGGCCTAGCTGCAGCCGAAGCCTAACTACAAAAACGAAACTTAGGCCTAGCTGCAGCTGAAGCCTAACTTGAGTTTAGAGCACTGTCTCCATTTTAGGGTATAGTCTGAGAAATTTTCACCACTCTCACACACTACAGAACGACAAATTTTCATTCAGTATTTGGGGGAGGAGTAGTAATTGGAGCTATCCAAAAAGTAACAGGCTGCTTTGGTGGCTTCCTAGGCACTAAAAATCTTTATGTAGAAACTGGCTCATCACTTAGGGAAGTAAAGAGAGAATCCCTCCCCCGCTATGGAGAGGATTAGAACAAACGACTTATTCTATGATTCTGCTAGTTTATCTTACTGGGTATATGGCCTTCTGGGCTTGGCAAACTTTCCCTTCAGCAAACACCCCCAAGGATGCACCAGGGAATGTATCAGCTACATGTCACTAACACACAGCAGAAACTTACCATTGAAAAATAGAAGCAAACTTTCAGAAAATTCAGATTTGAAAAAAAATCCCCTTTCCTTCCTGTATCTTCAGCATCTATTCCCACTTACTCCTTGCCCTCATTTTGCAAATATCAAGCTCTTCCCAATCTGAAAAAGCCTCTCCTTGATCCCATCCAGCTGCCTCTACTTCTCCAATTCACCCCTAAACTTATTTAGAATGGTCTTTATACCACACTTTTCCAGTTCTTCCCTACACACGCATTCCCAATCTCTTACAGTCTAACTTCCCCCATACCCGTTAACAGAGATTGTCTTCTTAAAGATTGCCAATGACCTCCCAATCACCAAATTCAATGGTCTTTTTCTCAATCCATAATGCTCTGTTGCATTTGACCCTGTTGATGTCCCCTTCCTGTTCAGTTCTCAACCTGTAGGTTATGTTCAATTTGTAACAATGGAAAATACATCCTGCATATCAGATATTTACATTACGATTCATAACAGTGGCAAAATTACAGTTATGAAGTAGCAACGAAAATAATTTTATGGCTGGGGGTCACCACAACATGAGAAACGGTATTAAAGGGTCACGGCATTAGGAAGGTTGAGAACCACTGTGTTAGGCTCTATTTCCAAGCATGTCTTGGAATCTGTGCTCCTGCCATGCTGGTTATCCCACTCAGATCTTAAACTCAACTCGTTCATCACCAGGATTGTTTTCTCTCTCCCTAATCCTATTTATTCTTCCACTTTAACATTTCAGGCTGTGACCTCACAATTCTCCCAGTCTCACAGGGCCAAAATCCTAATGCCATTTTTGACTTTTCAATTCAATTCAGTTTAATTCATCAAGCATTTATTTTTTAGATAAATTGTATCTTTTTATCACCAGTATTTCACCCTAGATCTCTCTCCTCCCCCTACCTACCTCAAGGTCATCTTATTTAGCAAACAATAATTTTAAGTAAAAAATCAGCAAAATTGATCAATGTATCCCCCAAAAATCTGAAAAATACATATAAAGTTCCAAAACAATGGACCTCCCACTTCTGCAAAGGAAAGGGGTAGGGGTGTCTTCTCCTTTCTCTTCTTTGGGGTCATGCTTTCAACAAGCAGTTATTAAGCAACTTGTATGGGCCAGGAACTATGCTAGGTGTGGGGGAAAGAAACTCAAAAATCAGGTGGTCCCAATTCTCAAAGAACTTACATTCTATTGAGGGGAAATAAAAAAACATGTAAAAACTAAATGTGAACCGCATGCCAAGTAATTTCTGAAATGCAAGGCACTAGCAATATACAGGATTTGGGGGGACTTCCTATGGAAGGTACCTCCTCTCTGCTCACTCTCTATACCCCAAGAACTTGTCCTTTGCACTCTGAATATGGCTGTTGCCTAGAATGCTTAGAATATCCTCTCCTGCTTTAAAGCTTCATTTCAATGCCACTGCCTCCATGAAGACTTCCTTGCTTCCTCCTGTCAGTAGTGACCATCCCACTTACAGGGATATGTTAGTAAATAATTAGCAACCAGGTCTCAAAAGCTCAGCAAACTTTTAAATTTAATCTGCATTATTTTCTGCATCCCTTTCTTAAATCTAAACTATCAACAAAACAATTCATCCAACCCTGCTTTGCAACTTTAGTGGATTTCAGTGGGGTAAATGTTTATAGTGAAAATTTCACAATCAGACTGTTGAACTGGTTCCTTTCCACCCCTGCCCTTAAACCTCTTCACACTGAGCTTTAATTTGCAATTCTTTCAAGTAGCTAGGTGGAATAGTGGATAGAGTGCCAGGCCTGAAGTCAGGAAGACTCATCTATCTTCCTGAGTTCAAATACAACCTCAAGACAACTGTGTGACCCTGGGCAAGTCACTTAACCCTATTTCCTTCAGTTTCCTCACAGGTAAAATGAGCTGGAGAAAGAATTACCAGACCACTTCAGTATCTTTGCCAAGAAAACCCCGAATGGGGTCATAAAGAGTCAGACAGGACTGAACAACAACAACAAAGTACTTATTATACGGCATTGTAAGGTTAAGAGCAATTGAGTTCAGTAAACATCTGTTTAGGGCCTAGTATTCCTATGGTACTGGTGGTTCTGTGTTTGTGGTTTATTCTGCCAAGCATTTATTAAGTGCCTACTATATTCTAGGCACTGTGCTAAGCTCTTTACAAATATTATCTCATTTGAACCTCACATCAACCCTGGAAGGCAGAGGCTATTATTTCTCTCTCCATTCTACAGTGGACGAAACTAAGGCAGGTGGAGATTAAGCGACTTGCCACAGCTAGCAAGTGTCCGAGGTCATATCTGAACTCAGGTCTTCTTGACTCCAGGCCCAGCATTCTAACCATTGCACCCTGGACATGCTACTAGAGGGGAACTATGTCATATAAACTTTGCTTCTCCCTCAGAACCTAATCCAGTAGCCTGCACGGAGAATTAATCAGTTTTTTGCTTTAATGAGTGAAGAGCTTGTGGTAATCAGTCTCTCCAGCCTGGCTTGTGATCAAATCATTTTCTATATAAGATAGCATTAATAATAATGGTGTTAATATTAGCAATACGATGGGCAATCTTGTGTTAAGTGACGTAGGGCATGGGATGAGGTTCAAAGAACACAGAGGCAGCTAAAAGATGGCCTTTAAAAGAATTAATTGAGCAGAGAAATTTTTTAAATAGATAAAAATGTCTTATGCATTGTCATCATACTAGCCTAAGCAACAGCATTTTGCAAGAGTCACTAATACGTTATAATCCAACCTGAGTTACTGGTTGACCCCAGAGGCATTAACTCACCTTAGCAGCAGCTACTTCCTATTAGCCACATTTCTTAGAGCATATGCACAGACATTGTTCCTATGGAACTAAATGCCCTCTGCACCATGATCACCTAACTTTGTGTTTTCGCAACATCAATTAACGTTAGATTGCATACGTCTGTGCAGGACACATAAATAACATGCCGAGAAAACTCAGACAGATCCATCAACTGTAACTATTGATCAATAAGAACAGAATAAAATTTCCAAGATGGATTATATAAATGGGGGGGAAATGTTATTGGGTATTAGGAACAATTAGGAGAATACAGAGAGAATAAGCTTGGAATAGAAGCTATGTGTTACATGCACAATACAATTTTAGAGGTCCATTTTTGGAGGCTAGCAAAATTTCTTTGGCTGTAATGCAACTGAATATAGTAGGTGATTGTCTAGAGATACCTCCTAATAAAACCAATTTTGCTTTTACTCCCTTGTAGTTGGAATATTTCCACAAATCCTAGCCCAAAGAATTTTTCTACCATTTATTTAAAAAGAAATATAGCAGACCTTAGACACTCCAAAGAAGTCCCAAATGAGACAACATAATTGAAATGCATGAGCTAATATTGCCTGTTGCCAGGAAAACAAGTATTCCAATATCTCTATGCTCCAAGCATCAATGTAGCATCTTTCCTGAAGCTTTGGGGAGGTCTTTAAATACAAAGACAACAGCTCTCTTGGGCAGTGAAATAACACTTTTCCACTGTGGCATCGATCTTGGTTCTTAAACACCACCTGGGTAAAAACAGTAAGGGCAACACAGAGAACACACCTGTCACTTTACAAAGACCACACACACACACACACACACACACACACACACACACACACACACACACACACGACAGCCCAAAGACTTCAGGAGCCTGAATTTATTGCAGCCAGATTGTATGGCAGCCCTTGTCTTTCCAGCTGCAGTCCTCATAAGCTTTGGTGAGTAAGACTCAAATTTCAGCTCAATTTTGTTTCAACTGTTTAAATCCAGTCTTATTCTCTCCAACTATTCAATGAAGATTCTCACAATTTTTTACTGTTCTAACAATTCTCTACTAGCTGTTATCACTCAAGATAACAGTGCCAGAAAGAAGCAAGAGTGACTAAAAACTCTGCTCTAGCACTTGCTGGCTGGATGACAGACTCACCTCCATATTCCCAGGAAAAAAATAACATGAACATAAACAGATCCTTCAAGGAAAGGGGAAATAAATGTCTGTGTGTGTGAGAATGTGTATGTTGTGTGTGTATTCACATATATACATACACACATATGTACATATATATGTACATATGTGTGTGCGTGTGTGTGTATATATATATACATTTATATATAAATATATACCTGAAGTAGCAAGTAAATCCTTGAGCCAAAAGGTCATTGGAATGAAGAAACAGAGCTGTCAGACACTACCTTTAAGTCCCCTGAAGAATAAATTCCCCTAGACAGCTAGGAGAAAAATAAAGTTGACATATATTTATCAGACCACCATAAAAATCAACCAAGAACTGAGTGCCAATTATGTGCCCAGCACAGAAATTGTAGGGGATATAGAAAATGGAGTAAGACTTCCAGTCTCTGTCCTCAGGGAGTTTATAATCTAATTGGCTAAATAAAGTTTAAATATATGAAATAATTAGTGCATAGTTCACATAAACAAGTAGTAAATTGTATAGTACAGAGCCAAAACACTTAAGGAATTCAAAGAGAGGACTTTATCATGGGAAAGGAATTGTCAGGCAAAACTTCAGAGAACAAAGGGGTCTTGGTAGTGTATCTTGAAGGATTTAAGTATTGGAAAAATGGAGAAAATATTACAGGCTATAAGCACATCATCAGCAAGATGATAAAATTCTATTAGGACTAGCCAATATGAGCCCAGACCCTGAGTACTCATGGCCAAAAATGTATTCCCAAAGTTCTATGTTTTTGGATTGGAACCAGGCAGGGAATATCCAGACTTGTAGAGCCCAGTAGGAAGGGAAAATCTAAGCATACTCCTTCTGTTACAGATATAAAAGGTTATATCATAAAGAAATGACATAAGAATGGAAGGAGATACTATTCACAACTAAGGATAGGGCAGAGTTCTTGACCAAACATGGGATAAAGTTAATTATAAAAGACAAAATGGATCATTTTGATGACACAAAACGCAAATTCATTGTGCTTAGATTTAGAAAACAGTTAATTGGGGGAGGAAATCTTTGCAGTCGATCTTTCTGGTAAAGGTCTGACAACTAAAGGAATTGATACATGTCACATTTTAATCATTTCTCTTAAGATTCTTGACCTTTTATTCTTTCATATGAATTTTATAATTTCTCTAGTTCTATAAAGTAATCTTTTGTATTGTGATCAATCTGGAACTAGAGCTATAAATTAAATATTGCCATTTATATTTGGGCAGCCCCACCATAAGCAGTCACTGTCTCTCCAATTCTTTGTCTTTATTTCTTCAAGTACAAGTTTTGTCATTGCATTCACATAATTCCTATGTGCATCATTGTAACTAGATTCACAGATATTTCATATATTCTGTAGCTATATTAAATGGGATTTTACTCTCCCTCTTGCAGCTGGGTTTTGTTAATAATATGTAGAAAGGCAGATTATTTTGCAGGTTAATTTTATATCCTAGGGGCGGCTAGGTGACTAGGTGATGCAGTGAATAGCACACCAGCCCTAGAGTCAGGAGGACCTGGGTTCAAATCCAGCCTCAGACACTTAACACTTACTAGCCATGTGACCCTGGGCAAGTCATTTAACCCCAACTTCCCCCTCCAAAGAGCAAATATATGTGTGTGTGTATCCTGCTATTTTTAAAGTTGTTTATTGTTTCAATTAATTTTTATTAAATTTCTAGTATTTTCTAAGTAAACCATAATATCATCTGCAAGAAGAGATCATTTTGTTTTTTCTTATATATGCTCATTTCCTCAGTATCTTTGTCTTGTCTTATTGCTATAACTAGCATTTCTAGAACTGTATCTATTAACAAAGGTGACAGTGGACATCTGTGCTTTACTATAGATCTTACTGGAAATATTTCTAGCATTTCTCTGTTACAGATAATGTTAGCTCTCCAGTTTAGATAGATACTATTTTCCATTCTAAAGAAAGACCTACTTATTGCTAAATTTTTAGTTTTGCTTTATTTTTTTTTGAGAAAGGAATGTTTGTTTTGTCAAAAGGTTGTGTTGTTGGTTTTCTCTGCATCTACTGATATGAAAATGTGCTGGGTTTGGGTTTATTTTGTTAATTGGTTTTGGATTGATTAAGACGGAGTCTCACTATCTCACCCAGGCTGAATGTACACTGATTACCCATGAGCTAAATCTATTACTGATTGGCAAGGGAGCTTTGACCTTCTCCATTCCCAAACTGGACTATTTTGTCCCACCTTAGCCTGATGACCTCAACCTCCTAGTGCCTCACTATTTGGTGCCAGATATAGTACAGATATACAGTCAACTTTAACCCTACTACAATTCAGAACTTTCAAGCTCAAGCAATAGACTAACCTCACCTTCTATTAACAGGCAAGCCCAACTGTTCATGTGCTACTTATGGGGTTTGTTATTAGTATGTTTTTCGTGTTCACATTTTCCCTAATATTAACCCATGTCATGGTATAAATCCAACCAGGTCATAACATATAACTTTTTAATATGTGGTCCCTTTGCTAATATTTTACTCAACATTTTTGTCTCAGCACCATCTTTGTCTCTTCTTTACACAATCCAGAATTGGGAATTAGCTCTGTCCCCCGCTGTGGGATTGACAGCCCTCAGTTGGACATTGGATATTGTGCTGAAAGCTGCCCTCTGACCTCCACTCCCTCCCCCAACACATAGACTGTCCTGTCTCTTGCTGTGATTCTGAGAAAAGGACTATATTCCAAGCTCATGGAGAGCTCCCAACAGTCAGTGCTACACTGGTCCTGTCTCTTACTATGACTCCTTCCAGAGAACTGAAGTCAGGCTTCTTGCATTCCCCTAAGAGGATGCTGCACAATGACCTATGGAAGATGGCTCTATGCCCATTTGCTACTAGGATAGTTAAGTCAAGAAGCACAGTGCTTGGCACACAGTGAGCATTTGATAAATGTTCACTGACTTGACAAACTAGGTTCTATTTAGAAGAGCTCCTACTGTCTTCTGTCTTTCCTGGCATGTCTCCTCACTGACCATCCACAGGCTTCTGGTTACCTTCCCGTGTGGTGTTGGATCTGATGGAGGAGTGGACCAGTGTTTCTCTTTGGCCTCTTCATCATTCACTGTTCCATGTCAGCCCTTGTAGACCTTTAATGGGGCATATATGGCAGAACTCAGTTCTTCTAGGACAGTGGTTCTCAACCTTCCTAATGCCGCGACCCTTTAATACAGTTCCTCATGTTGGTGACCCCCAACCATAAAATTATTTTCGTTGCTACTTTATAACTGTAATTTTGCTACTGTTATGAATCTATCTGATATGCAGGATGTATTTTCATTGTTACAAATTGAACATAACCCATAGGTTGAGAACCGCTGCTCTAGGACCTTTCACGGTACCATTTTAACCAGAAGTTGTTTTTCTATATTTTCTTAAGCAACAGAACACACTGAGCCATGCAGCCTCCCTTAGTGATATTTTTTTCATCTCTGTCCTCTGTACCTAATCTCTTCTCACTTTTATTTCCCTGCTCTATCTCTTTCTCCCCACAATTCTTTATGCAATGAATTACTTTGTTTGTTAACCTTTGAGTCACTCTCCACCATGCCACAGATTCTCACAGTAGGATCACAGAATTGAGAGCTGGAAGTAACCTTCCAGAGCATTCCTTTCATTTAGGAGGAAACCAAGGCTCAGAAGCAAAGTAACTTGCCCACATTCAAAGTGCCTTGCAAATAGTAGGCGCTATATAAATGCTTTCTCCTCTTCCACAGTAATAGTAAGTGGCAGAACTAGAATTCAAACCCTGGTCTCCTGGACGCCAAATCCAGTATGAATCTTTGCACCACAACATACACCTTCATGTACTGAAGTCATTAAGTAGTAAAGAGAAGGGAATAAGGGAGGGGAGGAGAGAACAAGCATTTATGCAGTGTCTATGATGGGCCAGATACTGTGCTAAACACTTATACTATTTCATTTAAGATTCACAACACCCCTGTGAGGGAGGTGCTGCTAATAGCCCCATTTTACAGCTGAGGAAACTGAGGCAAGCAGAGAATTTTTTTAAGCTAGTAAGTGTTTGAGGCTGGATTTAAATTCAGATCTTCCCGATTCCAAACCTAGTATTCTATCCACTGTGTCACCTGGCTTAGTACATTCCTCTGTGGCTTCTTCTTCCCCATTTCCTTACCACTCATGGAGGTGGACTGACCATTTGACTCTAGAAGCTGAGGGATGCCTATGCTTTTTAACCAATGCTATTAACCATGATCGTTTTTCCTAAATTTCTGGTTCCTATTCCCTGGGACCTCTAAGGAGGGGCACCCAGGCAAATAATTCTTAAGTATATGCCTCTTTTTAATAAATTGTGAAATATAAGAAAAAGATATGATCTTAGAAAAAGTGACTAAACAGTCACTTTAAAAAAAATTTACCATATATTCTTTTTTTTTATTGCTAGGGCCCCTCATATGTTTAAAATATGATCATCATTAAAACAATTCAGTGTACAATTCTACTTTTCAGGCATGCACACATCTATTATGCAAGGCAAAGTACATCTGTAGACGTTGAACCCTTATGTTCCAATTCAATCCACCTATTAATCATTTACAGTCTCATTGTGAGGCACAAAAGGGTACTAGATCCCTTATCTAAGGAGGGATAGAATTTGCTTTTCCCATTTCCTAATTTATATTAATATGGGCTTCATTCAGTAAGTAAAGACCTCTGAAAAGCTGGAGATGAGGTTGTTTTTCAACAACACATTAAAAAAAACTCTAAGGCATGCAAAAATAAGAAATTTTATCATAATCAAAAACGTCTTGTTCAATCCTCCACACATATTTTTTTCCCTTCCTGTTCCAGGCTGTCTGGAGGTTTTCGGCAGCAGGCCTACAGACATGGCTGGCTCTTTAATGGGGATGACCTCATCTGCACACCACACAGCTGCAAAGACACAAGCTGCGTGCACTCTGCTAGAAACAACAGATTTCTGGGGAATTTATTTGTTCACACATGAACAGTAAATCAACATTCAGCAATAAGTTGCAATAGGTTTTCACTTTGTGGGAAAGGCCTAACCACCCAATTTTTATGGG
>CM053580.1:191391528-191427983 GCA_028627135.1 Pseudochirops cupreus | reverse complement strand
AGCCCCAGCCCCATGAAGGACATGTCAAGTTTTCAACCAGAGTCTCCATTCACAAAAGAAAAATCTTTGCCTTTTATAGAAGGAAATCCAATAGGTCATTTTTGTGGGAAAAGGGGGCTCAGGCAGTGAACGTGAGAGTTTCCAGTGTAATAAGGACAATCTCAAAGAGCATGCTCAAAATTACTATTTTAGTTTCAGTCAACTACATGGAAGTTTTGGGGGCCCTATGCTTTAAGAAGACAGAGTCCCCTTATTGGTTGTTGAGTGGGATGACTCAGTGAATGTTTAAATGGTGCTACTCCTTCCTAATCTTCCCCTTTCCTTCCAGCTGTGAGTCATGCCAAGATTGTTTCAAGATGCTTCTCAAAAGGGGTATGGAAAAATCCCTACCTCAGCCACCATATGGCCATAAGCACAACAGAAAATAGATGAGACTGAGTCCGGACTTGGGCTGTCTCTATCATGTTTCCTGATCATAGGCAAATGAGTATCTATAACAAGATGGTGCCATCCAGGTTTAGAGGCAACTTCGTGAGTTTGAGAGGTCTGGTGATCCTAGGTTCCATTGGGTTGCAGCTGACCATTAGCAAAGGGAGAAGTGCTCTTGGAGAAGATCACCACCACAGATATTTGCCCAAGCTTAGTCCATTTTGCCAGAAAACATGTAAGAGTTGTTTGGATAATGCATAGCCAAGGTAAAAATAAAGACTGCCTGATCAGCAGTCCCTCACACTGCTTTATATTCTTATGACTGGTTGCCACAGAATCCTCTGATGAAGCTTAAGTATCTGCCTTGTGGGAATATTTAACAGTAGTTATAAGTTGTTACTAAATCCTGTTTTTAAGTTGTTTTCTCACTGTGTCTGCAATACAGGAAATTAATACCTTCCCCCTACGTGACTTAGAATGTACATTAAGTACCTTTTTATTCCCCAATTTGGGGAGGCACTAGACATGAGTCAAAATTTAAGTCTTAAGCAATCTGTACCCAGGATACCAAAGTGTGGGTTTAATGATAAAAGAGAGCCTAGCTCCCCTCTCTTCAGAAGGTTGTTATCTGTTTTGGAGGAGAGAATGAGCACCCCAAAAAAATTCCTTTTTTTTAGCACTTAGATTATAAACTCAAGCATAGATATGGTCTTCTGTTTTTGTACTTCCTATAATTCTTAACACAATACTCGACACAGAGTAGGTATGTGTAATAAGCTCTTATTTGCCAAATAAAACTATTTCTGCTATTTCATGAAATTCCTTAAATAAAATAAAGAAGAAGAGAAGCAATCTGGTGTATGATAAATTTAAACAGGGGTATTGGGAGACTCCAGTGTTACAATGGAAATAAAGAACTTCAAAAACCTGGAAGTACGATATAAAAGCCAGTTATTACTATTTTAGCCTACAACCAGGCCGCTAGACTGGTGATAACTTCATTCCCTGAGTTTTCTACTGTATTTCTGATGTGCTCAAGCAGAACGTATGGAGAGACACAAGGGTGTGCTGGTCAGTGTTTAACAACCTGGCTCTCAAAAAGAAAAGTATGCACACATGCTTTTAAGTTTAATCTGAATTACTGACACTTTCTTAAGTCTAGAAAATCAACAGAGCAATAATAATCAGGCCCTGATTTTCAGCAATTGCTGATTTCAGAAATGCAAATTTAACAACAGGATCTCACAAGATGCTTAAAGTTGGCTTCAGCACATCCCTAGATAGCGACCCAACCTTAGCACCATAAAGACCTGGGTATAATTCCTGTTTGTCTCATAAACTGAGTGACCTATAGAAAGTCACTTAATATCTCAATGCCCCCAGGAAATTTTCTAAAACTAAAAGTTACAGACCAATTACCAATCTGCATTTGTGGAATAAATTTCCACTCCAGGAATCCCCTGCACCAATTAAATGACAGATCTAGGAAGAGGAAAAGATATGAATTCATGCCTCCTCTGGATTTTCAAACAGCAGTATTCATTCAAACACTCCAGAGTCTTCAGCAGTCAACTGCAGTTATGATATTCCAAGTCCCCTTGATATGAAAACAGACTGAACCCACAAAGAAGGAAGACGTATATGTGATCTGACTATAAAGCAAGGACACATTTCCACAAGCCACACATGGAACTTTATAATTATTAAATCAAAGATGTCTATAATTTAAAGGGAAAAAAATGCTAGTCAAAGCTCTGGTCAAAAAAAGATGAATTCTTTTATCCTGTACCAGACTCCAGTCCTTTTTCCAGGAGATTCAAATGGTAAATGGGCAGCTAGGTGGTACAATAGATACAGCAAAGGTCTTCGAACCAAGAAGACTCATCTTCATGAGTTCAAATCGGCCTCAGACACTTGCTAGCTGTGTGACCCTGGGCAAGTCACTTAACCCTGTTTGCCTCAGCTCCTGATGCATCAGATGAACTGGAAAAAAGAAATGGCAAACCAGTCCAGTATCTTTGCCAAGAGAACCCCAAACTGGGTCACGAAAAGTTGGATGTGGCTAAAATGACTGAACAACAACAAAGGACAGGTGATTAACTGGTATAGTTGTTCTTCATATCAAGAATTATGGGAACGATCAACCCAACTTTCAGTCCAAAGCCCAAATTACCCTTACAATTCATTCATAAAACTCCTCATCAGGATACTAAGAAACAGGGAGTCCATATAGTTATCATCTTGAAAGTGAGCTAAGTAATTGCTCAGATTTAATCTAGGAGAAGCATTAGTGACATGCTAGGTAGAATACTGAACTTGGAGTAGGGAAATATAGGTTCAAATCCTACTCCAGACACTTGCGATGCAATCCTGGGCAAGTCAACTCAACAACTCTTAGTGGATCAATAAACATTTATTAAGTGCCTACTATGCACTGGGTTCTAAGTGCTGAGTTATCTTCTGTAAAATGGGGATAACAATGGGCTTAGCACTTATCTTACAGGGTTTTTGTGAGGAACAAATGAAATAACACTTTAAAGTTCTTTGTAAACCTTAAAGCCCTATCCATTGGTCAATTAATTAATATTATCATTACTACGATTATTGAAGAAATGAGTAAAGTGGTCTATATCCCAGGGGTTCCTTGGCGCTCTAAAGAAATGAGTTTCAAGATATCTCTCTTCTTCAAAATGGCTACATGAGGTAGTTCGGCAGAATGGTCTTATCCCTGAGCTGTCAAAGCAACTAGGAGGAACATGGAACAGAACTTCCAGTACTTTCAAAAAAAGGGAGGGGAAGAGGCTTATGAAAGGGGCCTGTAAGCCAAAGGTGTCAAACTCATGGCCTGCGGGTTGTATGCTGCCCACAAAATTCCCAAGTGAGGTGAACTAGATGAAAATATAATTAGGAAACGTTTAACAAAATAAATAAAAATATAGTAAAAAAAAAAACATAGTTACTATTAATTTGTGGTTTTTCTAAGTCAATGATCCCACAGGGATCCTCTATTTGAGTCTGACCCAACTGACAGAAGCTACATTTTACCCAGGTTATATTAGTCCCCTTATTCTAAGCCATTCAATATATCAGATCATTCAATAACATGGAGTCTGAGAAAGTGAGAAATAGACAAACTTGGATGTTTTCTGGACATTACCTTTAAAATAACTCTTAAAGCTCTTGGCAGTGTACTATGGTGCAAAGAACCTTGGATTTAAATTCAGGAGACTTAGTTCATTCAAACCCCAGCTGTTACTTGCTACCTAAGTAACACAGGACAAGTCACTTCCCATGTTATCTCACTTATAAAATAAGAGGGTTAGACTACATGATCTGTAAAGCTCAAAATTGATTAATTTGTTCCAAAAAGTAGTAGTTGTATCATTCATTAGTCTGGTAACATAACACATGGGATGGAAAAAAATCTTTAAAGAAAGATTCATTTTTGCATCTCTGTTCTGATGGTCCTTAAAGCCTAAAGTGAAAGGAATCATCAAATACACACACACACACACACACACACACACACACACACACACACACACACACACACACACATACAATCCCCATTGTTTTTCTTGGCCAGTCCAGGCAGTGTCAGATAGAAAGAGAAATATGTCATTGTAATAGTGAAAGACAGGAACATTGGCAGCAGATAACAGAGAATGCAAAATGCAAAGATCACGGGATATCAATAAGAAGCTAAGAGATGAGTGGAAAGGGAAAATATGCAAGGCAGGTAACCAACACACAAAAGAAGAAATTCCTATCAGGGGCAAATGGAGATAAAAGATGAACCATACAGCAATGTGAAATAAAGGATATTGTCTGCCTTCGTGCCTGTTTTGTACTGAACATAGTATAGTCATCAAGCTCTCATTCAAGTACTCTCTGTCCAATCCTAATTTATTCCCCTTTTCTTTGTTCCCTACTGTAACACTGTTCTGTTATTTGTCATCAAATTCTTTTTTATCCAGTTATAGATTAATATTTCTAGCTCCAGACTAAGTCTTCTTACTAGGTTACCTTGGGGTTTGTTTTTGTTTGGTGGGTGAAGTCTGGCCCTGAAACTTCATCAGGAAAGGGAATTCTTAGTATGTAAACTCCCTCCACCAATACAAATCAGCAAATCTGTCACTTACACTGTAAGCAAGTTGTCTGGGCCGTTGAAAGGCTAAGTGACTTAACCAGGGTCACGTAGGTAGTATTTGTGAGAGGAAGAACCAGAACTCAGATCTTCCTGTTTCCACAGCCGGATGTCTATGCTCAAATAATGCTGCCTTTCCCTTTTCTTGAATGATTTATCAAAATGATATGGGTCTTATATATAAGGGCAAAGACGAAGAGCAAAATCTTAATATGTAAAACATATTCATCAGGAACGTATTTATGAATATCTCTTTTAAGTATTTCCAAGTATAAATCATGCTGATAAAAACTCTGTGGCCTCTCAAAATGTTATCTTTGAAAGGCAAGCCTGAGCCTGAGTTTGGCCTACTTCTTTTGTGATTATTTTTCCTGATCTTAGACACAAATGAATATCTATTCCAAGATGGAGGCATACAGGCTTAAAGGTGACCTCATGAGCTTGAGAGACCTAAAGATACTGGATGTCCTCAGGTTGAAAGTGACTGGCAGAAAGAAGGGGCATCTCCAGCAACTCTTGAAGAAGACCACCAACAAGATAACTGGCCTAAACCTGGCTTGTTCAGACAGAAAACATGAAATAGGTGTTGTTTGGACATTGCAGAGCTGAGGGAAAACATAAAATAACTGATCAGCCTTTCACCACGTGGAATAGAACTTACATTTGTCAAATTAGACAGAATGCCCTCTCAGGAGCTCACTTTCACAGTCTAAATCCTCACTCAGTAGGTCAGTTCCCCAGAAGGGTGATTATTACTCTTTTGGAGGATTCTAGAGACAATTGGGCAGGCTATGTTTCTAGCACTGTCACTCCTATATTCCAGGGGGTATGTACCACATTAATATTTGTCAAAAAGACTCCAATTACCTTTCTCAAAAAGGTATTTAGTACAGTAGAAAAGAAGTGGTCACAAAACATTTCCTCTTTTCTCCAACCCTAGAGTGCATTCTCTCAAAATACACAGAGGCCAGGGAGAACAGATTTAATCCTTACAGTCATAGTAAAGATACATATGTAGAGAACATGTTGTAATGCTAATGGGAATTTGAAGATCTTCTCTGCCCCTTAATAAGCCTAAGGGAATTTGAAGATCTACTTTGCCCCCTAATAGGCCAAATGTAATCACATGGAGCCTATGGTGGGAAGAGTTTGTTGAAGGGTGGAGCACAGCCCATAGGAAGCTAGAAGTGAGAGCAGCTAAATGGTGGGAAAGAGAGGACAGCAGCAAGCATGTAGTTAGACTTGTGAGTGTTGGTTTGTGGGAAGACTAAAGGATAGTGTGGATCTCTGTGGTGTTATGGTGTATTAATTACTTAGCTACTATAATGGATTCAGCTTTCTGGTTTGGGAGTTCATTTTCTGGTGTCTGAATAAATGTTTTGCTTCTGTCTTCTATATGAAGAGTCTGTTATATTTTGTGATTAATAACTATGTTGGCATATTTACAGTCACCATAGGCACTGCGAATATTGTATTGGCACTACATTTGGTGACAAGGATGGGGTGGCAAAATATCAGACCTCCATTTGGAGATAGAAGGGATTTAGAAGAAGAAATGGATATCCCAGGATGGGAGGATTTACTTCATTCCTCCCTAGCAAGGGAGGAGGCTAAAAGTACAGGTTTCTTTGAAAACGGGGAAATGAGCCTACAGAAGGGAAAACTTAGAGATTTAGAAACATATTTGCAAAGAATACCAATAAAACTGGGGAGAGAACTGGAAGGGGTATGTAGAAGAGGATGGGTTTTACTAACAGGTTACCATATTATCCATAAAAGCAGGGACAAACTATTGAAAGAGAAAACTCAGATGGAGAAGAAAATAGCTGTTTTGAATGAGAAATTTTCTTCGTTACAGCATTCAGGCTCTCCTTTAGACGAGCAAACTGGAGGATCTCAGGTGGTAGCAGAGAAGGCTGTTGTGGGTTTGGCTCAGAAAAAGAAGCAGAAAAGTAACAGCAGGAAAGTTCATACAGTTTTGGCAGAGGCTGAACCTAGTTGCCCTGGTAACAACTGCCAGGAGAGTGCATGGGTGGGAAATGATACAATGTTACATGAGGAGGCTTTTATAAGGGCAGAAGTCTGCCCCATACTAAGAGGAAAGCAGGAGAATCAGTGAGGCCAAACACAATTCAGGGAGATTTCATACAGCAGAAGGCTACCGATATATTAAGTAGATTCACTTAAAGGATGGGAGAATCCTTTGTGTCTTGGATGGTGAGAATCAGTGATGAAGAGGCTGGAGAAGTATAGGTGGATAGCGTGGATTGCTTGAAATATATTATAAGTATTAGTCAGAATCCTTTTGTAAACCAAACTTTTAGAGATGACCATACTCAAGGAGGTCACAATGTGACCAATCTATTAGCTTTAGCTGCCAAGGGATACAATAAAATGTATCCCACTGATTCTGTGTGGCCTACTAGAGAGAGACCCTGGTACTCGCTTAAAGACTGTTATGAGAAAGTTAAACTGCTATCATAGAGATACAAATGCACATCACAGTATCCCCTTAGCAGTTCCTCATAGAAATATCATAGTGAAGACGGCCCCTCCTGCTACTTCTGACTCCACTAATTGGTGAAATTAGAAATTTAGAGTCATACCTCTCAATACATCTATTCCAATGATGTATTCAGGAACAATAACCACATTATGTTCTTTATTAGGTTACTGTCCAATTTTTACTGTTAGTTTGACTTGTCTGGCTGATGTTTCAGCCCCTCCCATCCTGTGATGGTAATAGGAGCTCCATGCTTGAATTTGTCAGGGTTCCCTCTTTCAGAGGTGCTGGATAAGATTTCACAGCTAAGTGACTTAGGAGAATGGGGGAAAGATAAATTTCCTCAAGAGAGAAGAGTAAATGACCAGCAAATTCAAAGTCAGAATAGATTGACAAGAAAAGAATTGTTTACTGTTCTGTTGAGAGCAGGGGTTGATTTTGCAAGGATTGATGATATTCCAACTAATGAATTATATAAAATGTACTAAAAAAGGGGGGGGGGGGCTTCATGTCAGATGGAATAGAGAAGTAAGAGCTGCCCCTACAGATCCTCCTGAATCCTTGTATCTAAATTCATCACACCTTCAGGGAGAACAGGAAATTAACCAAGCCCCAGCTCAGATTAAAGAAATACACAGACAAGATTACAGACCCCATATCAATCTAAATATATATTGGAAAAATGTATCAAATACTGTAATCAGGGCATTGATCGATACTGGAGTAGAGGCCTCCCTTATAAATGGGAACCCTGACAAATTCAAGCATGGAGCTCCTATTACCATCACAGGATGGGAGGGGCTGAACTATCAGCCAGACAAGTCAAACTAATGATAACAATTGGACAATAACCTAATTAAGAATATACTGTGGTTATTGTTCCTGAATACATCACTGGAATAGACATATTGAGAAGTATGACTCTAAATTTACCTGAGGATAGATACCAATTTGCGGTAAGGAAGATAGGAATTAATACAGTTTTAGTGGGAAAAATAAAAATGGAACCAATCACTTTACCTGAACATTCTGAAGTAATTACTTTAAAGCAGTATTGTGTGCCAGGTGGGCAAGATGAAATTACCAGCACTATAAAGGAAAATGTTGAAGCAGGAGCATTAGTCCCTACAACCACACGATGCAATAATCCTGTCTGGCCAGTACGAAAATCAGATGGGACATGGAGAATGACAGTGGATTACAGAC
This sequence comes from Pseudochirops cupreus, assembly GCA_028627135.1. Taxonomy (NCBI): domain Eukaryota; kingdom Metazoa; phylum Chordata; class Mammalia; order Diprotodontia; family Pseudocheiridae; genus Pseudochirops; species Pseudochirops cupreus. The sequence goes on along the minus strand of CM053580.1, from coordinate 191,419,698 downwards.
AATTGAATAAGGTGACTCCTCTCTTGTATGCTGCTGTTCCAGATACTGTCACCTTAATAGAAAAGATCCAGAAATATGATGGGACTTGGTATGCAGTTACTGATTTGGTCAGTGCTTTCTTTATTATCCCAATAGATTCTAAACAATGGAACCAGTTTACTTTCACTTGGCAGGGCAGACAATATACTTTTACCTGCTTGCCACAAGGATATCTGCATAGCCCCATTATTTGTCATAGGATTGTGGCTAAACATTTGGATGAATTAGAGCTACCTGGTATACAGCTTACATACTACATAGATGATATTACGATACAGGGAAAAAAATGTAAAAGGAGAGAAGAGTTTGATGCATTTAATTGCACATATGAAAAGCAAAGGGTAGGAAATCAACCCTGCAAAGATTCAAGTGCCAGATCAAAACATAAAATTTTGAAGAATACAATGGCTGTGAGCAATTCTTTCACAAAACCCCACAAAAGATTCAGGATTTTCCTATCCCTACCAATAAGAAAGTAGCCCCAAAATTTATAGGATTATTTGGATGTTGGAGACATCACATTCCACATCTGGGACAGATTTTTGAAACCCTTATATAAAGTTACTCAGAAGAAATATGAATTTGATTGGGGACTTGAGCAGAGTATAGTTTTTGAAGAAGCCAAGGCTGCTATACAATTGACGCTAGATTTATAGCCTATACAAAATGACCCAGTGGAATTACAAGTGACAGTACATGATGATTATGCAAACTGAAGTTTATAGCAGAAACAACAAAACTGAACTGTACCCTTAGGATTTTCATGTAGGAAACTTTCTTCATCTGGAGTTCAATATACCCCTTTCAAAAAGCAGTTGTTAGCCGCATATTGGGCTTTGCTAGAGACTAAACAACTGACTCTGGACCATGAAGTGATATTAAGGCCTGAAATCCCAACTATGACCTGGGTAATGAGTACCCCAGCTTCTCACAGGATTGGACATGCACAAGAGGCAAGCGTTATTAAATGGAAATGGTATGTTCAAAATAGACTTAAAATAGGCAAAAGTGGAGTTTCTGCTCTACATGAATCTATAGCAAATATAGATACTGAGGGAAATGATACATCCCCTGAAACAAAGCAACAGTTGGTACAGTCCTTGGTAAAATGGAATGAGGGATATGATGGATTAACTGAAGAAAAAAAGAAACATGCATGGTTTACTGATGGGACAGCAAAATATTTGGGCCACAAAAGACATTGGAAAGGAGTAGCCTATAACCTATGTACTAGGTGGACTTTGGAAAGTACTGGGATAGGTGGAAGTAGTCAATATGCTGAACTTATCCCAGTACATCAAGCCATTAAAACAGAACAAGGACAACAGTGTCACATATTTACTGATTCATGGGTGACAGCTAATGGATTAGCTCATAGATGCCCACGTGGAAAAATCAAAATTGGGAAATTCAAGATAAACAAGTCTGGGGCAAAGAATTATGGGAAGATATATGGGACATGTCTTTGGTTACTAATTTGTCAGTTTTTCATGTAGATGCTCACATGGCCTTCACCATGTGAGAACGTGAGTACAATGCACATGATGATCAATAGTAGTCATATTATCCCTATTCTGACATCAATTGGTGATTCTGTACTAGCAATATGTGTCCATCAAACAGCCAGTCATTTAGGGGTTCAGGCTACAAACTGGTGGGCACAAGATCGAGGTATTAGTATCTCATATTCAAGAGATAGCAAGGGGGAAAGTTCCAGTCAAAGTTTGGCAGATAGATTATATTGGTCCCCTACCCCAAGATAAAGGATGCAAATTTATATGTACTTGTGTTGACACCTATTCATATGTACTAGTGGCTTGTCCTTATAAGAATGAGACCCAGAAAAACACATGAAAAACTCTAGATATCATAAGTCTGTATTATGGAACCCCAATGCCAATTCAAAGTGACAGTGGGTCACATTTCAAAGGTAATGAAATGAAGAAATATTCTATATTAAACAATATAGAATGGATATATCATATTTCATATTATCCATAAGCATCTGGGTAAATTGAAAGAATTAATGGATTATTGAAAGAATAGTTAAGGAAATTAAGTTCTAATAATTTGTATCAACATTGGAAGGATAACTTCTTCCCTGCTTTACATAATTTAAATAATTGGGAGGAAGAACACCTCTAGCCAGAATGATGATCCCAAATCTGCACATTAGAAAATAGCAGACATATAAGATCCCAAATACTGAGTATTGGACTGTGAGGCAAGATGGCCCAGCACCATATCCAGGAACACTTGGTTTGGCAGGGTATGACTTACATTGTTTAGAGGAATTTTGGTTGGATAGAAAAGAAGAAAAATCTCTACTGGAATATGTATGAGATCCCTAAAAATCATTTTGGGCAGATATTATCTAAACAGGATTAGCAGCTCAAGGAATACATGTATTGGCTGGAGTAATAGATTCTAATTATCAAGGAGAAATTATTGTGACATCCCAAAATTTGGGTGAAGAACCCATATAGTTTTATAAAAATGACAGAATAGTTCAAGTGATCGTTATTCCTTGTGAAACAATACTTCTTCTTCCAAAATAATAATAATAACATAATATAATAATAAAAAATATATTACATAATAAAGTGATCAATAAAAATAAAAATCATAACTGACCCTCCTTCCAAAATAACTATCAGAGGAACTGAAGGGTTTGGTTCTACTGATAGAATAAATTTAGAGTTAAAGTATGGGTAAAATGGAAGTCAAATGATGTTTCAAAGGCTGCAGAAATTATAGTATGTGGGAAAGAAAATACTGTCACTTGTTTATTCAGGATAAGATAATTATCAAATTGTACCCTCAACTCATATATTCTACCATGAATGAGGCTATGATAGTGGGTTCATGAACTCCAGAAGCACGGCTGATTCTATATCTGTTTCTTTTTTGGTTTTATATCTGTTAAACTTGTTTGCAAGATCTTAGTACCCTCCACCTGCAGAGGCCTGATCGCTTGAGCCAGATGTCACCCCCTGTCCATGACTATGATATGTCACCTCTAGACCTGGCATTGACCAAGTTCCAGATGCCAGCTAAAGAAATGACCTCTCAAATGGGACCTCTTGGGGCAGGGACAGCTTTACATCCAATTTCAGCAGGAAGTAGCAATGAGAGAAGAGACTTTTACCCCTTACCCCAAGATTTTGAGCCCCATTCCTTCAAGGAGGAATGACAGGATGCTTGTGCTCAAGCCCCCACCCTAAGATACTGTTTTATGTGCTTACTTTCTGTTATCCCTGATATACTGTTGTAAAGTTCTGTTGACAGCAGTAACCCCTAAACTCCCATTAACCTATGTAATGAAATGTATTGTTAATGTATTTTTGCTATGAAAGATCTTGGGACCAAATAAAATGGTAACAGGAATATGAAGGTCTTCTCTGCCCCCTTAATAAGCCTAAGGAAGTTTAAAGATTTACCCTGCCCCCTAATAGGTCAAATGTAATCACATGGAGTCTATGGTGGGAGGGTAAAGCACAGTCCACAGAAAGCTGAGAGTCAAAGCAGCTAGACAGTGGAAAAGAGAGGATGGCAGGCAAGCAGACAGCTAGGCTTGTGAGTATTGGTTTGTGGGAAGGCTAAAGGATGGTGTATTAACTTCTATGTTGCTATGATGGATTTGGTTTCCTGGTCTTGGGATTTAGTTTTCTGGTGTCTGAATAAATGTTTTGCTTCTGTCTTCTATATGGAGAGTATGTTATATTTTGTGATGGAGAACTATGCCAGCATATTCACAGTTGCTGTTGGTGCTGTGAATATTGCATTGGCACTACACATGTGATCAAAGGTAATTCATAAATCCTGAGTATAGGAAGCCTTTTCTTCAATCCATAGTCAGCATTCTTCTACAATGTACTGGATCATGTGTTTTCCCTTTGGTAGCTATTTCCGTTTATGTTTGTCCTTAGTGCATCTCACTCAGGATGAGTTATCTCCTACTTGTCTAATCTCTCTGATCTTATAGTCAATCAGGGATGGGAAAAGGTGGGGAAGGAGAAGGAGAGAGAAACAAATGATCTGCTACCTCCAAGCAAGATACATGCTCAAATACTTGGCTCCAACTTTTGAACTGGACTCCTTCAAAATGGAGTTCATTTACCATTAGACTGATCCACTACTTGATTTATCTGCTAGAATAACTATTTTTATACACAAGCCCAGAGGTGAGTCTCATTCTTTCATCTAATCACAAGTTGTTTCCTGTGTCACCTCATCTGCCTTCATTCAATAGTCAAAGCACTGAAATGTCCTTAAATAGATCAAGGACCCTTACATGTACATTTTATGCAAAAAAAATTCATATTTTGGACATAAATTTAATCTATTAAACCCTGGGCATTACTGTTAATTTGTCTCAATTTACAAAAAAAAAAAGGTCATATCTGTTACTTAGTACTTTTGAGGAAATGCCTAAGCTTAACTGGACAAATTATGCTTTTGAGATGAGAGCAGATATCGATAGCTAAGGATTCATTAAGCTGCTTTACAAAAACACATTGGACAGATCATGCTACTTTTTCTTAACCATAAATTCAAATTCAACAAACATTTGTTAATCATTTATTAATCCTATGGGCCAGGAGCTAAGATAACCAAGAGTTTACATTCTACTTGGGGTATATCACATATAGACAAATAAGCAAATATATAAAGTATTAGAAAGTACTTTCAAAATAAAGAAAGATGGGAGTAAAAGAGAGAGGAAAAGGAAAAACTTTGTTGCTTGTGCATAAAGTAGAGCGATTCTAGCACGAAGCATTAAATTTGCATTCTGGTGACTTAGGTCAGAATCAACTCTGTCATTAACATGTGAGACTGTGAGCAGTTTATCATAAGATAATAGATTTAAAGCTGAAAGGACTTTAGAGATTATGTAATCCCATCCCCTCATTTTACAGATAAGGAAACTGAGGTCAAAGGATATCAAGTCCAAAATCGCAAAAGTAGAAAGTAGAATTCAAACCCAGGCCCTCTGGCTCCATACTCCTGAGACTATGTTTATTTATTTTTAAAACAGAGATGATATTTGTCCTACATACATACCCCACCAGGTTGGTTTTAGCCTAGCCCTGTGATTTCATTGGTATAAGGAATTCCAAATTAGTAAACTGTCTTTGACGGTGCAGAATGACAACTACTCTTCAGCTTACAGTATTACAGAGTTGTCTGGAGCATTGAGAAAGTAAATGGTTTCCCCATGGTCACAGTCAGTATATGTCAGATGAGGAACTTGAACCCAGGTCTCTACTGTGAGATCAGTTCTCTGTTCATCATTTTATACTGCCTCAACCCACTGAGTTGTGAGGAACATCAAATAATATGTATTTGAAAGAATTTTGCATGCTATCATATAATGTCAAGGAAAGAAGTGATTATTATTTTTCTACCTATTCTAAGGACTCAAGTACATATTTCAGTCTCTCAGAATCCCACTGCCAAACTCGACCTCACCCATTGGCAATCACCTATGTGGCATGATTTAAAGGGAGCCTAAAATCCCCAGAATTTCCTTCCCTTCTATATGCCTCAATACTTGAAATCCACTTTGTTAAATTAAAACATATTAAAATGTTCTCTTTTAAGCTGAAAATACCATTAAAAGCAAAAGTAACCATAGTAAGCCACTGCCATTTCACTTTAGCATGAATTAGCTTATCAAAGATCACAAGTACAGAGTTCTCTGTCTAGCAACCACATTTTCGAAAAGTTAAAGAAAATACTAAACTGCTTTGTTCATTAACTAGAAAAGACACTTTTTACTCAAGCATTAGCCAACAGGCTAATTGGTTTAATTGTTTCATAGAGATGTACTCTTCAATACTTAGTACTTATCTCAAAAGAAGCTCATTTTTAAGAACTGATGATAAAGGTGAAGCAATTTTTGTAATTAGTATTAGTTACCATTAAATAAATACATGCACATATTAAGCAGACAACACTGAATTACTGTTTATGTTAAAATGGGTAATCCTTTGTGTTTAGTTTGGGCTAACTGGCTGTTTAGGGTCCTTCCAATTCTCCAATTCTCTGAATTCATTTTCCTTCCTCCAAACTCTCCCTGCTATTGTGGTTAGAGCTGTAGGGATATTTTCAGAAAACATATCATCAACATGCTTACAGGGGAAATACTTGTTTTTTTACTTGCTTTTTTTTTCTTTTTTAAGTAAGGACAAAAATTCCAACTTTCTTTCACTAAGGAAATTGGGCTGTGTGAGACCTAAAGGGATTAGAAATGAGGACAAAAAAACCCTAGAAGGTTTGGACTAATTTTAGGAGATTGTGTGTGTGTGTGTGTGTGTGTGTGTGTGTGTGTGTGTGTGTGTATAAGAATACATTGTAAAAATCCAAAAAGACAAAAATGGGATATGACTGAAACAGGCAGGAGAATAAACTCACCATATAAAATGGAAGGCATTTTTTTACATGCAAGCCAATTCTACAATAATATCAAAATACAACATGCAATGATTACTACGAAAAATGGATAATTTAGGAAGTTTGCTTTCATTTTTCTAGAGCTACTACAAATTTATTCCTTGGTTAGAATGCTACTAATTTATGAAACTAAAAGACAATCAGATAAAAAACATCCTATCTCCCTCCCTCCTTCTCAATGGAACCTATTTCAGATATCAAGATGATGGGAGTTAGGGGACTTGGCGAGGGAGGAGGAAGGTTTACCTGCTAAGGTAACAAGAGATTCATTCAGTGCTTTCTACTTTGAACTTGAAATGGGTTGCGAAAAGAGCCAAAGAATGTCACTGACAATCCATTTTCACAGCCTGTTTTCCTTAGGCACAAGCCTTATTTTCCATTAACCAGCCTCCCAGTTAGACATTATCTTTCATCCCCTGGAACTCTCATGGCACTTTGGCCAGTCTCACATTTGATCATTCTGTTCTATTTTATATTAGAGCTGTTTCTGTGATTGTCTTAAAATCATAGATTCAGAGCTGGAAAAGACCCTAATGGGTAGCCATCTAATCCAACCCCTTCTTTTTACAGAGAAAGAAACTGAGGCCCAGCAAGGTGAAAAGTCACACCTCTAACAAGAGGTCTGTCAAACTCTGTCTCTTACCCTATACAGAGAGTTGAAGAGCAAGTTCTCTGGATGTGACCGACCCCCTGCAGCTAACATAATAACCTTCACACATTGTTGTTCAGTCACTTCAGTCATGTCCAACTCTTCCTGACCTCATTTGGGGTTTTCTTGGCAAAGATACTGGAGTGGTTTACTATTTCCTTCTCCATTTCATTTTACAGATGAGGAAACTGAGGCAAACAGAGTTAAGTGACTTGTCTGGGGTCACACAGCTAGTTAAGCATCTAAGGCCAGATTTGAACTCAGGAAGATGAGTCTTCCTGACTCCAGACCTGGCAATCTATCCACTGTGTCACCTCTCTTCACATACTGTTTATTGAATATGTGCTAAACAAATGAATTGAATCTTTTTAAGTGACCAAACATTTTTTCTCCCAACATTCCCTCAAAATTGGAATGGGGTGATACCACTTTCAAATTTATTTCAATAAATATTTGTTAATCACCTAGCGTGGTTAGAATACTGTGCTAAACACTGGGGAAGATACATGGAGCTTACAGTCTAACAGAGGTATAAGATGCATGAATAATTATAATATATAATAAATGCAATTATCCCAGAACCACAGCTTTCCTCTGACTTCAGAAGGTATCACCTGTTAGGTTTTTTTCCCCACACAAACAAGGCTTAAAATAAAAACCTCAAAATTTCTTAGTGAGAAATTAAATCAAAGTCGCCTTCACTGAGATTGCTTGTGATCATTGACCTTTTGATAAATTTAGAAGCCACGGGCCTAGCTATCTCACCAGAAATATATCCTCCACTGAATCACATCACCATGATATTTGTCGCTTTTGAGTACACAAAACAATGCATTTTACATCTAGCCAGTAATTTATTTTAGGCCATTTGATCTGCCAACCACAAATGCACTCAGTAATGTACCCACATCATCTTGTGTAAATGCCAAGCTCTAGAAAGAAAACACACTGTACATACAGAACCAAAGCAAAAGGGACACTTGGCAATTACCAGGGCAATTTAGAGCGCTAAATTGAACATTTAAGATCCAAAGTAGATTGTTTTCACTGCAACTACTCTGTTTCAGTTTTCCGTATTGACAAAATTAACCAAAAGTTGCCAATTTTCTCTTTCATTTTCTACACATTTAAGCAAAACTTCAGCCTACATCTTCACTTTAGAGATTAAACACAAATCATCTGCTGTAAACAAATTCCTTTTCTTCCTTACCACTTGACATCTGATTTCCTGAAATTAGGAGGGGCTTTGATGAAACAACAAGGGTACATGGTCTACCACTGAGATTAAGGCCATATCCTTTATGATGCCAAATACCCCAATGAAGGCTAGAAAGAATGTGGTCTAATCAGACAAGGATAGATTGTCTTAACCACAGAGCAAACCAATTGGTAGCAGCCTTCTCTCAAACCAGCACCAATTAAAGAAACTGAATTACACTGCTTGAATTTGAAGATCAAAAGCTCCTGAGACCCAAGCCCAAGTATCTCATGGGGGAAACCTTCTGACTCCAAATGAAAGCATCCTTAGTTACCTTCTAGGGAAAACAAACCTTGGAACTGATACTGTTTTGCAATACCAGAAAGAAAAAAATAAGGCATAGGAAGGGGGAGGGGGGCAGCCTTCAGAGTCTCCTGAACAGTTTAAAAGCAAAAAAGACTTCTTAAGATCTTAGAACAGCAGTTCTCAACCTGTGGGTTATGTTCAATTTAAATACATCCTGCATATCAGATACTTACATTACGATTCATAACAGCAGCAAAACTACAGTTATGAAGTAGCAACGAAAATAATTTTATGGTTGGGGGTCCCACAACATGAGGAACTGTATTAAAGGGTCACGGCATTAGGGAGGTTGAGAACCACTGTCTTAGAGCAACTTCAAATTCTAAAAATCTTGTATACAGAAATCCCACATTAAGCATTTACTAGCTGTGTTATCATAAACTAGTTACTTAACTTCTCAAACCTCAGTTTTCTCATCTGTAAAATAGAAATAATAATGCTTGCACTACTTACTTTATAGATCTCTTATCATATTTTGTAAACCTTGAAGCACAACATAAAAGTGAATGAAAAATGTAAATGAAAAAAGTAAATAAAATATCATGTATTAAATACTTAGTATATGCTATAGGTATAATTTAAAAATTGAGAAAGTTCCTACTTTCATGGAGCTCACATTCTAACTCAAGGAGACAACACATAAAAGAGCATTCACCTGTAGGGCAGATGGAAAGGCCTGCAAACCTTTGTTGGCAAAGCTGTAGGATACAGAGCAAGGCCTAGAAGTCTGAGTGTTATATCAGCAGGCCTGATGACACAGCGGGTGCTCTGGAGAGCTTAAAGGTAACACATATGCTAAGGTCCAGAGGACCTTAGAGTGCAGTAGAAGGCCAGGTGAGAAATCTTGGTGGTCCTCCAAATCAGCAGAAGCAAAAGAGCTGGCGACTCCCCCGTCATCAAGTCATATGAACAGTCAAGCAGCCAGGTGTTCTGGGTGGCCCAGGATGGGGGAATGAGAAGAGGGGGTGATGGAAATGGCATCTATTCCTTCTACATTTTAAGTTGTGAACAAATGACTACTCTACATGATAAATAAATATTGAACACTGAGTAGGCAAGTAGTGCTATTGGAAGTACCAGCTGTTAGAACTCAAAAGGTCCTGAGAAAAGACGTAGTCTAACTGCCTCGTTTTACAGATAAGACAACTGAGATGGTAAGTGCATTGAACTTGGAATTTAAAAAAAATACCGAGTCCAGTTTCTAGCTTTATCACTCTGGCCCTGAACAAGTCACTGACCCTCTCTCAGATTCAGTTTCTTCATCTTTTTAATGAGGATAATAAAATTTGCAATATTTGCCTCTCCCACTAAATTCATTAGATCACAGATTTACAGCTGGAAGGAACCTTAGATATCATCTAGTCCAGCCCCTTTATTTCACAGAAGTCCTAAAGGACAAAGTAATTTGTTACACGTCAAGGTGGGAATCTGAATCAGGCTCCTGTGATTACATAGCTAATGATACATAAAGCACTTTGTAAATCTTAAAGCATTATACACATTCTTGCAATTAGTAGTGGTGGTGGTGGTAGTAGTGGTGGTGGTGGTAGTAGTAGTAGTAGTAGTAGTGGTGGTGGTGGTGGTGGTGGTGGTGGTAGTGGTGGTAGTGGTGGTAGTGGTGGTAGTGGTGGTGGTAGTAGTAGTGGTACTAGTAGTAGTGGTGGTGGCAGTAGTAGTAGCAGTAGTAGTAGTGGTGGTGGTAGTGGTGGTGGTAGTGGTAGTAGTGGTAGTAGTATTAGTGGTAGTAGTAGTAGCAGTGGTGGTAGTAGTAGTAGTAGTAGTGGTAGTAGTAGTTAGTAGTAGTAATAGTAGGTAGTAGTAGTAGTAGTAGCAGTAGTAGTAGTAGCAGTAGCAGTAGTAGTAGTTTTTTTATCAATCAGTAAACATTTATTGTGTCTACTACGTACCAGGTACTGTACTAAATGGTGGGGATACAAAAAGAGACAAAAGACAGTTGTTGACCTCCAAGAACTTATGTTCTAATGGGGGAGGCTACAGGCAAACAACTATTCACAAAACAAGCCATATACAGACTAAGCAGGAAATGATTACTAGAGGGAGGCACTGGAATTAAGAGAGAGTGGGAAAGGCTTCATGTAGAGGGTGGGATCTTAATTGGGACTTAAAGGAAATCAGGGGAGTCAATAGTCAGAGAGGAAGAGGAAGAACATTCTACGCATGGAGACAGCTAGGAAGAATGCACAGAGATCAGAGATGAGTATCCTGCACCTGAAGCAACCAGGAGGCCAGCGTCACTGGATCAAAGCCTACATGTTGGGGAGTAAAGCGTAAGAAGACTGGGAAGGTAAAAAGGGGCTGGGTTACGAAGGGTTTGAAGAAGAAGTAGAATTTTCTACCTCCTTGAGAGCTGGGAGGGATTCCTGGTCTGAGGGGGACCTCTGCCTTATCAGGAGATGGAGCCAATCCAGGTGCCATTTTTGCCTTGTCATATACTCCATCTTTTTATGCTTCTTTTGAGTCTTGTGTTTGAACACCAGATTTTTCTATTCCGTTCCAGTCTTTTCATCAGGAATGCTTTAGAGTCCTCTCTTTCATTAAATATGAATTTTTACTCTGAAGTATTATACTCAGTTTTGCTGTGTAGTTGATTCTTGGTTGTAATTCTAGTTCCTCTACTTTCCAGAGTATCATTCTAAGCCTTCCATTCCTGTAACTTGAAAAATAATAAATCTTATGTGATCCTGACTGTGGCTCCATAATATCTGAATGGTTTTCTTCCTGGCAGCCTGAAATACTTTCTTCTTGACCCAGCAGCTCTGGAATTTGGCTATAATATTCCTAGGAGCTTTCATTTTGTGATCTCTTTCAGGAGGTGACCAGTGGACTTTTAAAATTTCTACTTCACCCTCTGGTTCAAAGACACCAAAGCAGATTACCATTATAATTTCTTGAAATGTTATACCTAGGTTATGTCTTTGACCATGGCTTTCATGTAGTTCAATAATTCTTATATTATCTCTCCACAATCTATATTCTAGGTCAACTGTTCTTCCAATTAAATATTTCACAATTTCTTCTACTTTTTTCATTCTTTTTGACTTTGTTCTATTTATACTCTCATGGACACATTAGTTTCCATTTACCCAATTCTAATTTTTAAGGAATTATTTCTAATTCTAATTTTTAACTATTTATTTATTTAAAATATTATTTTACTTAATTATTTTCTACAATGTGTTTTGTACCTCTTTTACCATTAGGTCAATTCTGCCTGTTTGTTTTGTTTTGTTTTCCATTACTTGTGCCAGTGCCTACTCTGGGGTATCATTGTGACAAGAATGTGATACTGAGTCCTCAAAGGCCAGGAGAGTATAAGCCCCAGCACATTCTGTCAAACTAAACCAGTTTCAAGCATAGACCAATTGTTGACCACAATTTTGAGAATCACAAAAACTCACAAAACCATTCACTAAGGTCTGCAAAGGTCTGTGAATTGCATCAATCGAGTATATAGAAGGCGGAGTCAAGATGGCTAAGTAAAGGCAAGGACTCCCCCGACCTCTCCCAAATTCCCTTCCAAACAACTTTTACCTACTCAAAATGAATTTCTGGAGCAGCAGAACCAACAAAAGGATAGGGTGAAACAATTTCCAATCCGAGACAACTTAGTGTAAACAGGAAAGGTATGTGTCACTGGGCTGGGAGTACAGTCCAGCAAGGGCTTGACCTGGCAAGCCAGCAGGAAACCACACCCCCAGCAAGTCACTGCAGTTCTTGAGGGTGACAAATCAGAACGCTCAGCCCACAGGTTGGACAACCGGTCAGAAGGAGATTATAGAGGACCCTTTGCTGGCACTGGGTGTAAGACTCTGTTGCATTGTCCATACAGGGATCTGGGTAGCTGGTCCAGGCTGAAGTCCCAGGATGAAGAGGAGCGCGAGCACACTAGAGCTCATAGCTGCAGGGGAGCAGGGATCCTGGTCACAGTTCCAAGGCAAAAAAGAGTGCTTATAGTCACTCACAGAGCAGAGCATAAGTCAGGAGACCTGTGACCACACCTTAAAAGAAGCTGAAGAAAAGAAACTTAAAAGATACCACCTTAAAAGAACTGAAAACTTACAGATGCCAATAATTAGCTCCAAAAACAGAAGCATGAAAAACCTGAAGCTGGAGACTGTGCCTCTCCTCCCCAGGAGCACAGCCCAACTTGTTAAAGTTAATAACTTTGCTTATTATTATTTATTAACTGTATGTTAAAAGTTAAAAGACAAGAAATAGGCTGGGGAAATGAGCAAAAAAATTAAAAAGAACCTGATCACAGAAAGTTACTATGGTAATATGGAAGACCAAAACACAAACTCTGAAGGGACAATAATGTTCAAATGGCTATGTGGAAAGCCTGAAAGAAAAATGTGAATTGATGTCAGGTCTCCTAAAAAAGAATTCTTGGAAAAACTCAAAAAGGATTTTAAAATAAAATAATAGAGATAGAGGAAAAATTGGGAAAAGAAATGAGAATGATGCAAGAGAATCATGAAAAAGAGTCAACAGCTTGATAAAGGAAGCACAAAAAAAAATGGGAAAAGATGTATAAAAATTCACCAAAGAATGGAGGATATATTCATAATGATGAAACTAATATTGAAGTACAGCTTACCTCAGCATCATTGTAAGAATCATATGATACAGTGCATATACAACACTTTTTAAGTGTAAATCACTCTGTAAAGGAGAGCTGTGTTTAAGTGATTTGCCCAGAGGAACACAGCCAGTATTAAGAAGTCATCTATGACCCCAACAAATGTGTTTCTAAGATCAATCAACAAGTATTTATGATGCAACTACTATGTCCTGGACAAAAAGGAAATGCTTACCCCTCACGAGCACACATTCTATCAAAGAAGCCAACATGGACACATAAAAGTGCATAAATATAAGAAAATTGGGGGGGAGGGGAGAATCATGATAAACAAGCATTTGGATCAGATGACCTCTATAGTTCCTTAAAGTTTTTAATCTATGATCTTATTACTCAGTTGTTGTCACTGACCTTGTAACAATGATTATAATAAAGTAATAATAAATAAAATAATCATATTTATATAGTACTTTTAACATTTGCAAAGAACTTTATATATTATTTCATCTGAACTTCACAACCATCCTGAGAGGTAAATCCTATTATTTCTCATTTTACAGATGAGGAAAATAAGGCTTAATGAGTTTAAATGGCTCATAGAGTCAGAAAGACCTGAGTTCAAATCCACATATTTACAAGCTATGGGACTCTGGGCAAGTCACATAACCTCTGTTTACCTCAGTTTCCTCATATATAAAATGGAGAAAACGATAGCCCCTCCCTTCCAGAGTTGTGAGAATCAAATGATATATGAGAAGTGCTTAGCACAGTGACTGGCACTTGATGGATACTATATAAATGTTAGTTACTTTATTACTATTAATATTATTTCCTAGGGTCACACAGCTGTGTGTATTCATACTCAGATCTTTCTGACTCCAAGACCTCTTTCCACTTTGCCTTAAGTCAGTGGTTCTCAACCTTTCTAATGCCGTGACCCTTTAATACAGTTCCTCATGTTGTGGTGACCCCCAACCATAAAATTAGTTTCGTTGCTACTTCATAACTGTAATTTTGCTACTGTTATGAATCTATCTGATATGCAGAATGTATTTTCATTGTTACAAATTGAACATAACCCACAGGTTGAGAACCACTGCCTTAAGGTATCATACAATCTAGAGCTGAAGATTTATGTTCAAATCCATCCTCAGACTACCTATGTAATGCTGGACAAGTCATTTAACCTCTTTCTGCCTCAGTTTCCACATCTGTAAAGTGAAGATAATAATTGCACCGATTTCCCAGGGTTGTTGTGAGGACCAAATGAGATCATATCTGTAATGTACTTAACACAGGTCTTGGCTTATAGCAGGCTCTGAATAAATTTCCTTAATAAGTTTTCTTCTTCCCTCTTTCCTTCCTGCCAGTCCTTTAGTATTCCATGTGCCTAAGATCTTGGGCAGTTTACATCACAGTTCAACATGCAAAACTTCCCCAAAGACACACAGAAAAACACCAACACAGACATACTGAAGCACCTGGAAACCAAACCCTCCCATTGTCACAACGCTCTAGCCTCCCTCCTCCTAACATAGAACACACCCTTGCTGGAGTTTAATAAATACATTTATAATTATAACTGACATTTAGAAAGTTTTCAAAAATGTTTTACACACAATTTCTCATCTGATTTTCAAAACAACAAAAACAACCCTATTATTACCCCCATTGTTCAGATAAGGAAATTGAGGCTGAGAGGTCAGCCCAGAGGTTCATGCTTTCCCTATTTTTATATGCTCCCAACAAAGAGCCTAGCAGCCCAGAAGTATAATGTCTTCCCCAGCTGCTCCTTTTCTGTCTCCCTGACTTGATGGACAAATATCACGCTGGTGTTATGAACAAATAAACTAATGAAATTAACCATACAGTTGATCTGTATATTTAACAGACTGCTTAATATCTACTGTGCTAGCAATTAGAGAAGGGAGAAGATCAGGAAATCACAACTGAAAACTGAGCAGGACAAAAAAGTAAATTGTCCCAGCTTTTTGAAAACAAAAAAAAAATTAATAATAAAAACAAATTGAAAATTAATTAATAAATAAATGAACAAAATCTAGCCTACAAACCTCAAAGTATCTTAGGAAATAAATGACCAAAAATTATATTGCTATGGACAGAATACGCACCTGTAAGGGTATGGTGCCCTTATTTATTGTGGTATATATATATTTGGTATAAATGTTAAAGAAGATGGGATGGCCCAAAGACAAACTTAACTCTCTTGACGATTTTGTCGTTGGTCAAATCTGCTGCCAGCCCAGTTTCTCTGATGCCATCCCAGCTCCCGAGTGACTAATCCAAAGGTCTAGTGGGGGCTCTGCAATGGTTTTATAAGGGTTTTCCCTAACTTTGGGCAACGGCCTGGTAAATAGACCTGGAGCCAAGGTCACCTGATGAGGCACAGCTTAACCACCTGGGGTAATGAAACTAGGTTCCAGAAAGTGTTCCAGCCATCAGCTAGAGGAAAAAGGGTAACAGAGTGGAAGTCCCTAACTTTCTAAATCTCTAACTTTCTAAAACAATAGGAGCCTGGTGGCCAGATCTACATCACTCAGGGGAAATCCATGACCTAAGTGTTATACCCTAAATATCAGAGTTACTTGACCCAGAAATTGGGACCTAGAATAAGGTGGACATTGGATTCAAGGCCACCAAGAACCTTCAGTAATAACAGAGAGGTAAAAACCACAAATCCTCCTTGTTCCTCCTACTCCTAAATCTGTTCTTATGTGGAGTTGATGGAATTCAAACGTCATCTGGGTCGCTCTATAAGAGACCCATCAAGGAGTCGACCAGTCTTTGCTTGAATCTGTGTAAGACTTTACATATGCATCCTTTTTCATCTTATCAGATTTAGCCAAACATCCGAACTTGGCCTGTTTGGATCCTTACTCTGTTATCCAATGTGTTAACTATCTATCCCTCCTAGCTTTACCATCTGCAAATATTCCCCTTTATTTAAATAACTGGCATGCAGTCCACCAGACACTTCCTTCGAAGTTGCTATCCAACCATTAATGACTGAGCCATTCAACCAGCTCTCAATCCAACAAAACACTTCTCCTTCTTCTGCTTCTCTTTCTTTTCCTTCTCCTGTTCCTTTTCCTCCTCTTCCTTCTTCTCCTTCTTCTTCCCTCCTCACATGTGGTTCCTCTCTCCACTTGGGGCACCATACCTTTACACGTGGGTGTTCTGACAATAGGAATATAATTTTTGGTCACATATTTTCTAAGATATTTTGATGTTTGGGGGTTAGATTTTATTTTTAATTTATTTCTTAACTTAAAATTTATTTATTTTAAACTCAAATAGCTCTGGCTTTCATTGAACGACTAATAATAGCCCCAGCCCAAGACTCTTTTGTTCATTGTTCAGGTTTTGATGGCTTAGAATGAGCATAAATAGCAATTGTTCTCTTTTCTGTCCAGAAACTCTGAGGGTCTTCCACTCCCAGACTACTTCAGTGACAGTAAACTAGGCCATCTTTTGTCTCAATAAACTGAGACCTGGGAAAACCCTTAATTTAGAAAGATCACCTACTGCATCCTGGTATATTGCCAGTCTTGCCACTGGACTCCAAAGACTCTGGAGGAGAAAGTGAGGTTGATGACTTTGCCCAGCTCTGCCTCACTTAAATCCAATGCACATGCGTGTTAAGACATTACTCTTGTGATGTCATTGTTTCTCTTCAAGACTGCGGGATGAAGAATGACAATCCAACAAACTATACTAATGCCCTAAATCACAGCTTTCCATCTAGGTCAGGGGTTCTCAACTTTCCTAATGCCATGACCCTTTAACATTCGCATGTGGGCGGACCCACTTGGAGATGGTCTTAGGCGACCCCTGTGAAAGGGTCGTTTGACCTCCAAAGGGGTCGCGACCCACAGGTTGAGAACCACTGACCTAGGTTATAAGAAAAGCATGAGAGAGTGTCAAATGCTCAACTAAAATATTAGTAAACTACCTCTACTGTTTGGGAAGCATATTGGGTAGAACCATAACCAGGAAGACCTGAGTTCAAATCTAAGCTGCAACACTTATTAGCTGTCTGACCCCAAGCAAATCACCTAACCTAGGGGTGGGGAACCTGAGGTCTCAAGGCCCTCTAGGTCCTCAAGGACAGCCCTTTGACTCAATCCAAATTTCACAGAACAAATTGTCTTCATGAAAGGATTTGTTCTATAAAACTTGGACTCAGCCAAAAGGCCACACCCACAGACCTAGAAGGCCACATGTGGCCTCTGGGCCATAGGTTACCCACCTTTGACTTAACCTCTGCCTGTCTCAGTTTTCCTAAACATAAAATGGGAATAATAATCCTGCTTCTTGGGGTTTCTGCGAGATTCAAATGAGTTCATATTTGCAAAGTGTTTTGCAAACCCCAAAGCAATAAATAAATGCTAGTTATTTTCATTATTAGGAAGAAAAGGAAGAAAGAAGCAAACATTTATGAAGTACCTACTATGTGCCAGGGCACTATGGTTTCCTCAGACAGAGGTCAAATGACTTGCCCAGGATCACACAGTTAGTTAGTGTCAAGTCTTCCTAACAGCACTCTATCCATTACGCTTCTGATCTACCTATCTAGGGATCCTGTGGGAAAAAAAAAGAAACAAGGTCAAATCTGGCATGACCCATTCTTCATGAAACTATATGGGATCTTTGGGATCAATAAGGTCTTTGTCTCAGTATTTACTGGCCATGTCCCTAACAAATTTTGGCAGGAATCAAAGTCAAGTTCACTGCTCATAATCTCTTTCCTTCCCTTCTCTTCCCTTAAAAAAAAAATAAGGACAATTTTGGTCCTTCCCCAATTTGAAGACATCTTTTCCATTCTCCATAGCCTTCTAAGATTCTGGGAGTGACTAAAAAATAAAATTCACCATCTCTTTTAGTGCCCAGGGATATATTTCATCTGGGTCAGGTGATCTGAACTCATCCAGGTGTTCTCTCATCCTGTCACCCCACTTACCTTCAGCTTCAACTGACCATTTTCCTCGGCAAATTTTTTTAAAAAAGGAAAATCAAAATTGAATAGTTCTTCTTTCTCTCTGACATTTGTCATCACTATATTGTCCAACTCAAGGGGTGATTCTAGCCTTTCTTTATCCCTTCTATTTTCTACAATACAGCTTTCAAAAAATAAAATAGAAAAAGAGCATGTTTTGTTGTTGTTAGCTTTCTTACCAGACAGTTTATTCTAAGCAATAGCACTCCCATCCCTGTTGTAACAGGATTGTTCTGTCTTTTGTATTCATCTTCCATTAACTTCCCCCTACTTTCATCTTCTGTGGTTGATGAGTTCCCTGTGTACACACCAGTATTTTTGGACAACTCCCTCTTTTTCCCCTCTCATTATTTCCCTTTGTGTCTTTAGAATTTCATTCTTGAGAGGCTCTCCTTCCTGATGTTCACCATAAAAATCTCGGGCCGTGGGATCCTACCTATTCTTTCTCTGTATACTTTGAAATCTGCTCTCCCAAAATCTAAGGTCCATGTCAGACTATGCCCACTGTGAAATCTCCCCCTGACTCTTCTATTGCCTTTTGTCCCTGCTTTGAGGAGCAGTGGGCACTTTGGGAAACTGAGAGAGGAAGCCCCATGATAACAGCAACAGCAAAGAGGGATGATAAAGGTCATAGTACAAGGAATGTAACATGATGGTGGCAAGACTCCTGGAGTGGCTGCTCACCCTGCTATCTCACGGATTAGCTATGGCCAGACAAGGACAGAGCTTCCCAACGGTGACCAGGTAACCAAAACAGGAAATACATTCATCTTCCCAAGCTCCAGTTCACAATGGATTTCTCAATTCTACACCATGAGAGATCCAGACTCCATATATTCAACTTATGCAACTGTTGACCACCAGCCCTTATGGGAATCATGAGCCAAACACCTTTTGAGGACTGTTTTTACATGTCTTGCCTTATCAAGAGAGGACTCAATTTTTACATTGCCTGGAACTGTTAAGTACAAATTGATCCAATCATCTCTGGATGGATGAGACAGAATTCCAAATCTTAGGAGCTCTTCCCAGACATACAACTAACTGCTCATTAGAAAGCAAGCTCCTAGGAAGCTGGGGTTTAGTCATTTTATTTGTATCCACAGCACCTAATACAGCATTTGGCACATCACACGTAGTTAACAAATGCCCTTTGATTAGGTAAGATCTCAGACTCTCTTGGTTAGTTACTTTCACTCCCAGTGGGAGTGCTCATTCATATATATTTTCATTGCTCAGTCATATCAATCACTTCTGACTCTTCTTGACCCCATTTAGGGTTTTCTTGGCAAAGATACTAGAGGTGCACCATTTCCTTCTCCAGCTCATTTTACAGATGAAACTGAGATGAACAGGGTTAAATGACTTGCCCAGAGTCACCTAGCTAATAATTTATGGGAGGCCAGATTTGAACTCAGAAAGATGAGTCTTCCTGGCTTCAGGCCCAGTGCTCTATCCAATGCACCATTTAGCTGCCCGCATTCATAAGTATACCTTCTCTGATCTCTGTTTTGCTATAGACTTGGATAAACGACTTTATTTACTATTAGCTATGTATATTCATTTTGGAACCATCATTTTGTAAGAAAGAGTTCAAGCCTTGAATACAAACCTTTGGAGACACTCCTTTCTCACTAAGTAATTAAGAGAGCAACTTGAACCTAAAAATTATTTCCTCTAGACCACTGGTTCTCAACCTGTGGGTCGCAACCCCTTTGGGGCTCAAACAACCCTTTCATAGGGGTGGCCTAAGACCATCGGAAAACACATTATTTCCAACGGTTTTAGGAACCAAGACAACACTCCTCTATCCGTCTCCAGGCAGGTCCTCCCACATGCAGATACGCCCACATATGAGTATTAAAGGGTCGCGACATTAGGAAGGTTGAGAACCACTGCTCTAGACTGACAATATTTAGGGGAACAAATACAGCTCTAGTCCAGAGCAGAGTGGCCAGTCTCTGTCCCAGCTTCTTGTTCACTCTCTTGGTACGAATCCAAGTCTCTCTTGGAGAAAGACAGAGGGAGGAGACTCTAGAGATACAAATTCTTGCCTCCCTGAGAAGCACATCTAGACACAACCACACAAACACACCTAACCTTACATAGGCAAACACTCACTGCACCTGCACACTATTCTTACATTTATTTATTTGGTGATATTTTTAAAACTCACTTTGCCCGTAAGACAAAGGATCGTAACCTTTTTTTGTGACATGGAACCCCTTTGATAGTCTGGTAAAGCCTATGAACCTCCTCAGAATGTTTTTAAATGTATAAAACACATAGACTTACAAAGGAAATCAAAGGTTAATGAAAACAAAAATGCAATTTTTCCCACCTATGCTCATGGTGCCCCTTGAAATCTATCTAGACTCACTCTTGGTGGTCCATGGACCCCAGGCTAAGAAATCTTGCATGGGTCTTCAGTTTCTCAACCAAGAGTTTTATCATTTTTATCAATACTTTCTAGATTTCATCTGGCAAGGTATTAGAAGGTATAGCTGGCACTTTGTCAACAAAGGGTCCAGCTCCCTCCTTTTACAGAATAAACTCATATCTATAACTTAGCTCCAAGTGTTCAGTGATCCTTCTTTCCTTTCCCCTCTGTGTCCAATTCTATTCTACAATATCATGGGGCAGGTCAGGATTTTCCTGTGCTTCTACAAATCCTTTTCTTCTTTGTTTTTACAGTTAATTCCTTCTCCCATTTGTAACCAAGTAGCCTGTCCCTGAAGTCTAGAAAAGACTCCAAAATCTGGCAGTGTGGATTTCTGAGAATCATAGTCCTGGACAGACAGTGGTTTCTTCCAATACTGGGAAGTAATTAGAGCGCCAAGAGTCCTGTGCCTGGAGTGTCTGTGGGAACATGCAGGACAGACTTCCAGAGTACAAAAGAGACTTTTTTCTTTTTCTTCTTTTTTGATTTACCTTTCCTTTTTTTCTTTTTAACATTTTTTTTAAATTTTGAGTTCCAAGTTCTCTCCCTCCTGCTTACCCCTCTCCACCCATTGAGAAGGCAAGCAGTGTGATACCAATTATACATGTGAAGTCATGCAAAACATATTCTATGGAATTTTTTTCTAACTGAGCATTGTAACAAGAAAAGAAGCAGCCAGTTGCAGGACATGCTGGAGGAGTTAGGCAAGAAGCTCAAATGAGATGTGAGTTTGGAGTGGAACAAGTCCAGTAGCAGTGGCATAATGGAAATCAGAGAAACAGGCAGAGAAAGGGAGAGAAGGAGAAATGGAAAAAGGGAGTGGAAGGAGGGTAGAAGAAAGTAAGGGTGGAAAAGGGGAGAAGCCTCCACGAGCTTTTTTTTTGCAATGTGAATTCAGAGAATAGACTCTGGGCATCACACATGTGAATTCAATGGTCACGGCTTCTTGCTAAGAAGAAACTGGAATGAGGTGGCTAGACTAGATTGATGCTGTGGCCCGTTTTCACTCCTTGGGATCAATGAAAGGAAAAAGAATGTTTAACTCTCCCACCTCATCTTTTGCTTATGTTTGAAATTAGGAGATACTTTCTACAAGATTTTCTCTATTTCTTTAAGTTGTTTTTTTTTCTAATTCCTGATTTTTGTTCCTATAAGCTGTGGATAATTATAATTTCTTCATGATCCATGGCTGTTAATGGCATACAGAGGAGTTACAAGGAAGAAGACAGTGAATAGATTGTGGCACAGGAATAAGGAAGAAAGAAGGTTAATCTTCTCTGTCTAGCCGAAGAGGTATGGAAAAGCAATACGTATTCTTTTCTCTCTCCCCTTCACCAATCCTTTACCCAACTGGAGGCAGAGCTGAAGGAGAGAGAATCTTGTGATTTTTACTTTATTGACGACTCTTAAATAGCAGATGTCATACTTATAACTCAGGTCTATGCCATGAAGTCATTAGAAAACCAGATTCAGGTGACTTAGACTGGTATATATTTCAATGAAGCTGCCAGCTTCTAGAATGAGGAGTAAAGCCCAACTATCCCTTCCACATCACAGGGATTTTTTGGCCCTCCCTTCATATCAGAGAAGAAGTCTGATTTTTGTCATTTTCTTTTATGGGGTGTTTACGGTACCTTATTGTAAAATTTGGGTTGATATTATACAATACTATCTATCTGTCTATCCAATACAATACTAAAGAGAGAGAGAGAGAGACATATATATGTAAAAATACAGTACTATATGTATTTATATGTGTGTATATATATAATGTATATATATGTGCATGTGTATATATGTACATGTGTACATACACACACATGCATACACATAAGTCACTGGACTTCATGTGCCACCTGTGGCTTCCACCAAACTCCCAAAAAAATTTCCATTTAATTTCTTATGTTGATATACAATGTATCGAAACCACAACAGAAAAAGTCACGATGTGGACAGGATAACTGTACAGGTGTGGAGAAAAAGGTTATCTCCCCTGAGCCACCCAGTGAGAGGAGGAAGATCTCTAAGGTAAGGTCTAAAAAGAGTGGTCACACACTGAGGCAAACCCCCAAAATTATAAAGTGTGGGTGTTATGCCTCTTCTACAACTAACCCCTACCTCACAGCACTATCTGTGATTAGTTTACTTTCAAAGGAAGACTTCATTCTCCCTGATAACGTGAAATGTAGAGAGATGTACTAGGACAGCAGTTCTCAACCTGTGGGTTATGTTCAATTTGTAACAATGAAAATACATCCTGCATATCAGATATTTACATTACAATGCATAACAGTAGCAAAATCACAGTTATGAAGTAGCAACAAAAATAATTTTATGGTTGGGGGTCACCACAACATGAAGAACTGTATTAAAGGGTCACGGCATTAGGAAGGTTGAGAACCACTGTTCTAGGAGCATCTTTACCTTTTCTGAAAGGAAAAAGACCAGCCTTGATAGCATTTCCTTGGCAGTCACAGGAAAACAATTATTGTGCACTCTATTCAAGTCACTGCAAAATTTGCCTAGCCTTCATACTTGTTGGAAATGAGTTATCAATTGAATAAATATGTGCTAAGTGACTGCTGTGGACAAGGCACAAAGCAAGGCTCTGAGAAAATCAAAATTAAGTAAGACCCAGTTCTTTCCCTTCTGGAGTTTACAATCCAGACGTGTTGTCCTTCATTTTCCAAGAGGACCACGGCCTCAGGGAAATGACGACATGACTTGCAATTGACTTTGATTTGAGCAAGGGAGGGCTGTGTGAGGTCACCAGCCTTACTTTCTCCTCCAGAGCCATTTGAGTCCAGTATCAGGATGACTGGAGACTGCCCAGGATGCAATGGGAGGCCTTGGCCCCTGTAAGTTAAGGCCTTTTCACATACTCACTTAGAGTGAGGTAACACCCATTCAGTGAATAGGCCTCTTTAAGAAGTAAGTCAAGGGATGGCCCCATGGTCCTTTTTGAAAACTAAGGATAAACACAACCTTGAGTAGACCAAGCTGCCTCAATGGGGATCCAGCCAGTTGCGTACCTCAGCTCAACCTCTCACTCTCACTCTCCCTCTCCCTCTCCTCCTCTCCAAAGGAAGGTAAATTGTGATGGCCAGAAGCTGCCCAATTAACTTGGGGTTTACTGGATAGATTTCTTTCTTTTTCTTTCTTTCTTCCTTTCTTCTTTTTTCTTTCTTTTCTTCTTTCTTCCTTCCTTCCTTTCTTTCTTTCTTTTACAAAACCTTAAACCCAGTTCACTCTGAAGCTCATCGATTGTATCACAATAGGTCCCTGCCTAAGCTCCACTTAATGTCTGTATTTTGGGCCCTCCTGGCTTAGAGTGAATGTCAATGGTAACTGTTTCTCTTTGGAATAGCAACCTTGAGGGTCTTCCCCTCCCAGCTTGACAATCCAGTAGGGTTTAAATCAAAGAAGATCTCAATAATTGATTTAGTTTGACAAGAAAATATTCCTAATCAACCAATTAACTGGCATTTATTAAGTTCCCTAAGCACTGAGGATACAAGAAAAAGACAAAAAAAACTAGTCCCAGTTCCTTAAGGAGCTCATGGGCACAACATGTAAACAATTACATATACAAATAAGATATATAAAGGATAAACTGGGGTTAGCCTCAGAGGGAAAGGACTAAGATTAAGGAAGATTAAGAAAGGCTTCTCACGTTTCAGACATTCGCAACTTTCATGCAGGTAGAAGAACACACACATAGACAGACAGACAGACAGATGATAGATAGATAGATAGATAGATAGATAGATAGATAGATAGGCCAGATTACACACACACACACACACACATACACACACACACATACACACACACACACACACACACACACACACACACACACACACACATATGTTTTGAACATCAAGAAGGTTAGGCCTGGGTGAAACACTGCAGTGTGTGGTATGCGCTGAGGATCAGGGCAGAAAGAGACAGCAGGTAAGAGAGGAACACCAAGAAGAAAGGTGTGGAGAAGTCAAAGTCAATATCATTGTGAAATTTTGCCTGGACGGCCCCTGCTCCTGCTCCTGCTCCTGCTCCTGCTTCTGCTTCTGCTCCTCCTCCCAGAGACCAAGCACAGCAGCCATTGTTTCTCTAGTCAGGTCTTTGGAACCCTTCCTCCGCAACTCCCCAAACCCAACAGAGCCAGTGAGTTGAGGCAAGGAGGGCAGAGAGGGAAAGACAAGATAACTCCAGAGAACTGGCTCCTGGTAACAGGAATAGAAACCTGATAGGTAACTCATAGCTATGATCCCAGGACTAACTGGAAACAACAAACAGGTTTGCTTGGTAGGATTTCGGTATTCTCATTGTAGGTAGCAGGGGAATTACATTTAATAGCAGTGTTTTAGGAAAATAAATCTGTCAATAAGGTGCAAAAGAAATTACAGCAGAGTGAAAGTAAAGGCAAAGAGGACTATTATAGGAAATGAGATGGGAGGTAATAAGGATCTATACTAGGGTATATCTCAAAGGAAGTCTGCACAAGATTCTATGACTGATTTAATAAAGGGAAGGGAGACGATAGAATCAAAGATGACTTCAAGCTATGAGGCATACACTAGGTTTGGTTTGTCAACATACTCTGTCTACCAAGAGTTTATTATTTATGTATTTAGGAAAGTACATTCATATAACAACAGTATATATGCATCTGACTAGATTTACCATGAATAGAGTATATAGGAACAGCACTTAATTTAAGGAATACAGGTACTGACAACAGAAAATCAGGAACTAATACCAGCAGGAATTTTAAGAAGAAAAAGAAAAGATTATAAGTATTATAAAACATACTTTAACTGTTTGACCTACTGTACTATTCTTCTGCTATTTTTATACACTATAATTATTCTTCTTGATATTTTACTAGCTGAGCAAAATGTTCCAGAGGGTTTCGAGGATTATTAATAAGGAAGCTAGAGCAACATCTTGACTCTGTCATGTGCTTTAACATTTATAACACTAGCTTTTGCTGTGTATTAAACTACACTTATGATCATAATAAAATATAAACAAGGTAATATTTCTGTAATACATTTTCCAAACCAACTTTTTTTTGGTGTGAGATGTGGAAGAGAACCATAATGGTTACCACACAAGTAGCCTTTTGTAATTTCTCTTAAATCTGGTATATACTAGTTCTAAGCATCTACTTTAAGCCTAAGATCTTTCTTTCCATGAAAACTAATTAAATCATTTCATTAAAACCAGGTTCAGTGCATAAAGTGGATATAGCTGAGGGAAAATGCTTTCATACTACTAACTAGAAAAACAATCAAAACCTAATTTTTTTTCCCAATGAGCACTAAAAGAATGACATTTATCAATATTAATCCAGTTCAGTTTGAAGGCAGTGAATGTCTAGTGGCCATATATGTGAAAGACATACTTGAAAGCTAAACAGCTTCATTTTTTAAAAATCAGATGAATAGAAATCATTTTTGCTAAACTGAATTGAAAGTATATCCCATATTAATAGAACTCCCTAAAACATATAGTATAATACATAGATATATATTTCTGTATATACAAATATATGTGCAATTTAGAAAAAAATGCATGATTTCCAAAAATTCCTATTTTTTCTTTTCATTAAAGAACCATATCATTAGAACACTTCTGGAAAGATGCCCCTGGAAGAGATCGTGCCTAACCCAGAAGATTCAAAGTTAAAAAAAAAAAAGGTATCAAATAAAAGAACAGTGACAAAAATAGGAAAGGAACAAAAAGGAAAGATTTGTCCAGAATGTAGTTCCTACAGGAGAAAAATGGGGCTGATTATATTTTCTGTGCTCTTGGCTACCTAATCATCTTGGCCCTTTCTATGCTATACTCAAGGCTCTGTGTAGTGATAGTGGTAAGTACAGTGACAAAGATCATAGAGACTATGTGTAGGTGTGATAGAGTTCCTCAAAAAAATCATCACCAGTCAGCTGAAATTCATATTTTGCCTAGCCTTAGTGATCTAAACAAGAGAGAATAAGCATGCTTAGATGAAAAATAGGCAGAATAGCACCAAGTCTATTGCAGTCTATCTGGAAAAGTGTTTCTATCAAGAAGGCTAAGTGAGAGGTTATAATCCCAGTTACATTTGGTATGTAAGAGACAGTGAAGATAAGAAACAGTCCTTACCCTCAAGGAACTTATATTCTGTTGGTAGAGACATATACATGCAAAATTATACAAATAATGTATATACAACAACAATTATAAATGCAGTAGATGGCGGTGTAGAAGCAGGAAAACTCTGTGAGCTTACCCCATAACCACCTCAAATACCTATAGAATATGACTCTAAACAAATTTTAGAGCTTCAGAACTCACAAAGTGACAGAGAGAAACAAATCTCCCACTGAAGGCAGCCCAGCAGGCAGAAAGGAAGGGTTCAGCCCCGCCATGGTTTTAGCCCCAAGGCAGCCAGTTCAAACCGCCCCTGGAGCATTTGGGAGAGTGGATGACCAGCAGCTGTGGCAGTTTCCAGAACTGTCAACCCATAAATGTCAAAGACAAAGTGAAAGGTTGGTGGAACTTGGCTGAAATGGGGGAGGGGGGGAAAGACAGAGGAGCAGGTCTGGCCATCTGCCCCCAGAGCTAGATGCAACAGAATCAGTGGCCCTGCAGCCATCTCCATGTGGCTACTTCAGAGCTCCTGGCCTGCAGATTGCAGGGGGACCAAGCAACCATTCAGAGGCTAAGTACTCTTGCCTTAACCAGCCTGGATCAGGATCACAGTCTTGAGTGGTAGTCCTAAGGTGCGTGACCAGCAAGCCAAAGCTGGTGGGGGCTGCAGAGATGGCAGCCTCCTAATAGCTCCAGCCACTGCAAAAACCCTAGCAATTTGGGACAAAGCTCTCCCCCCTGAAAGCAGAGTTCTATGGAGGCCAAAAGTCAAGTAATTGACTGGCAACATGAGCAGGCAAAGGAAGCAAAGTAAACACAGCCATCCAACTTTAGATTCCTTTTCTGGGAACAAAAAGGATCAAAGCATGGAACAGCAGGAAGAAAACACAGTCAGAATTCCTGCACCAAAAGCTTCCAAGAAAAATTTAAACTGGTTACAGGCCATAGAGGAGGAAGTAGAGGAAAAATTAGGAAGAGAAATGAGAATGATGCAAGAAAATCATGAAAAGAGAGTCAACAATCTGACTGAAGAAAATAACACCTTAAAAAATAGATTAACTCAAACGGCAAAAGAGGCCCAAAAAAGCCAATGAAGAGAAGAATGCCTTAAAAAGCCGAATTTGCCAGATGGAAAAAAGAATCTCAAAAGCTTACTGAAGAGAAAAATTCTTTCAGAATTAGACTGGAGCAAATGGAAGCAAATAACTTTATGAGAAATCAAGATACTATTAAAAAGATACAAACAAATGAAAAAATAGAAGGC
>CM053580.1:191308138-191391028 GCA_028627135.1 Pseudochirops cupreus | reverse complement strand
CTATATAGGAGGGTATATATGTGTATGAATACATATGTGAGTGTGGGTATATATGTGTATATATGACAGATGGCACAGGATCAAGTGAATAGGAAGGGATGATATTTAAAAGGTGAAATTGAGAGGTGAGAGAGGATTATAATGAGAGGAGACAGGGAGAGGCAGAATGTGGTTAATTATCTCATATAGCAGAGGCAAGGGACAACTGTTACAATGGAGGGGAAGAACAGGAAGGCAAAATGGAATAGGTCAACTTTACTCTCATTGAATTTGGCTTAGGGAGGGATTGACACTATAAATTTTGTATCTTGTCCTACAGGAGAGTAGGGAGGGAGAGGATGAGAGGGGGGATGATGGAGGGGAGGTCAGGTTGAGGGGGAGTGTTGTTAGAAGCACACACTTCTATAAAGGGACAGGGACAAAGTAGAGAATAGAACAAGTGGGGGGCAGGATAGGATAGAGGGGAATATCATCAGTCTTTCACAATATGTCCATTGTGGAAATGTTTTGCATAACTACACACATATAGCCTTTATTGAATTGATTGTCTTTTCAGTGTGGGTAGGTAACAAGGGAGGAAGGGAAAGAATCTAGAATTTAAAGTTTTAAAATCAAATGTTTAAAAAATTTATTATTATTATTATTATTTACATGCAACTGGAAAATAAGATATACAGACACTGGGGGAGGAAGATCCATCTTGCTCTACCAGAAAGTCAGAGGGGTGATGGGGGAGGATATAGGAGAGAGCAGATTGGGGGAGGGGTATACAGTGGGATCACTGTTTTGGAGTGGTAGGTAGGGTAAAGACAAGGAGAAGATTTGTAACTCAAAATCTCATGGAAATGAATGATGTAAACTAAAAATAAACAAAAGTTCTTTTAAAAAAGCAATTATAAATGCACCAAATAAGACGGAAGCAAAAGCAAAAAACCACAGCTAGAAGAGGAGAAAGGAACTCCCATGGGGGTTGGGGCACAGTACAAGACAGAGAAAACGAGCCAGCAAAGTACTATTAAAAGAAAGAAGACATAAACAAAGGCAGGGGTGAGGAATCGGAGGCCTCAAGATCACATACGGCCTTCTAGGTCCTTGGATGCAGCCTTTTGACTAAGTCCTAGTTTTATAGAACAAATCCACTTATTGAAGGAATATGTTCTGTGAAGTTTAGATTCAGTTTGGATTTGAGGACTTAGAGGGCCACATGTGGCCTTGAAGCTGCAGGTTCCCCCCCTCTGCACCAAAGTAAAGGAATCCTAAGATAAAACAACAATTGGAGGAAATAAGTGTATAATAAGTACATCTAGTAAAATAGAGAAGAAAATAAAATAACTACAAGATAATGAAAATTATTGAAAAATAATAAATTAAGGAAAATATAAGGAATGAAATTATGGTTCTTAATTTTAAAAAAAATTTGGTTTTCATTCTCCTTAATGAAATTAAGGAGAATGTCCTTAATGAAATGGTGGTTTCAGAAAAGAAAGGATAGAAAATATTTTCAAACCAATGCAATCTCTGAAAATAAGAATAGGGAAAGTAGAACTAAAATATTCAGTGATCAATAAGAAATTCTAGGACAAATTCAAAAGAAAGTAAAATTACATATGAGATAGCTATAAAAAAAAAAAGCAATTGACCTGGAAGACAGAGCTCAGTGAAATGATCTGATAATCGTTTTTCTCTAATAAAAATATGATGAAACAAAAAACTTGAGTATCATAATCAAGAAATCATTAAACAGAAGTTACTCAGAACTACAGGAATAAAAATTCTAAGTGTAGCTCAGTAAAATCTACAAGACAATAACAGAAAGTAATCTGAAATTTAGCTCATCTTAAAATGTGTTTGCCACTCTCTAAAGCTAGTAGGTCAAAGATAAAATATTGCAAGTCAAGAAGAAGCAGATCAAGTACCAGAGAACTTCAGTCAGAATTATGTAGGTCCATGCATCAGCAATAAGAAGTTTTAGGATATAAAACATCAAAAATCAATGGATAGTGGGTTTACTAAAATATATATTTTATATAAATATATTTGTATATGCACATATTTACAAATATATATGTAATTGCTGAAAAGTTGAAAATAATTCTGTAGGATATATTTTAAAAGATTTTTTAATAGAATTGAGCACTTCTAACTATTTCTGTTGAGAAAACTAGTTGAGCAGTCTTGAAAAGCAAATAAAGTAAATATAAGAAACTTAAATAAAATGTAATAAACAAAATGTGGGAGTGGTGGCTCATACCTACTATCCATGATACCAGGGAGGCTGAGGCTGGTAGAGCTCTTGAACTCAAAAGTCCTGAGCTACAGTGAACTAAACTTAATCACACGTCTGCACTAATTTTGACCTTAATATGGTGAATCCTCTTATTAATATGGGAGGAGGAAGGGAGGAAAAGAAGAAGAAAAAAAAGAGTCTAGATACCATCTTTCAAGAAATTATCAAGCAAAACTGCCCTGATATTCTAGAACCAGAGAGCGAAACAGAAATGGAAAGAATTCTCTGATCACCTCTTGAAAAAGATCCCTAAAAGAAAACTCCTAGGAATATTATACCCAAATTCCAGAGTTCCCAGATCAAGGAGAAAATACTGCAAGCAATCAGGAAGAAACAATTTGAGTATTGTGGAAACACAATCAGGATAACACAGGATCTAGAGGCTTCTACATTAAGGGATCGAGGGTCTTGGAATATGATATACCAGAGGTGAAAGGAGCTAGGATTAAAACCAAGAATCACCTACTGAGTATAATGCTACAGGGAAAAATACAGTCATTCAATGAAATAGAAGACTTTCAAGCATTCTTGGTGAAAAAAACCTGAGCTGAACAGAAAATTTGACTTTCAAATACAAGAAACAAGAGAAGCATGAGAAGGTAAACAGGAAAAAGAAATCATAAGGCTTATTAAAGTTGAGCTATTTACATTCCTACGTGGAAAAACGATAATTGTAACTCATAAGAGTTTTCTCAGTATGAGGATAGCTGAAGGGAATATATATGTATATATATGTATATACATATATGCATGTATAGGAGGATGTATAAGAATATAAATATATATGTCAGTGGGCATATGTGTGCTCATGTATACATTGACAGAAGGCATAGGATCAATTGAATATGAAGGGATGGTATCTAAAAAAATAAAATTAAGAGCTGAGAGAAGAATTTACCGGGAGAAGAAAGGGAGCAATAGATTAGGGTAAATTATCTCATATAAAAGAGGCAAGAGAAAACTGTTACAATGGAGGGGAAGAGCAGGAAGATGAAACGGAATGGGACAACTTGATTCTCATTGAATTTGGCCTAAGGAGAGAATAACATACACATTCAATTGGGTATCTTATCCTACAGGAAAATAGGGGGGTAGGGAATAACAGGTGGGAGGATAGAAGGGAGGGCAAATTGGGAGAGAGGGTAGTTAGAAGCAAATATTTTTGAAAAGGGATAGGGTCAAAGGAGAAAAAAGAATAAGTGGGGGGTGGGATAGGATGGGGATGGAGGGAAATATAGTTAGTTTTCTACAATATAACTACTATGGAAATGATTTGGGTAACTACACATGTACAATCTATATTGAATTGCTCATCTTCCCAGTGGGGGTGGGTG
The DNA here is from genome assembly GCA_028627135.1 of Pseudochirops cupreus. Taxonomy (NCBI): domain Eukaryota; kingdom Metazoa; phylum Chordata; class Mammalia; order Diprotodontia; family Pseudocheiridae; genus Pseudochirops; species Pseudochirops cupreus. The sequence continues at coordinate 191,387,407 of CM053580.1, read as the reverse complement.
AGGAGGGAAGAAGGGGAAAAAATCTGGACTTCCAAGTTTTAAAAACAAATGTTTAAAAATCGGTTTTTTCACATGCAACTGGGAAATAAGATATATAGGTACTGGGGTATACAAACCCATCTTGCCCTACTAAAAAGTTAGGGGGATGAAGGAGGAAGATATAAGAGAGAACAGATTGGGGCAAGGGGTATTCAGTAGACTTGCTATTTTGGGGTAGGAGTAGGGGAAAGACAGGGAGAGAAAAAATTGTAACTCAAAATCTTGTGGAAATGAATGGTGAAAACTAAAAATAAATAAATTTTTAAAAAAATTAAAATAGTTAAGGATAGTAAATATATATATATATATATAATGTCCAGGGTTTTTTTTTTAAATACCACTTACATTTTACAAGGAGAGAAAGGATTCATCTTCTTGAAGTTCCTTCATGTCTAAAAGTCAAAGAGGGAACAAAAAGAGACAAGTTAGGGGCTTAATAGTAGTGTTCTTGTCACTGTGGGGGAGCCCTGGAGTTGGAACTGCCTCCGTCAAGGCAAACAGCAACTCACTATGATACAGGAACTAAGTCCTAGGGAGTCCTCTGAGGAATATGAAGTTTCTGTGATCTAATAACTGTCAAACATTTAGTAAGTTTCAGAGACAGGACGGGGATCTAGATCTCCTTGTTCTGGTTCAATACTCTATCCATAATACTACATATGAAACAATTATCAGTATTATACATGTACTGAATAACATAGTATAAGTACTTCAAGGAAAAGATATCTATATTACAAGATCAAAACAGTAAAGCTGTAATTGTTGACAATTCTTTTAGGTTTAAACAAATCTGACAAAGAAAAATAAAAATAAGATACAGATCTTAATACATAATTAGAAAAAGTAGATATGATAGACTTCTTGCAATTATTGAATGGGGATGTTAAGTTATATACATGTTTTTCAGTACAACTTAGCATTTTTATAAAAATTGACCATATACAATGTCATAAAAAAAACTCACAAGTAAATACAGAAAGACAAATATTAAAGATGTCCTTTACAAAAACTGTAATGCAAAAAAAATTACAATCAATGAGAGGAAATCTTCAATAATGGACAAGGAACATTGATTTAAATAGTGGTTAAATATTCTTCTCTTAAAGAATAGGCAGACTTTTTAAAAATAATAGAACTAATCTTTTTTGGAGGAAGAAGGATCCAAGCCTTTGATTTTATTGTTATAGAGAATTCCTGGTGAAAAAAATTCACTTTACCAAGACAGATCAATAGTTTTTATGAAACTTTTTGTTAGAGGCAGCTAGGTGGTTCAGTGGATAGAGCACTAAGCCTGGGGTCAGAAAGACCTAAGTTGAAATTCAGCCTCAGACACTTACTAGCTGTGACTTTGGGCAAGTCCCTTAACCTCTATTTGCCTTAATCCACTGGAGAAAGAAATGGTAAACCACTGAGGATCTTTGCAATACTAAATAAACAGATAAATGCCAGATCACAAAGACTCTGATATGACTTAACAACGAAACAACAAAATTATCTTAGGGAGTTGCCAGAAATATAAGAAGTTAAGTGATTTAACTGGTATTAGACAGTTTGTGTCAAGACCAGATATGAATTTCTATCTTCGTGACTCCAAAATCAGTCATCTAAACACTACTCCTTGATAAAATGGAATAACAACAAAATACTCTTAAAACAACAACAATAAAATGATAATAAGACAACATTCCAAAATTTGTGAGATAATAATAGAAGACATTTGTATAACAAGACAAAAAGGCGGAAAGCACTTCACACGTTATTTCGTTTGACTCTCACGACAGCATTGACAGGTAAGAGTTGCATGTATTATAATTTTCATTTTACAGATGAGGAAATAGATTCTGAGGAATTCTGCAAGTTTTAGAGGTAGAATTTGAACTCAGGTCCTTCCTGACTCAAAGCCTGTTGCTTTGTCCACTACAATATATCTAACTACAGCAGTCCTTGGAGGAAAACTTGTCACTGAAAACTTATGTTAACAAAATACAAGAGAAGACCAATGAAGTCTGCATACAATGAAAAAAACATAGAAAAGAAAACATTAATAATCCAAAAAACAAGCATAAAAAGCAGACCTTCTGAAAGTGGAGAATAAACCCAGAAAATTATCAGAAGCCTAATTATTTCACCCAAAAACTGAAATCAAATGGCACAGATGAATATTTACATAAATTAAAATACTGAGACTAATAAAACAGGAAACAAAGAATTCAAAGAGTCCAACCTCAAAAGAAAGCATGGAATATGTCATAAATTAACTAACAAAGGCTATAACCACCATTCCAAATAAATTTTCAAGTAAATTTTACTGTTTAAGAAACAAATAAGTCCTTTGAAATGTATAATTTTCACAAAAAGAAGATAGCTTTTCAGACATCTTCAATGATACAGATGTAATCCTGATTCTGAAAACCAGGGAATAATAAAGCCAAATAAGAAAACTACAGGTCAATAAGGCTAAGAAATATTGTTTCAAAAATATATGATATATTAATAAAAATTATATCCAAACATATCCAAAAACAATTCCCCTCTAACCAGATTTAATTTATACCAGGTATGCAAGAATGACAACATTAGAAAAACTAGAATACAATAAATTACATTAACAAAATGTAATAAAAATCACATTATATAGATATAGAAAATGCCATAAACAAAATAAAGCACTCATTTATTTTTTTTTAATAACTGAAACGCAAAGGGATAAAAAGACTTTTCCTGAATATGATTGAGTATCTATTTAAAAACAAGGGAAAGCATTGTTTATAATAGAGAAATACTAAAATAAGTTTTGTCAAAAAGATCAGTGGTCAAGGATGCCCGCTGTGGCCACTATTATTTGACACAAATTCCAGCTCTAGCAAAAAAAAAAAAATTAATTAATAAGGAGGACGAATATAGGCAAAGAAGCAAAATTATTTTTCTATGAAGATATGATATTTTACTTAGAGAACCCTAGGAAGGCAACAATAAAAATTAATAAAAACAACTGGTAGCTTCAGTAAAGTAGCAGTCTAAAGTAAATTCACAGCAAACAGCAGTCTTTCTGTATATTACTATTATGAAGATGTTGAAGGATTGATTCTTAGGTTATCTGATAGAGGAGAAGATACCAGATAGACGGCAAAACCTTAAACTCATTATCATCCCCCAAATTTGACCAAGAGCAAGCACAACTATTACCCAGAAAGTAAAAAAAAAGTAAGTAAAAAAGAGGAATTCCATTTCAGAAAACAATGAAATGCATTAGACATCTGAGAATTTACCTAGATCAGACAGATATGGACTTATATAAGTATGATTACAAAATAATTTTACACGAATAAAAGGAAACCTAAATAAAAGGAGAGATATTTCATAACCATTGCTAGATAGCATAGCAATGGAACTGTGATCTCATGGGTATGGCTATTTCCTCCATTGATGTACAAAGCAACCCACCCCTGTTTGTCCATCCTGTGTGACTTTTATCTATTACCTGTCATATACTTTTATCCATTACCTCCCACTGGGGGGGAGGAGAGGAAGAGACAGGGAGTAAGGGGTGCATAATACATCCAATATTCTAGGGGTCTTCCTCATATTCTCCTAACATCATAAATATTCCTACAGAGTATGTGGGCTATGGGCTATCTATTGCTTTTCTGACATTATCACCAAATGGGAGACTATCTTATTTTCTGATTGTGTATTTCTTTTTTTTTTTTTGCTTTTTTTTTTTTTTGGAGGGGGGATGCAGGGCAGTTGGGGTTAAGTGACTGGTCCAAAGTCACATTAGTTTTTTATGTTAAGTGTCTGAGGCTGGATTTGAACTCAGGTCCTCCTGACTCCAGGGCCAGTGCTCTATTCACTGTGCCACCTAGCCACCCCAAGATTGTGTATTTCTTTAATGACATCCTTTAAATTCCTGTTAATCTCCCTATTTAAACCTCACTTGAGAGTAATGCACAGAGGGTGGTTGAACGAGGATCTCTCTATTATATTTTTCAAGGATTCATATAATTTAGGGACACATATGAGACACCTTTGTGGAACCACTTTCCTCTACCTCAACAGTAGGGTCTCATATTCTCTATCCTTCATGCAGTTTATAAAGGTAAAGATCACTGCTAAATTCTACTTTAAAGCCTGTCTATGCCCTTCTGATCCTGCATCAGGGTTTACTTTTATATTCGTTATCTCCAACCCTGGCACAGTGCCTGGCTTAGTAAATGTTTTTTCATTGACTAATTAATTATTTCATTTATTGCTTTTTCTAACAAAACTTTTTATTTAGATAGAAAAATAAGACTATGTGTCAGTGGTTGTTGATGTGCTCTTGGTTGAACTTGGAAGATGACAATAAGGTCTGAAGTTTTTTCTATCTATTTTGTGTCTTCTCTTTCAGATAACTTAAGAATCAATGCTTCAAGTATTTGTAGAACCTGTATCAGATTGCATGCACCATGGAGGCGAGAGGAAGAAAATTTGGAACTCAAAAGCTTGTGGAACTGAATATTGTCAACTAAAAGTAAATAAATTAATTTTTTTAAAAAAAGAATCAATCTTTCAACTTCCTCATAAAAATGCTGCTTATAGCACAAATCTGCTCTATGTGTATTTATTTTTTTTAAGGTTTTCATGACCTTTATTTTACATTTATTCTTCCTGAATAAATGGTAGCCTCTTTCAAAGGACTTCAGAGAATCAGACAAACGTGAGTCTTTTAATGCTGCTAGTCCTGCCTGGTCCCTCCCTTCAGAACTGGGATTGGTTCCAGCTCTTCCGGATTGCAATCCTTCTGACCTGTCCACTATACATTACTCCTTCACATATCCTCTCCTCCCAAACATGGGCTAACATGGGTTGCATGTTTGGATAAGGAGGCCCTAATTCTATGCAGGGTGTATCAGTCAATATGCATGAGGCTAGTTACCCTATGTATATTTAGTCTAGTCTAAATACTTTTTTCATCTTTGTCCTTTTCAGGGCCATTCCACTTCTCTGCAACTTTTTTAATTATAATATCATAATTAAAATGAAAACACTACCAAAATTACAGATCTGGTGTTACGTACCCAACTACCAAAGTCTTACTTTATAGAATTGGACAAAATAACAAATTATTCTAGAGAAATTAAAGATCCATCCTTTCAAAGGTTTTAATAATTTTTTTTGGAGGGGCAACTGGGGTTAAGTGATTTGCCCAAGGTCACACAGCTAGTAAGTGTTAAATGTCTGAGGCCAAATTTGAACTCAGGTACTCCTGATGCCAGGGCCAGTGCCCTATTCACCGCACCACCTAGCCACCCCCAATAATTTTTTAAAAAGTAGAAAGAAGAGGGGCTTAGTGCTACCAGTTCCGAAACTATATTATAAACCAGTCATTATCAAATGTATGTGATATTATATTAAAAAATAGATCAGCAAAATATACTAGGTAAACCATATCTAAAAACAAATGTGCACAGCAATCTGTCACTTAGTAAACATCAGAACACAAAATATTGGAAATACTCAAAGAATGTTTGACAAAAATAGATTGAGATATACATCTTATACAACATACTACTATAAATTCCAAATAGAACAATGGTCTAACATAAAAAGCTATACCGCTACAAATGAGAAGTTATGTCTTCCACAGTTATGGTGAAGAGGGGAAAATTTTGGAACCAGACAAGGGATGGAATAAATCACAAAACACAAAGTAGATACCCTGAACTATGTAAAAATACAAAGTCTGTGAACATATAAAATTAATGCAGCTAGAATCAAAATAAAATAGATTAGGAAATATATTTGCCTTAACTCTCTCCAATAGAAGTCTGTCAGCCAAAATGTGTAGGGAAATAACACAATTACAATATATTAAGAGCCATATTCATTAGAGAAGTGGTCAAAAGATCTCAAAAAGATTCAAAAGAAATGTATTTTTTGAAAAAAGAAATATAAATCTAAAAAATATGTATCTGGTGCTTATTCAGAATCATTAATGCTCAGAGCCACTATTAATTACAGAAATTTACATTAAAACTCTGAATCTTCATACCTATCAAGCTTGCAAAGATGCTTTTAAAAATGAAAAAAATCTCTATTTTGGAGGGACTGAGCAATGCTAATTCATTGCTGATGGACATGTGTGAAGTGACAAAATTATTCTGTAAAATAATACGGAATTATGCAAGAGAAGTTACTAATTCTTCATACCCTTTCACCCAGAAATCCCACTACTAGGACTATATCCCAAAGACATAATTGAGAGAAAGAGAAGTCTTATATATACAAAAATGTTCTTAGCGCCAATATTTATGACGAAAAAAAGCTGGAAACAAAACATGTGCCCAACAACTGGGGAATGGCTGACCAAAATTAGGGTGTCCAACTATAACAACTATAACTATATTTTGAACAAAATATAGTAATGTTATAGAATACTAATATGTCGTAAGAAATGACAAATATGAAACATTCAGAGAAATGTAGGAAGACATATGAAGTAATACAGAGTGAAGAAAGCAGAGTCTAAAGAACAGTATACACAATGACTATAGCAACAGAAAGACAACAGAAAGAGGTCCAAAAAGACTGGTCAAATATAACGGTCAGTGTTAGTAGCATACTTTCAAAGGTAAAGGACACATCTTTCCTTTCTGCTAGGAACTGGCCATCCAACTTTTTTCAAGAAGTGTACTTCTAAGGGATTTACTTCAGTATCTGTTAAGATGTATTATTTGTTGTATAAAAAAAGTATTAGTAAATTAAATTTTCCAAAAGTTACATTGTTCTATAATCAGACCATTTTTTAAAATTCCATTAAAAACCACCGTGGGTAAATATTTTTTTTTGTAATGAAATTACCATTACCTGGAATTATGGTCCAATTAAGCAGACCCCCAAAGTTGTATTGACAGCAAATTTTTCCTTTGTTTGAACATTTCCCTTCTAATGTTGAATATTAATGCCATGCTTTAAGCGGCACATAATAATGTGTCATTCTTTCAATGAAATTATTGAGATGTGATCTAGTATTATCAGCAGCAGCAACCACATCACTATTGTGTAGTAATGTCTGCCATTTCAATGTCTGCCAAATAAAGAAGTATAATCATGACCCAACCTAGAGTTCGCATATAGCCCAAACAGTATCGATATCATCCAAATCAATATAATTGTTATCTTACTAGCTTTTAGAATTCTGGATAATATCTCCCCGTCATGGAGGCTATTATAGAGCACTCTTCTTGCCCACAGAGACATGATTAAGGTCTACTTATTTTGATTAAATTCAAGTGGGTGCCACAATTTAAGATGCTCATTTAACCAAATTTTGCTGATAAAGGAAGCCTGAAGGAACATTGCCTTGTCCAGTTTCACCCAGCTAGTAGCAAACCAGAATCTGAAGACAACATCTAAAAAAAAAAGGGGGGGGGGGAGGAGTTAATGCCCCTATGGCCCCAAGAATTAGGCAATTTCGTATTTCCTTTTCAGTCTTAGGTACAAAATATGGAGTCCCTAGTGTCTGGGAGCTCAAGAGACAGTGATCTTGAAACCAGGATCCCAGGTTAAGTGCTGCCACCATCCCAGCAAGGAAGCCCTAAAAACCAAGATCAAGAGGACTGTGGGTTGGAATTTGGTAGGACTGGAGACATCTATAAAGCACTCAGTAGAGTTCCTGACATATTGGAGGTGCTTAAGTGTATGTTTCCCTCCTTTTCTAACTTAAGCTGTGAACTTAATCCCCCCCCCTTTCCCCAGTGACCCCAAAAAATGTAGTGAGGACTAATGACCCAGTAGGCATTGAGAGATAAATGTTTGTATGTATTCTTGCTGCATCTTTGAAGTAAATATTCTTCTGTAAAAACTTAAAAAAGGAGGGATCTGATACAATGGAGCAACTGTTTCCCCTAAAAAACCTGACTTATCTTTTCTGCCCCTAGGAAAGCAGTCAAGTCATAACTTAGAATACAAGTTCAAACACAAGAAAATTTGAGAGCATTTCTTTTCTCATTTAAATAACTTCCAGGAAGGGGAGCTGATTCTTGGGACCACACGAAGGTTAATAAATGATATGGAACAGATCTAAGGTGATCATCAGGATCAATCCCAAACTCAAATTATGAACACCTGAATTGTCATATCATCTCTGGAAACTACCAAGCATTTAAGGTACCTTCTAACCTAAAAATGATGCAACCAGGACCCACTAAATGATTTCTAGTGAATCATTACACTGAGTCCTCTGGAGCTGATCTAATATGATCTCATGTTGACTATGACTATGAGGCTGAGACAACAAAGGTAAAATTTCCTAAAAGCAATTTGTAGAGTAGCTGCAACATTGCAAAGAAAAACAACTTTGAAAGATTCAGGGCCACTGATCAATGCAATGAGCGTCCGCAGCTCCATAGGACCAATATAAAGCAAGCTGTCCTTCTTGCAATGTGAGATGCAGAAGATAAATGTTCTAAAACATGGACAATGTATGAATTTGTTTTGCTTGAGAGTTTATTTTTATTTAATTTGAGGGGCTAAAGGGAAGAAGAGAAGAAATGACACTGGTATTAATCAAGTACAAAATAACAAAAAGTAAAAATAATTTTTAAAATGCCAAGATGGCATATAGATATGTCATATCTTCCCAATGTGTGAAATACTTTGCCTCACTAAGATGAAGTGCTACTCTGATGTCTCACTGTAACCTCTAGATTTCGTGAAGACTCTGCTGTTAATTGAGGGGAGGGGACAAAGAGAAAGAGGTAAGTTGCAGCAGGTTCAATCATGTTGCAGAGGCTTTGAATATGGTCCTAGAAACAAACATACTGCTTTCAGAGGACCAATCTAGCTAAGTACAGAGAGCCATTTGGCTATGAATTCCTTGACAAAGGCAATCCACCAAAGAAAAATGCAGAATGGCCTTTAATTCCATGTAGTCCTTTTGTTCTTCCTTGACAGTGGCAAAGTAGAGGAAAAGAGGGTACATGGTGCTAAAAATCACAATTTTTACGCCTTTTATTATCACTTTGGTATTCTAAAAGTGAGATTCTTGTCCAATGACCAACAAATGTATATACTACTGAAGGAAGTGAATCAATCAGTCTTGACATTCTTACTGTAAACAAAACCAAAAAAAGCAAAAGTAAGTTATAACTAAATTGAAAGATCCTTAAAGTAGCAAATAAATATGCTGGCAAAGTAGGTTATGTTGCATTTCTAAAAGCAAACAGAACCTTTGGACATCTCATATTTCAGTTTTGTTTATGATAAATATTTGCAAAAAGACCACTATGAAAATCATTGAAGCTATGAGTAGATAAGCCATGTGGTACTTATTTTACTATGCTGTATTCCTTTTGCTTCTAAGGTATGAGTTAAACCATGCTTACATAACTAACTTCTTTATGTTCTATTAGGGTCATTTCATTGATATATAGTAAAAATGGAAGAAGGAAAAGTTTTCTCTTCAGATGGGGGAAAAATCAAAAAACTAATGCAGTAAATCTACAGAAATCAAAGTAGTATACTAATGAAACAAGCATTACCCCTCGCAAACGGGACAAAACTATGGTTCTATGCTAGCCAGATTTCTGAAAATCAGAGAGCTTGGCATTCCCTCAAGTGCTCTCTGGTACTTGGTAGAACACATAACTGCCAGAGTGTGCACTGAATTGCTACTTCCTGGCCCTTATTTTTTTTTAAAGGATCAAAGAGGCAGCCACCGGTGATCCCTAATGGCTAAAGATTTTTAAAGACTCTGATTTTTATCAACATTTTTCTTCTGAGGATACTGAATTGTTATAAGTCATGAAACACAAGTGTCTGAAAAACAGAAATTGCAATTTTCCAATGCCAATATGAAATCTGGCAATTACTGAATTACTAATCATTGAAACTAAATAGTATCAGTTAAAATGGAAAAGTCATCAGCAGAAAGAGACTAAGTAAGAACCAGAAGCAAGTGAACACTGTAACATAGTATTTAACAAAGCCAAGGATACTAACTACTGGTTTAAGCAGCCTCCAAACAACAAAAACTGCTAGGAGAATAGGCAAGAGTCTGGCAAAAATTAGATTGAGACCTGTATCTTTCACTATATATGACAATCAGCTACAGTTTGGACATATGACTTAAATATAAACAGTCATTTCTTTAAAAACTTTAGAGGAAATGGAGGAAATTATCTTTCACAAGTTTAAGTGAAGAATTCTTAAATAAGAGATAGAGATGATCAGAGAAGATAAGAAATCAAAGATAGACAGAAAAGATCCCAGTGTGTAAGTATATATTATGGCAACACTTTTTTTGGTAGCAAAAAACTGAAATAAAGTAGGTACCTATCAACTGGGAAATGGCTTAACAAATTATGGCATATGAACACACATAGTAAGAAATGAGTATAAAAAAATTAAAGAAACTTGAGAAGATACATATAAACTGATGAAGAATGAAATGGGCAAAACCAGGAGAAAAATTTACATAATAATTACAATAATGAAAAGTAAAACAACATTGAAAGATTTCAGAACTCTAGTCAATGTAGTAATCAGTCATGACTTCAATCAATCAACAGATATTTATTAAGTGCTTATTACTATGTGTGAGCAAAGTAATGAAAATGTGAAAAAGAAAAAGAAAAAAAAGCAAAAACTGTCTTTGTGCTCAAGTAACTCACATTCTAATGGGGAAGGTAACATATATATAATTGAGTATATAGAAGATATATGCACAGTTGATAGAAGGTAATCTTAGAGAGGAAGTCTATGGCCATTAGGGGAATGCAGAAAGATTCCTTGCACATGGTTGTGTTTGAGCTGAATCTTAAAGGAAGCTAAGCATTCCAGGAGACAGAGGTGAGTAAGGAGAGAATTCCAGGCATGGAAGATGGCCAATACAAAGTCATTAAAATGGAAGGTGGAATGTCTCTTTTAAGGAACAAATAAGTTAATATGGCTGAATCGTAGAGTGTATTGGGTGAAACAAAATGTAAAAAGATCAGTCAGGCAGAAAGAGGCTAGCTTATAAAAAGTTTTACATGTTAAAACAAAGGACTTCATATGTGATCCTGATGGTAAGAGAGAACCACCAGAAATCATTGAATAAGGTGGTGACATGATCAGACCTATGCTTTAGGAAAATCCCTTTGGCAGCTGTGAGAAGGAGGATGAAAAATGTTCCCCACCTCTTAGGAAAAAATAGTGATGGACTAGAGGTGTAAAATCTGACATAAATTTTCAGACAAAACGAATGAGATGATGTGTTTTGCTTGACTATGTTTTTACAAGGCAAGACTTCTAGTAAGGGGTAGGGTGGAAGAAGGAAGGAGTCAATAGGAAGTAAAAGAAATGCAAAAAAGAAAAAAGGAAAACTTTTTACTATACACAGAAATCAAAAAAGATGTTCAGCAGGGAACACTAACTGCTTATTTTTATTACTGCCTAATTAAATTTAATATATACTTTTAAAAAGAAAGTGTACCTAATAGAAGTTTACAATTTCACATTCAATCCTCTTTCTTATTCTTTTTGTATTGAAATGTATGTTAATTAAGGATGATTAAGTACATAATAAACATGCATATAAAATTTGGGGCAGGGCTGAGAGGAGATGATCAGAGACCCTGAATCAGTTGATTTCCCCCAGTCTAGCAGATATAATCATAGGAAAGAAGGTGGTAGGTAACAGAGATAACAAAGTGTTAACATATGTTAAATGAAATGCCAAAATGTGTCTACATTCTGTTATGCCTTTATGAAGTGTGAAGTTTTCTCTAATGATATTGGAAGGCAACTTGCCATTGGCTATCCAAAGTTGGCCATATCCCCAGTGGCCTTTAAAAAGCTAGCTTCTCAGCTCTTAACACCATTGAAGCAAGAGAGTTTTATGGAGGGTGACCTCTGAAGGCCTAGAGGAAAAAAGTCAGTTATGGAAGAACATAAATATTGAGGGAGGATTGTTTTTTACCTTTCCCATTGGGTGTCTACCAAAGGAAAGCTTGGGGTGGGATGAGCAGAGGAAAAGTCTTCACTCTTCTTCCCCATCAGCCACGGATTTTGTTTTTCATTGGAATTACTTGCCAAACAGGAGATACAGCATCCAACAGAGAGAATCAGTGGAGGTAGCTCTAAGAAATGTCACTCCTGGCAGTAGAGAACAAAGTAAATTTGGGCCTCCAGGGAGAAGGAATTATTATCTTGTGTCCCACAGAGTCTGTCCTGGGCCTTCTCTTCTCCCTCTTCACTTGGTGATCTCATCAGCTCCCATGGATTTACTTATCATCTCTATGCTAATAATTCTCAAGCCCACCCATCCCTCTCTAACGTCTGTTGACCTAGAGTCTCATACCTCCAATTTCCCCTCAGATACCTCAAATCGTATGTCCAGTACATATCTTAAACAACATGTCCAAAACTGAACTTTTCCCTCTAAACCCTCCTTGCTTCCAAACTTCTCCTATTACTGTTGAGGGTACCATCAACTTCCTGGTCACTTGGACTCACAACCCCTCAACAAGTCAGTCATTCTCACCCCCTCACTATCTCTCACCTCCTAAGTCTAATTTATTGCCAATATTTGTCAATTTCACTTCTGAAACATCTCTAAAATACGTACTCTTCTCTTCTCTGATACTGGCACACCCTCATGCAGGCTCCTCATCATCTAATGCCTATTGCAGGGTCTGCTGGCGGGTCTGCCTGCCTCCGGTCTCTCCCTACTCCAATCCTCCATTAAGCCACCAAAGTGATCTTCATAATGCACAAGTCTGATGCTGTTAACCTTTCCTCCCCCACACCACACACCATTCAATAAACTCCAGTAGTTCCCTATCACTTCCAGGTGTTCAAAGCCCTTCCTAGTCCCACCCCCACCCTCTTTCCAGTCTTCTTACACACAATGCCCTACATACACGTCCACACAAACACACACACAGAGTTAGCATTTAATAAATTCTTATTGGCTAATTGGTTGATGAAAAGAGCTTGTTAGAGAAATACTGAAACAGTTTCCAATTTTCATTTCTCCACTGCTAAACTTCCAGTTTCATCCATAAATGCCCTTGAGATAATCTAGTTAAACTGGATCTTTTTATAAATTCATCTTCTCCTCACTCTATCTTGATTTTCTATGTGGTAATACAAGATTCCTTGATGATATAAAATAACAGTGATAGCTTTGACAATCCTCCAACGATTTATATCAAGTGAAGCATAGAACAAGGAAATGTATGCTTGCCAAAGTATTTGCCACTGTCATGGACAAAGTCATAGCTTGGTTGGCCTTCGTCTGGAGTAGCAGTGAGGGCAAATTTTTAGAGGATGTAAATCTTTTTTAATTATTTTAAAGATTGAGTAATTTTTAAATTTTACATTACATGTTGACAAGACATGCACTCCTTCACCAGCATAGAAAGGAGTGAGCTTGGCACCTAGTTAGCAAGAATAATTAGTTAAAATAGGAAGCTACCAGATGGTGTGTTGTTAATAACATCCATCTGTGTATTTGTGTTAATTACTTCTTATATTCTTTTCACACCATGAATTGCAAAATAGATTTGAAGGCTCATTTCTTGCTGCTTGCCCCATATATTCAAACTACTAGTTACAGCTCTGGTCATAGAGGATGTCAGCACTAAGTCCATATGGAATTGGTGAGGTTCTCCAGATGTTCCTTTTTCAATTGACATTGTGTTGATTGCATCATTCCTGGAACACTGTATATATGAGTTCCTAACCTTTTTTGTGTTTTTTGCTGTGCCTGGAGAAATCTACAAACCCTGTCTCAGAATAATGTTTTTAAGTGCATAAAATAAATTGCATAGAATTACAAAGGAAACCAATTATATTAAAATAGTTGGGTTTCTTTTTTTATTGTCCATGGACCCCAGGTTAAGAACTCCTAGTGATGGGCACTAGGTGGCACAGTGAATAGAGCACCAGCCCTGGAGTCAGGAGAACCTAAGTTAAAATCCGGCCTCAGACACTTAACACTTACTAGCCGTGTGACCTTGGGCAAGTCACTTAACCCTAAGCCTTCCCCCTCCAAAAAAAAAAAGCCAAAAAAAAAAGAGTCAAGAACTCCTAGTGAAGGACCTCCTAAATGAAATATATAATCACTGACAAGAGTTCAGTTTAACATCAGTAAAATCCAGGTAGATGCTGAGTATCTATTGTACAAGCTGTGATATGTAGCTGATCAAGAGCTCACAGAGCAAGTGCATCAGTACATATATTTGGGGTGGGGAATGGGGAGAAACTATAGCGGGGAAGTAAACTGGGCCCTGAATTACATAGGAGGAAAAGAGCTCTAAATAATATTTGGAAAACTGCATAGCACTTGGAATGGGTGACTTGCACAGGGTCACACAGCTAGTAAGTATCTGAGGTCAGATGTGAACTCAGGAAGATGAGTCTTCATGACTCCAAGTTTAATGGAGGATTGGAGTAGGGAGAGACTTGCAGCAGACAGACCACCAGCAGGCTTCTACTTGAAACAAAATTCTACCTATTTTTATTTTTATACTACCTAACTCCTGGTACAATGGATAGAGCACTGGGGTTGGAATCATGAAGACTCATCTTCCTGAGTTCAAATCTGACCTCAGACACGTACTAGCTGTGTGACCCTGGGCAAGTCACTTAAACCCATTTGCCTCTCAGTTCCACATGTGTAAAATGAGCCAGAGAAGGAAATGGCAAACCACTCCAGTATCCCTACCAAGAAAACTCTAAATGGCATCACAAAGAGTTGGACACAACTGAAACGATTCAGCAACAAAAATATAACTAAAATTCATGGGATACCAAAATCTCTTTGTAATCAAAAGTGTGGATCACCCAAATGGCAATAGAAAGATGTATGTGGGAGTAAAGGGGAAGTGGCAAGGAAGAACTGCATGTCCCAAGAGAAAAAGATATAATCACTGAGATGCACAAATAGAAAAGTCAAGTCACAGACAGACAGCCTACATGGTGCTTTGGCAACCAGATAATATTAAGACATTTTGAGGAAGGACTCTAGAATGTTAGATAGATGTAGGGGATTCATGCAAGTGTGAGGACAAGAGCCCCACAGGAGAGGGCATGGATATAATATGCCCTTTTGCAGGAGGGTAACCCATTGATGAGATCACAGAGCCATTAATCTATTTAACTGTAACCTACAGGAGCTTGTATATTTAGGTGAGCAAGCTACTCTTTGAAAACCCTGATAGGAACTAATTTTTATTTATTTCCAGGATAAATCATAATATCCTTGAAAAGAATTCACATCATTCAAGTAATTACATCAGTTGAAGTGAAATTATGTTTACATTCCAATATTGAAAAGGAAAAGTAACAATGAAAATTGTAATTGAACTTAAATACTGACATTGACTTAATTTGAAGGCTTCAAAACCGAAGGAAAACAAATTGTTTCCAGTTTCACACAACCCTAGGAAAGAACGTATGAAATAAATAATAAATCAACTCTTCATTTAGAGATTTCCTGCAATCATGATGCTCATTTATGATCATTTTATTCGAAAAGTATTTCTAACTATTTTTCATTAGCAAAATAAGGAAAAATGCATCACTGATGTAAAATTAAGCTTTGCCATTTGATATTCACATCCATATTTAGCAATAAGCTTCTATACTTGATCACAAGCAAAAATGTGATTTCCCCAAATCTTCCAGTTTAGGGTCTTTCCCAATCAAGATCACCCTTTTCTAAATTATCTTCTGCTACATTCCAAGTATATATAACATTTTAATTTGGGGAGAATCAGGACTTATCATTAAAACAGCTCATTGTAAAATCCCTTTGGCTTTACCAGCCATCAAGATCCCTGTTATTTTTGCTTCATTTCCTTTGACATCTGTTAGATGGCATTTGTGCAGGGTTATTTTTAAATGGATTGTGTTTTTAAAGCATCTCCTTACATTTCTATAGGGCTTAGTACAAAGATATGTGCTTTGGATTCTCTGTTCCTTATACAGGAATTATACAGGATTACAATAACCCTGTCCACTTCCCTGTTGTTTCACTCAGGATGCTTTGATGTGAATAAGGACTGTGCTGATTTGTTCAAACAGCTGGTTACCGTATTGAAGGTTCCCCCCATCTCATTTATGTTTTTAAAAAAAGCTGATGTCATTCTCAGGAGAACCTGCTAAGTCCTTCCTATTGGACAATTCTGTAATCTGACAAGACTGAACTACCCTTCATCAATCTCATCATGCACTTCTAAACAGTAGAGGAGGGGGTCTTTCTCTTTATTATTATTATTTCTAAATAAAGTACCTACTCAAAGAGTAAAAGGGAGAAAAATAAGCGAGATAAGAAAACGTTATGAAATTTTCAGTTGAGACACAGAAGCCCTGGTGTTCAATTACACAGAAGGAAATTTGAGATAATAGGCTTTCTACTTTATCCCCAGAGTTTTACTGCTGATCAGGGAAAAAAAACTCGAGTGGAAGGCAGCAAATGAAGGGCTACTTCGAAGAGACCCCTCCCATCCTTTACCTTAGCACAAAGACTCAGCTGAAATCCTGCATCCCTGCTTTGTGTGCATCAAGTCACCATTTAATTGATTGTGAAAACTTGCCGGTGTGAGCACACCCCCTGGTCTCATAAATCAATTAGTGTTAAATTCACCTAAGCCCAAGGGCTGCAGGATCATCTAATGAAGCTCTGGTCTGAGCCCCTCTATGAAAGAGCCTGCAATAACGTCCCTAGCAAATGAGCCTAGAAACAAGTGGAAACACACCTTCAGCTTGCATTTGAGCAGGTTATGCTAAAAATTTTCTCCACCTAAGGCCCAATGAAAGTGTTAGAAATCAAATGTGGAATTCAAGGTAGAAAAAGCCCCCAAACAGTTGAATACAAATAACTTTCCAAATACTTAAAGAAAAAAATAATAATAATTGCATAGAAACATGTTCAAAAACTGCTTGCTACCTCTCTCTCTCTCTCTTTTTTTTTTTGCTACCTGAAAAGTAGGTCAACAATTCTCTGTGCTTTGAAATGAAGAGCTGGCGAATGCACAGGGAGAATGAACCAAATTTAATTTTAGACCATTAAAGTTGACTGGGCTTCCTCAAAGAAATCTAAGCTGTAAAAATTGAGCCTTGTGTGAGTTCTGATGCCTATGTCCTAAAGTCAGAGAGTATGTTGGATTATTCCTTCAACACAGAGCTTTTCTAAATTTTTTTTAAGGCCTTCTAACTACAGTTCAAAACATAATGAAGACTGGATTGTGCAGCCCGGAGTATTGTCAGGTGAAAGGTTCAGTTTTGCAGTCCGGGATTTTTTAACAGTTAAGTGAATCACTTGTCAATTGCAGTGTCATCAAAGTTGTCTACACAATTTGAACGAATAAGAATAGACCAAAAAAGCAAGGAGAATGTGATCTATTTAATGACAGCTACAATTAGGCACTTTTCTTTTTTACCCTTCCCTGAAAATCATTTGAAAGAAACTTTCTCTCACTAAAAGAGAAAGTGAACCTTTTATTTTGCAGTCTTTCAAGTTAATTCACTCCCTGTTCTCAGCCTTTGAGATAACCCAACATCATCCCAGCACTCAATGATCGCTTAAAAGATGATTTGGGGCAAAAGGGGGGAAAAAAGGGTGTTCTAGTTTAGCTGAGATACACAAAACTGCATGCACATCAATGAGGTCAACTGAATATTAAAATCCAGTAATGAGGGATGAAATAATTACACCCCATCTGGATACACTACGAATTTTGAATGGCTTTTTTTATTATTATTATTATTTTAGTTTATAGCCTCAGTTACAAATGAGAGCATTAGTGGTGTTTGTAAAGTATCCAGGGTTTCTGGTGGATGCTCACCAAGCTGCTGCAGGCTTTCCATTTGAATCTGCTCCATCATTAAGACTTATTTTCCTGACAGCTTGCCCACTTTATCTTGAGTTTCTTTCATACTAGAAACCAGAAAGTGGCTTCCAAAATATG
Source organism: Pseudochirops cupreus (assembly GCA_028627135.1). NCBI lineage: Eukaryota > Metazoa > Chordata > Mammalia > Diprotodontia > Pseudocheiridae > Pseudochirops > Pseudochirops cupreus. The sequence goes on along the minus strand of CM053580.1, from coordinate 191,369,426 downwards.
GGACATAAAATGTACAAGGTGGATGCGTTTAGGCATGATTTTTTCCCTCCTAGGGGAGGAATTAAAAGAACAGTCCATCAAGTTTTAAAATTTCTAACGGGTTTGAGGGTATTTTATCTCAAAGGTGATACAAAAGCTTAGCAATTTTTAAAATCTACTGGCTTTAAAAACTTTAAGTGCTTATTCAAACTATTTCTATACTCATTCACATTCCAACAAATATTTAATACAAAAAATAGAGAAGGAAAAACAGTCATTCACAGAGTCTAATAGCAACTCTACGTATGTGAGTCCACCGATACCAAAGTCACATTTTCAATGTCCTAAAAATCAACAAATATAAACTATATTTCTCTGAGGCCACTGAATTAATCTTTTTTTAAAGAGTCATATCTAAAAGCAAAAGTCAGGCTGCTCATGACTTCGGACAAACCTAGCAGTGATCCGAATCAGCTGTAATACTGAAGGGGCAAGGGGAGCCCCTCTGTGAGAAATAAGGTTGTACAAACCAAGGCCCCAACTCAATATGACCCTTCTATTAGCCTGAGTTGTTTTGGAACAGAGAATCCTGAGAATGTGAGGGCTGCTCTTCTCCTGGGACCCTCCCAAGCGGGATCCTGATAGCTATACCCAGGATTCCCCAGCTTGTGTGGTCAGGTGTTGGTGCTTCCCCACATCAGTGAGGATTGTAAATATATATGTGTATATATGTGTGTGTGTGTGTGTGTGTATATATACATATATATACGTATATATATGTATGTATGTACATATATATATATATATATATATACCTATACATATACATACAAATAATTGTTGCTCTTATTTTACTATTCCAAAGCCTTTACTCTGTTGTCTCTGGCTTCCTTCCCACTTACCTATATTCTAAATAAACTATATTGGATCTTTTGAAGTGCCCAGTGTTTCCATTCGTGCAAATCCTGAACCTCCTTAATCAGACAAATAGGGGAGAAATAACTGGTCCATTCATACCATTGTTCAGTTATTTCCGGCACAAATACAGGAAAGTAGATACAAACATATAATCACTTAAAAGAATACTATAATAATGTATTTCCAAACAATAGCCAATAACCAATACTAAGAACCCTTTATTGATATGTATATAACAATTTACCTTCAACAAGAAATCACCTTCTAGGGGAGGCTAGGTGCTGCAGTAAATAGAGCACCGGCCCTGGAGTCAGGAGGACCTGAGTTCAAATCCAACCTCAGATGCGTAACACATACTTAGCTGTGTGACCTTGGGCAAGTCACTAAACCCCAATTGCCCTGCCTTCTCCCCTCAAAAAAAAAAAAGAAATCACCTACAAAAATATGATAGACCAGTGGTTCTCAACCTTCCTAATGCTGTGACCCTTCATTACAGTTCCTCATGTTGTGGTGACCCCCAACCATAAAATTAGTTTCGTTGCTACTTCGTAGCTGTAATTTTGCTACTGTTATGAATCTTATCTGATTTGCAGGATGTATTTTCATTGTTACAAATTGCATATAACCCACAGGTTGAGAACCACTGTGATAGACAGTCATTCTTTCATATTGCTTAATAAAGGCGTTATCTTTTTAGAAGATAAAATGTTATCAATTTGAGTGCCTTCAAAATGTTGAACATTCTTAACAAAAGTGGCATTTTTTTTTTCGAAGAATGTACTTGTTATTTAGAGAACTTTTTTGTATTGAGATAGGTTTTTGTCTTTGTTTTGCTTTGGTTTTTTTTTTTAAATACATATTGGGATTTTTTGTAAAATACATGCAACTGGGAAATAAGATATATAGGCACTGGGATAGGGAGATCCACCTTGCCCTACCAGAAAGTCAGAAGGGTTATGGGGGAGGATATAGGAGAGAGCAGATTGGGAAAGGGGGTATTCAGTGGGATCGCTGTTTTGGGCTGGTGGGTAGGGGAAAGACAGAGAGAAAATTTATAACTCAAAATCTCGTGGAAATGAATGACGTAAACTAAAAATAAACATAAAAGTTATTTTTTTTTATGACAATAAGAAATAATAATTTAAACTGAAGCTACACTAAATTCTTTGCCTACAGTCAACCGGTTCCCTAAAACCTGCTTAAATCAGAACTTAAAGCCCGTGAGGTAAGTCCAAGGTTCACAAAAATATGAGGAGGCTAATTTCCCCTTGAAATGCACATGGATCACATGCATCTTTTAAGTGCTAATGAAATAAATAATATTGGGGCTAATTGTTAATTATGTGGGGTTTATTTTTTTTTATTTAATAGTTTATGTTTTCCCAATTGCATGTCAAAACAATTCTTTCTTTTTTCATTTTGAGTTCCAAATTCTCTCCCTCCTTCTCTCCTTCCCCCTCCTTGAGAAGTCATGTTGTGAAAGAAAACACAGACAAAAAGAAGATGAAAGTTTTTAAAAGTACGCCTTCAATAATTATGTGTATTTGTACTTGGTAGAACTCCTGAGAGCAGGGACCGTTTTATTCTTGTCTTTGTAAACCCAATGTTTTAGCACACTGCCTGGTGTACAGTAAGCATTAATAAATGTTTCTTGGTCTTTCTTGACTGACTGATTGACTAGAACAGCATTTTGAAGGATAGATTGGTTTGGGTTGTTAACTTGTTTTGAGACCAGATCGCCTTATCAGGATCTTGATAAAGCAAAGTGGCCACTCAACTTGCTCCATTTTTTCAAAACTGGTACAGTTCTCCCCTCCTTAGGCAGCCTGGTCTTCCTCACCACCATCACCACTACCCCCTTCTCAAGGGTTCTACTACATTTTGTCTGTGGACATTACTGCCACCTTGGACACTTGACCAGCTTTAGCACAAGTTCGGCTTAGAATTCCCAAACTCAATCAATCCACCAGCCTCAGCCTCCCCCAGGAGCAGGGATTATAGAGCACCATGTCCAGCCTGAAGGATAGAATATACACTGACAGCCAGCTGGGAGGCTGTCTGGGCAAGGGTCATAGGGACCTGAACCTGGATAGGGACCTGAACTTGGACAGCTATAGGAGAAGAAAAAAGAAAGATATAGATCCAGGAGATAGCACAGTTTCAGCAGAATTTGAAACTACATGAGGAGAATGAACAAGTCACAGATTGTCTACAAAATTTTCACCCTGAGTGACTAGAAGCATGGTTGTGCTACCCTCAGAAAATGAGAAGTTAAAAGGAAAAACAGATTTGAGGAAGGAAATGAGAAGTTGAATTCGAAATGACGGCTCAACATCTGGGTAAAGATAGTCATCTGGCAGTTGGAAAAGTAGAACCAGAGTTCTAGAAAGTCTGGCCTGGAGATAGAGATTTGGGAGTACCATACATGAAAATAATCACGGAAGCCACAAGAGTAGAAGAGATCAAGGAAGAGACAATAGAAAGAAAAAGTCAGGGTTCAGGGACAGAGCCTTGAGAGACACTCCCATTTATGGGGATGTTGAATAAGCTGAGACAGGACCCAGCAAAGGGACTAAAGGAAGAGTTGGAGAATTAGCCTTAGAGGATCTTAGAGCTGGATGAGTTAAATGGTCCAACTGATAACCAAAGAATTAACCCCCTCTGATCTTCTAAGGTCACTCTCTAGCTCAAGATCTTACCTTCCCTAGCTTGAGAAGCAGTATGGAATAGTGTGAAGAGTGGGCTGGGCCCGGAATGGAGAAGATGTAGCTTTAGACAAAAAAAAAATCTCCAGTGGCTCCCTACTGCCTCTTGGCTCCAATACAAAATCCTCAGGATGGCATTTAAGGCTTTCTATGGCCAACTACCTTTCCAGACTTACTGCATTTTACTCCCTATCACATACTCTGTATTCCAGTCCAACTGACATGCTGGCTGCTCCAGGTACACAACAACTACCCAACTCCCACTGCCTTTAAGACACATGAAGTCCCACATATTCAAAATGTTCTTCTTCCTCACCTTCTCCTCTTAAAATCATTAGCTTTCTTTAGGATTCTTTAGGATCCCACCCTAAACCTTTCCGGATTCTCTCCCCACTGTCCTTGTTAAAGTTCTCTCCCTCTTGAAATTATTTTGTATTATTTTGCACATCCTTTATCTTTTATTCATCTATTGATGCATCATGTTCTCATCCCCCACTCCAGCACCACCACCACCCCTCCATCCCCCAGAGCTGTAACAATTAGAGCTATCCCAAAGTATACTTTATCTATAAAAAAAAATAATGGCATTCACATCCAATGCAGTTCAGCAATCGATCAAAAGGTCCCTCTTTCCCACACCATAAGCAGACAGGAAAGACATAGATTACCTTCTCATGCTCCAAATTCAAGGGAGGGTTGGTTTATATCAGGCCAAGTACACTACAAAGTTCATCCAGACTGGGTTGTCACTGGCAATTCCCCCATGACAAATCTAAAGATCTTCACAAGTCTTAAAGCATTCTATGAATGCCAATTTTTGCTATTATTATTAAAGATCTCTAGTGACAGGGAAATTATTACCATTCAAGATCATTCATTGTTATTAATAACAATAACTCACACTTGTATAGCGCTTTATAGTTTACAAAATGCTTCCTTCACAGCAAACACCAGAGACACAAATACCATTCTCTTCTTTTTGCAGATGAAGCATACTTGGGGACAGCTCTTATTGTTAGGAAGTTTTTTCTTACATACAACACAAATCTACTTCTATAAATTCTGTATCATTCCCACACTACTTCCTCCTTCACTCCTATCTAATAGGAAGAGGCCCTTTTCCTTGCCAAAGCCAACCAATCCTTCAGTATGTACCCTTGATCTCTCATTCTCTCCCACGTTCCCTTGCAGACTGTCCCTACCTTCACTCCCACTCTCTCGTCTTGACTCTTACTGGCTCCCTCCCTACAATCTGCAAACCCCTGCCCCATGCCCCATCCCCATCCTTTAAAAAAACAACTTACTTGATGCTACACATCCTTACTAATTTCCCTACTCTACCCATTCTCCTTGGGAAAACCATCTACATTTAGTTACCTTCATGTCCTCTCCTCTCTATCCCTCTGCAGTCCAGTTTCCACCATCATAACTCAACTGAAACTGCTCTTTCCAAAATTACCAACAATCTCTTCATTGCAAAATCTACAACCTACACATAAAATCAGTGACCAAATCCTGTCATTCCTACCTTACATGCCCTCCTTTTCTCCACTCACATAATGTCCACCCTAGTTCTGGCCCTCCTTCACCACCTCTTACCCAGATGATTGCCAACAGTCTTCTAACTGCTCTACCTGCCTCTCATTTCTCCTCCTTCAGTCCACTCAGCAGTCAAAATCATTTTCCTAAAGCACAGATCTGACCAACTCACCCTATTACTGAATAAACCCATGTGATTCCCTCGCATCTCTAAGAGCAAATACAAAATTCTCCGATCATATAAAGCTTTTTATAACCTGACCCCTTCCTACCTCTCCAATCTTCTTATACATTACTCCCCTCCACATGCTATAAATCCAGCTACATTGGCCCATTTACTTCTCTCTCTCTCTCTCTCTCTCTCTCTCTCTCTCTCTCTCTCTCTGCATAGTATGGTCCCTCTCTTTCCTGCATGCCTTTGAACTGGTTATCTGCTATGCCTGGAATCCTCAGCCTCCTCACCTCAGCCTGTTTTTCTCTCCTCCTATAAGATTCAGCTCAAATCCCCCTTTTCTACAGGAGACTAGAGAAACCAAGCTGCTAGTGTTTTTCCCTCTTACTTTCCTTCTATTCTGTATATATCTTGTCTTTACAGGCATACCTCAGAGATATTGCAGTTTTGGTTCCAGACCATCTCAATAAAATAAACATTGAAATAAAGCCGGTCACTTGAGTTTTTTTGTTTCCCAGTGCATATAAAAGTTATGTTTATTAACATGTACTAGCCATGTGACCTTGGGCAAGTCACTTAACCCCAATTGTCCTGCCTTCCCCCCTCCAAAAAGCAAACATAAAATAAAATAAAAATTAAAGTTATGTTTACACTATACTATAGTCTATTGAGAGTTTTATATATTATAGCATTATAGAGAATATTATGTCTAAAAAATAATGTAAATACCTTAATTAAAAAATACTTCATCACTAAAAAAAATGTTAACGATCGTCACAGCCTTCTGGAGTACTAGTATTTTTTCCGGTGGAGTCTTGCCTCAGTGTTGTTGGTGGTTGACTGACCAAGGGGGTGGTTGCTGAAGGTTTGGTGACTGTGGAAACTTCTTAAAATAAGACATCAACGCAGTTTGCCACACGGATTGGCTCTTCCTTTCACTTGAAAGCTTAAAGGCCATCTCAAGGTTATTAATTGGCCTAATTTCAACATTGTTGTAGCTAGGTAAATAGGGAAGCCGGAGAGGCCTGAGGAGAAGGAGAGAGACCGGGAAGCACTGTTGGTGGAGCAGTCAAAACACACACAGCATTTATCAATTAAGTTTTTTTTAATATGTGCTTTGTGCCGTATTGGTGCCAATCCCAAAACAACTCCAACAGTAACGTCAAAGATCAGGGATTACAAATCACCATAATAGACATAATAACAGATATTATAACAATGAAAAAGTTTTAAATATTGGGAGAACTACCAAAATATGACACAGAGAAACGGTGTGAGTACGTGCTGTTGGAAAAATGGTGCCGATGGAGGACTGCCACAAACCTTCATTTATAAAAAAAAAATCTAAACAAAAATCTGTCTGTGAAGCACAATAAAAGGAGGTGTGCCTCTATCTACTAGTTCACATTTTGTCTCCCCCATCTTAGCATTAGCTCTTTGGAAAAGTACCTACTATTTTTGCCTTTTGTTGTTGCTCAGTTATGTCCAACTCTTTGTGACCCCACTTGGGTTTTTCTTGCCAAAGATACTGGAGTGGTTTGCCATTTCCTTCTCTAGCTTATTTTAGAGATGAGGAAACCAAGGCAAACAGGGTTAAGTGACTTGCCCAGGGTCACACAGCTATTAAGTGTCTGAGGCCGGATTTGAACTCAGGAAGATAAATAAGTCTTCCTGACTCCAGGCCCAGTGCTCTATCCACTCGACTACCTAAATGCCCTGTTTTTTGCCTTTAGTGTTTAATAAATAAATGCTTGTTGACTGAATGAAGTTGTATGTCAGCTATCATAGCTCCCTTAGGTCTTTCCTCCTGCTTAGTTTCCTAGCATCATCTTCACATAGCTTGGTCTTGAGTCTCATCACCATCCTTGGCTTCCCTTGGGCATAGGCAGGCAAATGGTACAGGACAGAGTTGTGAACTTGTTGTCTGGAAATTCTGGGTTCAAAACGCTGCTTGTGACCCAAAAGCCAGTTATGTGACCCTAGGCAAATCTGTTAACTTCCCTGACTCTTTATTTTCCTCATCTGTAAAATGGGGAGGGCGGTAATGAAAGCACCTATAACACAGGATTGGTGTGGGGCTCAAATAAGAGAAGCCATGTAAATGCTTTGGGCATCTTAAAGCTCTCTCTAAAGGGGAAGTATGGTTATATTATTATCTTGTGCATAAAGTACTCCCATGTCAAAGAGATCCAGGAATACAGCTGTCACATGGAAGAATTGCTGGAGTTAAGAGTGCCAGTGGCTGTACTTTGCCCCACCCCCAGCCCCATATCCCTGAGGCCATGTCCTCCTTTCAGAGCTGCCTGACCCTGGCATTCACAAAGTCATAACAGAGAGCAACCGCAGCGACATGGCAGCCAGAGTGCAGAAGGGAAGTGATTTCTCTTTCCACACCCCTCCAGGCATCAAGGCTTTTAAAGTGCTCTTACAAAGCCTGCTCCTCCCACAAATCAAGACCATCTTTCATCCTGCATTTATAGAGACAGCCACCACCACCCCACCCCACCCCCAGCCCCAAGAAACTTTATCTTCCATGACACGTATACAGCCTCCCCCAGGTTTGGAGGTTCACGTACCAGCCTACTAAATGTACATGCTACTTTTCCAAGTGCAATACGAAAATGTGCTAAAACTCAGGAAACCTAGGAAACCCACGCCCATACCCCAAGCTCCCCTAGAACGCCGGAATCTGATCCTCTCCCTCATCCCCTCCCCCATCTCCCAGACAAAGCCTGAAACCTTTTGCGGGAGTTGCATAACCTGGCACAGAGGAACAAACGGAGTTTTTTTGTGTATTTTTTTTTCATCTGGCTTCACGTTATGGGAACAGATTGTGAACTATATGTTTGCCAATTTTTTTCCCCTGCGCCAGAACCATTTTTAAGTTGTGTGTGCACAAAATGGCATTTAAAGGACTTAACTATATCTCTCAAGTGGGAAAAAGGGCAGAAACCCCCCCCAACACACCCACACACCCACCTCTCACACAACCTACGTCATGAAGACATCCAATGGAGGTGTGTTTTCTTTTTCTTTGGGGTTTGTTTTCTTTTCTAGTTTGGGAGCAGGGAGCCGGAGGGAGGGGTGAACCAGGATTAAACTCGCAGCTACTGAATAGTTAGTAACCTAGAAAAGGCGTCTTTTTGTAGAGTTATCCTGGTGGGGGAGGGGGAGCTAGCAAACTACCTTGGCTTAGCCAGAAAGGGGCTCTGTTAACCTGGGGTCTCTGAACTTAAGCATTTTTTTTAATATTCTATAATTGTATTTCTGCATAATTGGTTTCCTTTGGAATCTTGTGCATTTTGTATATTAAAAAACATTCTGAGAAGGGGGTCCATGAGGCTACCCCAGGTTGCTAAAGGGGTCAGTCAGTTCTACAGAAAAGGTTAGTATAACTGTACTTCTGTATAATTGGTTTCCTCTGTAATCCTGTGGTTTTTATGCATTTAAAAATTAGTCTGACGTTACATATGTGATTGAGACATTTAAAGAAATAAATTTAAATTTTTTTTTAGTAAGAAGTAAGACTATCAAAGGGGTCAATACTCAAAAAAACGAGTAATATACTGGACACACCACTCTAGTTAGCTTAGACAACCCCCTTCCATTGATAAATAACGTGATTGTAAACAAAAAAAAATTTTTTTAATAAGCTTCCTGTTATTTCCCAAGGAAGACTGGGGTCATTTTTGTTAGTAATTAATAACACTTAACACAATGAAGATCCAGGCCTCTTTTTTTAGTGACCCAATTTTTAAATCTTTTATTATTTTTTAAAAATAAGGCTTTAATTAAGCCTTAAAGGAGATAGCCTATGTTTGATTTGCATTCAGAAAATTTAGTGTGTTTTAACATTGTCTGGTTAGGCTGAAAAGGAAACTGTAAATTTATACAGTCTGGTAAAAATATTTGGTTTTTGCATCTTAATGAGTCTCTGGAATGGAAGCTGGTCTGGGCTAGTCACCTCCCCCTCCCTCCTCCGCTTCCCCTCCCCAACCCCTCCCCCGCCGGCGTCGCTCCCCCTCCCCCTCCAGCTCCGCTCCCCGCCCCCACCATTCGCACTCCACCTCCCGCGCGGCGCAGCCGTGTGCGAGCTGGCTGCCGCTTCCCCTCCCCCACCGCTACATATTACCATCCAAATTCTGTGCTGTCTAGAAAGGTCACGTGACCCTCATCAGTCTCCTGGGGTGGAGGAGGGGAAGCAGATTGAACCTGTTCTTTGTTAAGAGGTCAACGCCAGCTCCCAGAGCAGGAAAAGAATTACCGAAGAGTTTCGAAAAACCGGGCACTCGCTTCTGCTGAGGAGGGGAAAAACTGCCTAGAATTGCTTGGGAAGGCAGGGCGTGAATCCTGTCCTGTCTTTAATGCGACCCTCCCCCTCCCAGCCAGAGTCTAGCTCTGTGTTCCCCCCACATTCACCTCGCAGGGATTCTAGCACCCCCAGGGGTCTAGTATGTTTAAAGGGCTTTTGCAATAAGAGATCCCTCCCTTAAGGGAAATGGGAATGGAGATAATAGATAAAACCCTGGAGCAACCAGGAAGGGCCGGCTATTACTGAGTGGGTGTGGGGTACAAAGGTAAAGAGGAGTGGGCCAGAGAGCTTGCAAGCAAGATAAAGTGCGGGGCGGGGGGTGGGGGGGAGAGAAAGGAAATTCCAGCATCCACTTTAGAAGTGGAGGATTTTCGCAGAGAACAAAAGGGGGAGGGGAGGGAGGAGGACGTCCCCGAAACGTTCTGCCCTCCCCTGGGATTCCTCCAGCCAAAGTTTGGAGAACTGCTCCCACCTAGAGCCAAGCTCGCGTTGCAATCGGAGGGAGGAAGCACAAGAGCGCTGTGGCCGGTTAATTATTCCTCTGCATCTGTAAAGGGTGACCTCTGAAGTCTCATATTGTGAAATTGTTTCAAAAGAGGATTTTAGGCTGTTATCTAAGATGCTCGGTTAACCCTTTAATCATGTTACGAAACACCAGTGTCTCGGGCTAGCGCTGCTACATGAAGTCTGCACTTCCCTTTGTTTTCAACTCTTGAGAACATTTTCTTCAATTACTTCCCTATTCAAGGCTCGATGATCAGTTACAGAAATACAGCCCTAATACAGACACACTCCAACTTTCTTTTCTTCTCCAGTCCTCATTATATAAGGCTCAGATAAATTATCTTCTATACCTCAGCCAGAGAGCTAGAGAGAGAGAGTGTGGAGTGGAGTGGAGTGTTTGGGGGAATGTTTTTTGGTTGTGTGTGGTTTGTTTTTTTTTTAACCCTGTTTGATAAGTTTCCTGTGCTTAAGATTAAAATTTTAGGGAAGGGACCCTGAGCCATGGGCTGGTCATTCTTGTTCTTTGACACCTCTGAGTAGAGAAGAGGGTAGGTTAAGAGGTCAAGGGAAACAATTGGAATGCTTCATTTGCTTAAATAGCATTGGCAAATAAACTTATCCTAGAGATTTTGAATGATACTTTTAGGGCAGCGGTTCTCAACCTGTGGATTATGTTCACTTTGTAACAATGAAAATGAATCCTGCATATCAGATAGATTCATAACAGTAGCAAAATTACAGCTATGAAGTAGCAACGAAACTAATTTTATGGTTGGGGGTCACCACAACATGAAGAACTGTATTAAAGGATCGCGGCCTTAGAAAGGTTGAGAACCACTGTTTTATGGGTTGTCTAGCTCTCTAATGGCTGCACGTAAGGACTTTAGGGGGACAAGGAGAGCAACCTAACTTTTTTTTGGTGGGGAGGAAATGGAAAACTTCTTAGAAACATACAAATTTTAACGGAGTGGCTAGGGGATGATTGATTATCTAATTTTAGTGACATTACATCCCAAAGTTTACTTCCGGTTAATTCGTTATTTGGAAAATCAGGGACATTCAAAAACAGTAAAAAGGCAAAAAAGGTTCACACCTGTTCTTAATTATTAATAGATGCATCATCCCCAATGGGACGGTGTTTTTATGCATGAAGGTTTCATGTGCATACTCCACAGGGATTTGCAGGGATTTTTTATGCTTATAAACTAAGTATGTAGGAAAAACTCTCCAGATAGTTGTTAGGGAAGTCCCCCTGTCATCCTAAACTTCAGTTTGTAATATAAAAAGAAAAATAAATGACAACTTCCTCAAGTTGCTTTTCAGAGAGGATCAACTTTGCACCTCATTTTATGAACTGGTCTTCATTCCAAAAAGATGTTGATATCAAGTGCAGGGAAACAACCCCACTGCCTACCATTCTTCACTCCCCCCCCCTATACTTCATTTACATAGAAGCCCCATGCTCCAGTGAAGCATGTTTAGAAAGGTGGTTGTGAGTGGGACAAGTGAAAATATTGTCATATAAAGGAGACCGTCACCAAACTTGAGCTGGGCTTTAGTCTTGATAGGCCCAAATTTTATTTTTCTATAATGTGTCTGCCAGCTGCCTATCTCTGGTAAACAAGAAAAGCAGCAAGTGATCTATACATTGTCTACTTTTTGCAACACTACGTCTGCCGGGTGTTTCTGTAAATTGTCTGCCTTTTGGTAAAACTGATAAATAATTTTGTATTGGGTAAGGACACACCTTCCCACCCATGGGAATGAAGGTCCAGTTAATGGGGAGGAGATTTGGGGGTTTTTTGGGTGGTCCTAGAATTGTTTGTGCAAGGGTATAAAACTACTTGTTTGATTTTGTATTTTGCCTCCCTACACTGGTGTATGTTCTGGGTGGGTGACGCCCAACTCTTGCGAGACTTGTATAGGAATAAATAGCTTCTGTTTCTACCTGGAGAAATCTCTTTGTTTTATTTGGGTAAGGGTCTTTGGGATCTTTCTCCCACACAGTTGGGAGCAAAAGATTGGAGTATGAGAGGAACTGAGTTAAAATTCTACCTCTGTCACTAAATATCAGTAGGACCTTAAACACATCATTTAAGCTCTTTCAGAGTCAGTTTCTTCCTCTGTAAAGTAAAGAGGTTTGAACCCTCCCCCCAGGGGTCTGTGGCTAAGTCTATGAACTTAGATGGGGGGAAATATGCATCTTTATTTTCAATAACCTCTTATTCAAATTTATCATTTCTATCAATTATGAATTTTAAAATATATTTCTATTTCATCATATTTTCAAATAGGTTATTTAAAAATATATGATTCTACCATAAGTTTTGCCACACGGGCAATAACAACACACACACACACACACACACACACACACACACACACACACACACACACACACACACACACACCCTTGGATTAGTTGCTATCTAAATCTATGATCCTAGGAACACGTTGATGAAGGAGAGATTGATGCCATGTGGAAATTTAAAACCACGGTCCTCAAATTTTAACCATTTTTACCAGTAGGATCTAAATAAGAAATAAACCTAGGGACAAGATTTTGTAAGTATTTTATTGGTCTGAATCTGTGCTGTCCTTTTATCCATAATCCTTTTTCCCCAAATTTGTTAGACATGCATCAGACATGACCGAACAAGAACAACAACACATTATGCCCCACTGTAGTATATTTGACTGAAAAAAAAAACACCTTTAAAAGTGGACTCGTTTAAAGAATTGTGAGGATTCTTCCCTTTTTTTCCCCAGTTTTTTTCCCCCTCATGATAGGAAGTAAACAATTCAGAATTACTCTCTCATTCAAAAGTCAGTTTGGCCTAGTCTGGGGTCAGCTTTCCCCGTAATCACTAATATGATCCAGACCAGTTCTCAGAGACACTCTTACTGCCCACTGGTAGACACAGTCTTAACAAGATTTCATCTATGTCTCCCAGGGACACATAGACACAATACTGCTGCCATGACCTTAACTCACTCACACAGACAGGGGTGATATCCCAAGTCTGCAGACTAGGAGCTCCCTGATTTACACTGATGTGTGACGGTCGCAAATGTTTAACTCTTATTACCTTGTCAAAGCAGAAATAAGCAATCAGGTTACCAGGACCAGAGCTTACCACACCCACACCCACACCCACACACACACACACACACACACACACACACACACACACACACACACACACACACACGCAATCACACAATCCCTACTGGTCCCAGATGCATCCAGCTGCACATGAAGTTTGCAGAGCACAAAGATGCTACAGATCCTTGCTGGAGAGGTGTGACTTAGCATGTGTCACGTGAAATCAACAAGCATCCATCCCTGCTCACCATGCATTGTGCTAAGCTAGGGTACCAATCCTAGCACAGACAGTCCCTGCCATTAAGGAGCTTATATTTTAATAGGAGAAAACACAAAAGAAAACTGGAAAAAGGGAGGGTGGGAGGAGTGTAAGTTGAGGGAAGGAAAGGACGTAATAGAGAAAGTCTGTAGAGTCAGGAGTATAGCCTGGGGAAGAATGAAGACAAGACTGGCCTGGGTGTCCTTCCTAACGTGGAGGTTCTGGAGGAGTCAGACAGTCAGAGGAAGAAGCTGGGAGACAGAGAGTAGTTCCAGTGGGAGAAATCTATGGTAGAAGGAATATCCAGGGTGAGGAGTTTTCTTTGGAATGTAGAGGAAGTGAGGTCCTGGACCAAAGCCTAGAGAGGAGTATTTCTATCTTTGATATTGCTTATTCTTTCATTATTTCTAGCATCCATCCTTATGTGGTTGAAATTATACATCATTTTCAAGAACGGCAGCTGCCAATAAAGTCAGATTCAAACAGAAGTGCGAGCCTCTACACCGAACAAAAGCATTGTTGTGGGCACACACTGACTTAGAAAGTCACATACTAACATTACCTATGTTTTGTGGTGTTTTTATTTTGTTAAATACTTCCTAGCTCCATTTTAATCTGGTTTCAGACATACTGGGGAGTGTTGTGGATCACATACTGCTGGTGAGACTTGTGCTTGACACAAGGCCTATGCTATGAAATGAAATAAGGAGCTAGACCCAGTGGTTTCCCCATCTTATGATCCACTGGATGTGTTTTATATTCTCTCTTTGACTTGGGGGACAAAAAGGAGGAAAAAAAATTGTCAAATAAAAATCCAAAACACTGATCCCAGGCTTCACACCCGCCTCCACACCTCCTCAGAGTACGGGGTATCCTGACCTCTTTTTTTTTTTTGGAGGGGGGAAGGCAGGGCAACTGGGGTTAAGTGACTTGCCCAAGGTCACACAGCTAGTAAGTGTTAAGTGTCTGAGGCCAGATTTGAACCCCAAGTCCTCCTGACTCCAGGGCCGGTGCTCTATTCACTGCACCACCTAGCCACCCTGACTTCTCTCTTTATACTGTGACCATACTGGCCTACTGCTATTCCTCACCCACAATACTCTGTTTCCCATTTCTTTGCCTTTGCATTGACTGTCCCTCTTGCCTATAGAGAGTTCTCTTTGCACACTGTTACCTCCTGGAATTCCTGACTTTCTTCAAGACACAGTTCACGTGCCACCTACGTTGAGAGGCCTTTCCTGATCCCTCCAGCTACTAATATCTTGCCCTCCAAGGTTACCCTGTATTGGATTTGTCCATGTCTTGTTTGTACTTATATGTGTACGTGTTGGCTCCTTCCTTCCCACCCCCATTAGAATAGAAGTTCCTTGAGAGAAGGGATTTTTTTTACTTTTATCTATATGCTTAATATAGTACCAGGCATGTAGCAGGCATTTAAAAAAATATATTTGTTGGTTGATCATCGATCAGTTGAAGGAACCTCAGAATTCACTCAGTTTAACTCATACTTAAACACAAAATTTCTCTAGGATATTCACAGTAAGGAGTCATTCATCCTTTACTTGAAAACCACTAAGAGAAAATGAAGTACATCCTGAGACAAGCCATTCGTCTTTCAAGAGAATCCTAATTCTTAAGGAAATTTTCCTTGTATCAAGTATTCATATGGCTCTCTGCAATTGCTACCCAAAAGATTTTTCTTATTTCTGCCCAAAGGAGCTGAGCAAACCAATTCTAAACCCACTTTCCTATAAAATAAATACTTCTAGATTTCAATCATGGTCTTCTCAAACCTTCACTTCTCTAGGCTAAGCCTCTCTAGTTTCTTTACCTCATCTTAAACTGGCCATGACCTTAAAGCCCTTCACCATCTTGATCACCTTCCTATGGACACTCTTCAGCCCATCAGCTTTCTTTCTCCAGTGTTATCTCACTAAAACTAGGGTACAGTAGGGGTAACTGTGGTCATCTGCATACAGTCCAGGTTAATTTTAGAATTGTGTTTTGCTTTGTTTACTTCCCTATCACACCATTGACTCTCTTTGGTCTTGCACTTCACTAAAACCAATAGGATCCTTTTCCTGTAAACTGTTCAATAGCCACACCATCCATCTTCTATTTGTGAAGCTTATTTTTTGTGACCAAATATAAGACTTTCTATTTGGGCCTTTTAAATGTATCTAAATAGGCTTAGCCAAACACTCTAATCTATTCAGATCTTATTTAGTCCAGTCATTCATTTTAGGTATGAGCTAACTTAGCTTTGAATCTTCTGCAAATTGTATAAGCAAGGTATCTATATACACTATTAATAAGTCATTGATAAAATATGTTTACTGGCACAGTGCCAAAAAGGGTACCCTGGGCACTCCACTAGAGACTTATTTTTAGGCTGATATTTTAGATCTAGTCCCTACTGAATCTAACTAACTATAGTACTACCTAGGCCACATCTCTCCATTTTATTCATAAGGATAGTATAAAATATTTGTCAAGTTCTTTGTTGGTTCAGATAAACTAAATCTACTACATTCCTTTGATCTACCAAACTAGTTAACCCCATCAGAAAAAGGAAATAGTCTGACATGTCTCCAGTTTTGTAAATTTTGCAAATACGAAGCTGTATTTTAACTCTTTCTTCCAGTTAATGCTTCCTTTTCTAGAGCTGGGCCATCTCCTGTTGTCCTGATCTGTATCTGGCCACTGGACCCAGATGGCTCTGGAAGAGAGAGTGAGGCTGGTGACTTTGCACAGCCCTCCCTCACTTAAGTCTAATCCACTTGCACGTGATGGCACCATCTTCCTGATGTCATGGTCTCTTTGAGAATGAAGGACAAACCACAACCTTTTCTAGATGTACAGTTAGCATCCTTTTAACAATATGTCCAAAAATTTTGCCAAGATTAGAAGTCAAAGCCTGGAGCTTTCTAATTCCAATTTTCCTTTTTTATTTTTATTTTTTTTAAAGCAGGACATTTGCCTTTCTTCAGTTCTGAGATACCCTTCCCATTCTCTGTAATCTTTCTAAGCTCACTCACAGTGGTTCAGCAGTCAAATCTGTCAGTTCTTTCAGTGTCCTGGAATGAAGTTTTCTGGACCTGGCAACTTGAATTCATTAAACTAGATGTTTTTATTATTGCCTTACTTATCTTGGCTTTCAACTCCATGTTAGCCATTTTTATTCTGTCCTTTCCAGTTTAATGATTTTTCTTCTTGGAAGAAGAGGTTAAAAAAAGGAGAAGCAAAATTAGGTTGAGAAGTTCCTCCCTCCCTGTCTTTGTCTTTGGTTATCATTCTAGCCACCCTATTCTTCCTTTGATTCTTCTATTTTCCTGAATATAGAAAAAGAAATCAACAAGTACCTCTTTGTTGTTCTTGGCTTTGTTCATCAGCCTTAGCTCATTCTGAAGGTTTATTGATCTTGACACTGGTCCTTCAGGACTTACAGTATTACATTTTGGAATTCACCCTCTGAAACCTGCTCTTGCATCTTTCTTCTATAAAAGTAAATCTAAGTTGGCCAACGTGCAAATACATATTTGTCTTTAGAGAACTCCCTTCTTGTCCTCCTTACTGAAATTTTTTATCTGTGTCTTTGGAGCTTCATTCAAAAATGCTTCGCAACCCTCCTAGGCTGGAATCCAATTTGGATTCAAGTCCCCCAACTTGTACACAACATACATAGCTTAGGTGTACAATGAGGCTTTACTATAGTGGAGCAAATTGGGGAGTACAGACTACAGAAAGGTAAGGAATATCACCTGTATCCAAATTCCTCTATTTCTGTTGAGGTCCCCACCATCCTTCTAGTTACTCAGATCCATGGCCTTGAAATCATTCTTCATTCCTTCCTCTCTCCCTTATCTGCCATGATCAATCATTCACCAGGTCTTGTTGAACCTTCTTCCACATCTGTCATATCCATCTCACTCTCTCCACTCATATGGCCATTGCCCACCGTTGGTCCCTGTAATGATAATGGTAATTTGAAGATCTTCCTTGCCCCTTAATAGGCTGAATGCAATCACGTGGAGCCTACGGTGGGAGGAGTTTGCTGAATGGGTGGAACAGAGCAGGGAGGAAGCTGGGAAAGGTTTTGTAACCTTCTTAGTTATTAATCCCAGTATTTCTATCTCTACCTCTGTCTGTCTCTATCCCTCCCCAAATCATCATATATAAACTTATCTATTTACAAAGTAATTCCATCCTCCTCGAGGAGAAAGTAAGTAGCTGAAGGGTAGGGATTGTTTTCCATTTTGATTTTGTATCTCTAGATATCAGCACAGGGTTTTGCACATTTTGTTGGTCCAATCATGTCCAACTCTTCATGGCCCTATCTGGAATCTTCTTGGCAAAGACCCTGAAGTAGTTTGTCATTTCCTTCTCCAGCTCATTTTACAGATAAGGAACTCAGGCACAGAGTTAAGTGACTTGCCCAGGGTCACATAGCTGGTGTCTAAGGCCAGATTTGAAACCACAAAGTTAAGTCTTCCTGATTCCAGGCCCTGGACTCTATCCACTGTGCCGCATAGCTGCTCATTTTGCACACAGCAGACACTTAATAAATGTTCTCTGGATTGGATTCAAATGTCATCAGCTTGTCTCAACTACAAAACAACAACAACAACAACAACAAAAAGACAGAGTTTCCCAGACTCAATCTGTTTTCATAGGCTAACCTGACTTTCATCCTTGTAGTACTGAGTCAAGCAACCTTATTTAGTCTGATGAGTAAGAATCTGTCTTATTCAGGTTTCAGGTCCAAAGCTTTGGCTTGTAGTCAAAACAACACATTAAGGTCACCTCTTTCGCCCAGGCAGCTAGCTAGAACCTGAAGAAATCCTTTCTTCTTACTTCTGGACTCTTAGATAGGCCTATTCCTTCTTTCCCTTGTGAAATGTTAGCTATCCTCTATCTTATATTCTGTTACTCCTGTCTTAAGATAATCTGACAGGCTGTGTCTCGCATCCTTGCACTCTGCATTCATCGTGATTTTGGATAAACCTATTGCCCTTCCCTTCTGTTCTTTTTCCATATGCTTCTCCTACTCTGTCACCCCTGTCTTGCTTTCTTCCCTTTGCTTTTTTTAATTCTCAGGATATCTGCATCACTCATTTATCTCACTCCCTGGGCATTTTTCCTCTTACAACTAGCCCCAATTATATCCAGGTCACCTTATTTTTTTTTAAATTCTAGGAGTTGCAAAATCTGTTTGCTTTTCAAAAGCAACTCTTATTGGCTCTGATTACATCTTTTTAAAATGTGTCACCACCTACTCCCCCACCACACACACACACACACACACACACACACACACTCTCTCTCTCTCTCTCTCTCTCTCTCTCTCTCTCTCTCTCTCTAATTAAACAGCTACCTTAAACTATCTTCCCCCAAATTCACAATGGTCTTTATGAGGAGGAAGACACTTTATCACAAGCTAATATTCCAAATATTCCTTATACATGACCTCAGTGCAAAACAATAATCCTAGGTTTTTACCGAGGTTAGGGTTTTGCGAGTGACTATCTTTCAGGGCTTTTTTTTTTCTATCACAAGAGTACATATATATGTGAAAATTCATTCTTCTAATTATTTAGCCTCTTTACAAAAGAAATAAACATACCCTTTCCTAATGTTTTTGTAATCAATTATTTAATATCAAATGATCCTTACTCACTTATCTTCTCTGTTTTGTTGACGAGGTCAGGCACTTAAAGCCATCCTAATTCTACTGTGTGTTAGAAGAGGGACCCAATAATAAGCCTGTTGAAAGACTAACAGCTTGAGGATGAAAACAAAATTCAGTCTAGATGCAAGGAATTTTCATGAATGTTAAGTTCAAAGGAAATAGCAGAGACCTGTAGATCTTGCCAACTCTTGTCTAATTACTTCTGGTCTAATATGGTGGGTTTCCAAGAATTCAGCTGAAGTTCCCCCACAGTTTTGCTTTGCAGACATCTGAGTCACCTACTGAGTTACATTCTTCCTTGTTTCAAGGCAAATACTGTTTATACCCCCCTCGTGATCATGTGATTAATTCACTCACCAAAGCAATATATTGAAATATTTCAAATAGATGAGCCCATGTGGTACTTTCTCTAGATACCCACATCAAGGATGAATTTTTCGCTTTTCAAGTCACCCTGCCCTTTTTATTCAAAATTCCATTCACCTAATTGATATATTGTCCATCTTTGTAGCTCTAACATGTAAACAAAAAGACATTTTAAAATGCACTTAAAATCATCATCGCAGTAAATATTTTTCTTTTGTAATCTTCATTGAAATATGTATGAGGTATCTGATATGGAAACCTAGCCCTTGGGATTCCTCTTACCTTAATTTCTTGTAGAAAGATGAGTCATTAACTTTTAAGTTCAGAGCAGCTCCCATCTTTCACCTTCATTTACAGCAATGCAAAAATTCATACATATAAGAAAGGGATAGGCCCTGGATCTCTGATTTCTTTGATGTAAGAAACTCCCTGGACAAAGAAACTTTCTCTATTGATGCTGGCTGGCATCTTCTCTGTAACTAATGACCTCAGAGAATTGCCTAGAGCTTTAGTGAATTGCTTAGGGTCACTTGGTCAGCATGTGTCTTAGGTAGACTTGAACTCAGGACTTCCTAGACCCAAGATCAGTCCTCTGTGCCATGCTGCCTCACATAATGTCAGTCAGAGATTTACGAGAAGGTTAAATAGAATCATAGATTTTGAGGTATAAAGAACCTTTAAGACCACCACTTTAAGTCCAACCACTTCAATTTTACAGATACTGAAACTGAGGCCCAGAGTGACTTGCCTAGGGTTACACAAGACAGTTAATGACAAAGCCAAAATTTGAACTCATATTTTAAGTATTCTCATATGTGTGTGTTATTGTTGTGTTTGGTTTGGTTTTTTACTGCCAGAAACTCCAGTAACTTTTATCTACATATATATCTGAATTACAGAAACCAGCACTGTATTTTATTTTCTTAAAAAATATTCTCAACTTCCTTCTCTTCCATCACATACTTCACAATTGATTCGTATAACAGAACATAAACTATGGTTTCCAGAGTAAACAAGGAGTTGTTATTTACACCATTGCCAAAAAGGCATCTTTAACACATGGTTGAAACATTGCTACAGAATACAAACTGTACCTTTCTCTAAAATAAATATTTTTTTGGTTAAGATGAATGTTTGTAGCCCCCTTCTCTGAATATGTAGGACTTTGGGAGGAAGTAAATGGTTTGCATTTAATAGGATAAGGCTCTGTTCCACTGGGAGACCTTAGGAAGTTCTTTATTAGGCATCCTTCTCCTCCAAGTACCACTGTTCTCTTTTCCTAATCACTGTTTGCACGTTTACTTTGGTTAGGTGAAATGCTAGAAAGCTTTTGCCTCCTCTTGCCTTCTGAAAAAGAAATGGGAACCCTGCCATGTGAATTTTATCATTATCATCATCATTTTAAATTGGTAGGGGAATGGGGACTAGAATAAGGAGTCAACTGACAAAATATTGAGAAAAATAGAAGTATAGTAGCCCTAAAATTAGTCCCACAAACTGTTTTTAGCCCGGGAGTACATCTGCAGGGAAAATATAACTCCTCCTTTGAGAGTCATGTGGTTGGAGTCCTGGAAAAAGCCCTAAATTACCCGAAACTTGAGTTTGAATCTTAGTTCTTCTGCTTTAAGGAGGATAGATTTAGAAGAAGAGATTTTAGAGGGCAGGTGGTTTAACTTTCTCATTTTACAGATAAGAAACTGACTCTAGGAAACACTGACTTTCCCAGGGCCCTGCAGGTAGTTAATGTTAGAGCCAAAATTTGAACTTTTCTCATTTTACCAAGCTGTGGGATTGGTCATTTCCCCCACTTTGAAATTCAGTTTCTTCATTTGTTAAAATAAAGAGGTTGGACTAGATGAATGATATCTCAGGTCCCTTCAAGTTCTTAATTATTTATTCTGTTCTGCTCTGCTTTCCTATTGAAATATCTGCTGTTGTCATTTTTCAGGCATGTCTGAGTCTTTGTGATCCTGTTTAGGGTTTTCTTGGCAAAGAAGATGTGCCATTTCCTTCTCCACCTCATTTTACAGATGCGAAATTGAGGCAAACAGGGTCAAGTGACTTGCCTAGGGTCACACAGCTAGTCAATATCTGAGGCCACATTCGAACTCTCAAAGATGAGTTACATAAAGATCCTGTAATGTGGGACTTGGATACTTGGGACTTGCCTGATTGCAATATAGGATCATTTCTTAGTGCAACCATATCACTTCTTTGTCATCTTTATAATTTCTAAACTTGTGCTTAATCCTGTACTACGGAGGTCAGTTTTTAAAAGGTGTTTCTAAGGTTCAATTACCTTTGACAGTTTTTCTGAAGCCTACTTCTTCCATGCTTTCAATCATTCATTCAGCAAGCATTTATAATTCACCCACTTTGTGCCCATTACTGTGCCATGCACTGGGAATACAAAGACAAAAATTAAAGGCCTATCTTTGAAGGAGCTCACATTTTATTGGGGAGAAATGACATATAAACAGATAAGTATAACTTATATAAAAGTAGTCATTCCCCAATTGATAAATGGTCAAAGGATATGAATAGGTAGTTTTCCAATGAAGATATTAAAACAACTTACATTCATATGAAAAAATGCTCTAAATCATTATTGATTCAAGAAATGCAAATTAAAACAAACTTGAGATATTATTTTATACCTATCAGATTTGCTAAAATGACAGAAGAGGAAAGTGACAAATATTAGAGGGGATGTGGAAAAATTGGGACCCTAATTCACTGTTGGTGGATCTGTAAGCTGATCCAACCACTTTGGAGAGTGATTTGAATTATGCCCAAAGAGTTATTAAACCCTTTTACCCAACAATACCACTATTAGGTCTATTTCTCAAGATGATTAGGGAAAATGGAGAAGAATCTATATGTTCTAAAATACTTAAAGCAGCTCTCTTTGTGGTGGCAAAGAATTGGAAATTGCAGGGATGCCTGTCAATTGGGGAAGGGTGGAACAAATTGTGGTATATGTTCATGATGGAATATTACTGCTATAAGAAATAATGAGCTCAATGATTTTATAAAAACATAGAGAGATCTGCACAAAAGACTGAAGAGAGAAATAAGCATAATCAAGAGAATGTTGTATATGGTAACAGCAGTATTGTTTTAAGAACAACTTTGAGCAACCAAGTCATTCTGACTGTTATACATACCCAAATTAACCACAAAGATCCTATGAGGGAAGATGCTGTTTGAATCTAGAAAAAGAACACACACACACGTACATATTTATGTACAGGTGTGTACATATATATGTATATATACATGAGATTTGTGTCTAAAGGTAGCCATCTCCAAGTTTGGGGTAAGGGAAGGGGGAAAAATGGAATTTACATGAAAATTGTCTATTTGAAAGGAATAGCAAGTTGCACATAATGGATCTGCAATTTCAGGTGCAATCCTTTGTTTTCCTATCCCACTTCACTCTGGAAATGCTTATTTTATTTCTTAAGTTCAGAATAAAATAAGTAATTTATATATATGTATATGTATATATGCAACAAGTAAACACAAAGGAATTTTTTGGGTAGGTGCACTAGCAACCAGAGGGATCCAGAAAGGCTTCAGGAAGGAGGTGATATTTGAGCTGAGCTTTGAAGGAAACTAGGAATTCTAATAGGCCCAAGTGCTTTCCAAGTATAGAAAGCATCCGTAGCCTGTAAAAAGGTTAGGATTCCTTATTTCACCACAGCTTCCTTTTTTGAATCTTCAAATTGTAGTAGCCTGCTAATCTCTCACATTAGCTTATCTGGTCTACCAACCACTAGCTAAAGAGTCCTGCAGCATGTGGGGCCTAAAGAAAGGGAGAGGGTCCAGGGCTGCCTTAGTGTAAATTTCTTGCTGAGACTGCCCCACCCCCTACTTTGCAAAATTTTGATTAGGGATCCAGAATTTAAAATCTCTCATAGAGAAAATAAAATGGTAATGGTGGTGAGAAATTACTCCCATAAAAAAAATCTACCAGTACTGAGTGTGCTGAAAAAATTATATGAGAAAAAAAGTTACAGTTGACTGTTTAGGACCTTTCATAAATTCTGAAAAGTTGTCGATAACTGTAGATAACCCGGCAAGCTTTTCGGAGAACTTCACAGGAAGTGAAACCCAGCAGACAGACCAAGGAGCGAGTGAATTACTGCACTTGACATTTGATCCAGTAAATCATTGCATAACAGCTCACAACTGCTCTGTTTCCTTGGATCCCTTTTATTACCCACATATTTCATATTCACATAACCATGTTTCTGCCCCAAACTCAAAGGGAAAGGATTTCATAGAAGTTACAATGGTACAAAATGCATCTGTGAAACAAGATTTTCACCACAGCTTCATAGTTCCAGTTTCATAGATTTCTTTCTTTTTCTTTTTTTTCTTTTTCGCTTTCTGTCTTAGAGTCCTCAAAACAGGAAATGTCAAGAGACTGTTGAGGAATGTTTGTGAGAGAATGAATAACCTCAGCCTTACCCCACCCAAGTCCCACTCCAACCATGCCTTCCCCCTTCCACTCTGCTCTCTAGAATTTCCAATTCCATAGTGAAAAAAAAAACTTCCCTTCATTCTAGACCTCTTTCTGTCATATTCCTTCTATCTACTGCCCTTCACTAAGACCTAGCTCCTTTCTAACTATATTGTATCCCTGGCTGTCCTTTCTAGCATGAGCAATATTCTCACATTCCATAAGACACACGCTGGTGTTGCCGGGGAGAGGTAACCCTTCTCCTCACCAAAGTCAGACTCTCAAATATGTGCCTTTGACCCAAGTCCATCTTCTCCAGAAAATGGAATCATCAAGCATTCCTTCTCTTTCTAATTTAAACTTCTTGCAAACTACAGATATTTTCCTACTGACCTCAAATATGCCCAAATCTCTCCATCTTTAAAAATCCTTCATCAGACCCTTCCATGTCCTCAGGCTATTATCCCATATCTTTTCTCCTTTTATCAGACAAATTCCTGGGAGAAGTTGTCTCTTCAGTCAAGGATTCTTTTTCCTCCTCTCACTCATTCCCCAGTCCTTTGCAGTCTAGCTTCTGACCTCATTATTCAACTAAACTTACTCTCTCCAAAGTTACCATAAATCTCTTTAATGAAAAATCTGATGGTCTTTTCTCAGATCTTATCCTTCTTAACCTATTTGACAACATTGGCTTTCCTTGGAGAGGGAATTGAAACAACCCTTTCCCTTTACTCACACAGGAACTATCACTTTTCTCTTCGATTATTGTAATAGCCAAGATCCAATTGGTCTTCTTTCCTCAATTTCTGCCCACTTGATTTTGTCCTATACACTGCTGCCAAAGTGGTTTTCCTTAAACAAAGATCTGATACCCTATAGCTCCCTATTGTCTCTAGGGTAAAAGATAAAATCTTCTCTTTAGCTTTTAAAGCCTATCACAACTTAAACCCAACTTATCTCTCCAACATCATTGGATATCATTCCCCTCCCACACACTGTGATCCAGCCATAATTGGCCTTGTGTCTGTTCCTCCATCACCATCACCACACTATGTCTATACCTTTGCACTAGCTGTCTAACTTCCTGGATTGAGTTCCCTCTTCATCTCCACCTCATAGAATCTGTCTCTTCCTTCAAGATACAACTCAGGCACCACCTTCTATATAAAAACTTTCTACATCCCCCTAACTAGGAGGGCAGGTGCTTCCTCCCAACAACCTTGCATTTACGTATTTCCTATTTTTTCTCTTAATGTTTATTCTATATATGATATGTAGTTGTTGCCTCTCTCATTAGAAAATAATCCCAAGAACAGGGGTGGTTTCATTCTTTGCATTTGCATTTCTTAATAGTGCCTAGAACATAGCAGGTACTTAACACATGTCTGAACAATTATTGATTGATTGAATAAGCAGAAACAAATATCCGTCTTTTCTTTATGTTAAGAAATCTATTGGATTCCATTAGAAGTTAGGATATTTCAGAGATTCTCCAGATAAGAAACAGAAAACAAACTAATTCAGGAAAGGCAGGTCTCTTTCTTCCAAATAAAGTATAGCACATGGAACTCTTCATTAGACTTAGAGTCTGCATTAACTGGGTGTTTCTTTGCATACAGTCACCTTTTATAATGATCTGAATATATAAGGCATGATCAGCCAAGAAGAACAGCTAAGAATAGCCAGGTCCTTTAGCTACAGAGGAACTGCAAGGCCAGCATAAAGAGACCATAGTGAATCAAATGAACCCAATTATTTCCAAAACATGGACATTACCAGAGTTGCCAGATAGATGTTGGTACTGGATATTTATTTTCAAGTTTAGGAAAGGAATGTTAGTGGGAAGAGCAATGCTATACCAATATTTGGGCTACATTTCTAACCATGCTCCTGATGTTCCAACAAAAACAATGATTGTAGAATTCTGAGTTGCAGCTTACAATGCAGTCAGCACTATGACCCTAGGTTAATTGTTGCATGTGAACAAGCACTCAATTCAGCAAGCATTTGCTAAGTGTATTATGTAACAAACACAAAGCTGGGTACTAGGGAATTTTTTTAAAAATTAAATAGTCCCTGCCTATAAGAAGCTTACATTTTAATAGCACCAAAAACAAGCTAAATAGTGAATTACCAGAATCTTGCTTTCCTTAAATAGGGAGGAGAAATTTATACCAAAAAAGAAAAAGAAAAAAACACAGCAAGAAATGATTTCTAGTTACCAAATATCCAGATAGAAGTAAGTCAGAATTTTTAAGAATGAATGCTAAAAATGGTTTTTACATGTAATTGGAAAAAATAATAAAATATTATTTTAAAAACCATAGTGGTTATGTCCATAATGTCTTACATGCATAAAGGGTTTCCCGTGAATTGTTTCATTATCTGAATAACACTGTAATGTTATTAATAATAACTAAGATTAATAATAACATTTATCTAGCACTTTAAAGCTTACAAAGTGCTTTACAAAATATTATCTTATTTTATCCTTACAACAGCTGTAGGGGCTAGGGGCTATTATTATCCCCATTTTACAGATGATGCAACTGAGGCAAATAGCAGTTGTGACTTATCCAGGATCACAAATCGGAGATGGGATTTGAGCTCAGGTTCACCTCTCTAACCACTGTACTACCTAACTACCCCAGTATATTTACAATATAAATAATAATATATTTGAAGATATCATTTAAACCTAGGTCTTCTGATACTTGGTCTAGCTTGTTTTCTTGTCTCAAAAAAGTAACTACTCTGCCTGGGTCTTATTCACAAAATTACCTGTAGGTCTCAGGTCATTTCTATATGACAATCAGATTGACCCAATTATACTTGATTCACTCTTTTAAAAAGTTATAAAAACCAGTTACTGAATAATCCATCACATCACTGCACAATCAGATTCATTTATTAAGGCAATTAAAATTCTGAAAATTTTGTACTCTTATTTTAGTCCTTTCTATCAGCCTGATTTGGTTTTTTTTTTTTTTTCTGTTTATATAAATCACTAAGCAACTGATTGGATCTCTACATGGTGAGTCTGGTCACTCACTGATAGCCATAATCTTGCCTTGTTATAGAAGTTACACAGTATGTGTCCAGGCCACTGCTGACTCTTCCAGCCTTCTCTCCTACTGAAGCCAGTATCTGCTCCACCCTTCATCAGCCTAAGGGGAGAATTCATCTCAGCAGTTTCCCTATTTCAATCAAACAAGAAGCATTTATTTAGTGCACTGTTACTATATAGTAGGGCCGGTGCTAGTCAGTCAGTCAGTCAGTAAGCATTTATTAAGAGCCTGATATGTGCCAAGAAATGCAAAAAGCCCAAGAGATACAGAGAGAGGAGAAACAAAGTCCCTAATGTGGGTCTAGGCTGAAAGACAAAAGTGAAACTGTTCTTAGGGGACTCGTTTTAGATCAGAGGACCTGATGTGTGCTCAAATAAGTAAATACAAAATATGTACAATGTAAACATGGGGTGATTTCTGGGAGAGGGAGAGGGCCTGTGGAGGAGGTACTTCTTGAACAGAATTTTGAAACAACAGAGGCTAAGGCCAAGGTGAGAAGAGAGTGCCTTGCAACTATGGGGTACCCAATGGAAGATGGAATGCCATGTGGGAGGAGCACCAGGCAGACCAGTTTCACTGAACTGCGGAGTGCATAAAGGGGAATGATATGTAATGAATCTGGAAAGGTAGGCTAAAGCCAGATTGTGAAGGGCTTTAGATGCCAATCAAAGGAGCTTGTATTTAATCCTAGAGGCAAGAGGTACTCAATAAAGCTTCTTAAGCAGGCGAATGGAATGAACAGAGTTAGGAGTTAGGAATATCACTTTGGCAGGTATGTGGAGGATAGGGTTGAGAAGGGGAGCCTTGAGGCAGGAGACCATTTATGAGGCTATTCCAATAGTTCAAATGATCAGGGCCTGAATCAGGATGCTGACCTCATGAGGGGACAGATGGGGAGGGATGTGACAGATGCGATGGACATAGTAGAATGGACAAGACTCGGTAACTAGTTGGATATGAGGTGGGGGGAGAGTAAGAGAGAAGAAAGTAAGCAGATAGAAGTTAAATGTTTCCCTCAAGAATTGATTACTAGAGCAAGGGTCAGTGCACACAACATACAGGAAGATGGTGATGTTCAATGAAAGGCAGAAAGGAGATATTATAAATTAATCTAAGGCTCCTTATCATATTGGAAACCTAATTTTAAAGCCTCTCCAGATTAAAATGCACAGTTGCATAGGTTCAGCTGCTGATCTCATTTAAATAAGCTCTCACTAAATCACTTATGATATGATTATTGATTTGGAGCTAAAAGGGATCTTAAAAGATCATCTCTTCCAAATTCCTCATTTATAGGAATATATAAGGTAACTTAGGGCCAGAGAGGTTAAGGTGTTGTCCTGCTGAGGGAGTCTCCTAGCCCATTTTTGACCGTTTTCTCACAAAAGTATGTATGAGAAAGCTCCTTATTATCAAGGAACTCCAAGGTTGATTTAAATACAACTTATAATCAAAGTAATTTCAGAAGACTTCATTTTTCTTGTTTACAAGATTTCAATACCAGTCTCCTCTCATGATGTTTACTGAAAATTTATCTCTTTAATATTCACAGTAAGATAAACAATCTTAAGAGTTCCTTATTGAAAGTCCATAATTTAAAACATGTGTGTTTGTCTTGGTTGTATTTTTTTTGTTTGTTTCTCTGCACTCTGCTTCCTAAAGAACACAGTCCCTGCCAGAGGTTCCCTCCCACTCCTCCTCAAATGTTCCAATTTAATCACAAGCTATGAAGTAGAAATACCTAGACTTTTATTGTCACAGACCAAAGAATAACACTCTACTGACAGCTCGGCCAAAGAGACCATTTTAATTGCCAAGTTCAAAACCAAAGGTTTTTTTTTTCCCCCTTAAATCCCTGAGAATGCTGCATTTTTGAGAAGTTGGAGGAAGAAATTTCATCTCACTGTTATTTCTCTCTGCTTTGTTACAAGCTTTTGGAATCCTTTCAAGACCTCATCTAATATCCTTCTGTTTTCAAGCCATTCTCCTAATTTTGAAGGGTGTTAAGTATAGCTGGAGAGGGCAAAAGTAGTGTGAAGACACAAATCAGTGGGGTTCACTGGTTTGACCCACATGACCCCATGTAGCCGAATTTGGACGCCCTTCCAAATATGGGAGAACCTAGATAAATATCTAGCCCCAGAAAAGTAAAATGACAGTATTTGTTTCATAAGTAACTATAGACATGGTATGTTTTGTTGCTTAGCTGCAGTAATTAACCATCTCCCACAGCTGTGCAATAATACCACATGTGATCCTGGTAGAGAAAGATGCTTTTGTGGCAGAAGTGGGGGGAAACCCACGGTGTTTTGATAAGGTTTTGCATTGTGGAGGCTATCATTGATGTCGAACAAAACAACCTCATTATTTCTTGGTTCCATTCAAAATGCAAGTGGGGGGGGGGAGGGCGGAGGCAAAGTCAATGTTCTTAAATGGAAAGAGAAATAACCAACGGGTAGTGAAGAATCATTAATTTCAAGTCGATGAGTAGGAGTCACAAACTAATGGCAGTGAGGAATAAAATTCACTGCACCTTCTGAGCTGAAAAATCCTGCCCCAGTCACAGCTGAAAATGGCCTGCTTCTCTCAGCCTGGTTCCCACTTGCCTACTTCAAAAAATTACCACACCAATTTCTACAAGTGGTATGATTTTCTAAAGAGTCACTCTGTGTTGAAAGAACAGGGTTAAATTACTTTACATTAGCATCACTAGCACACAGTATTTTCTATGTTTGGCTCTGACTAGTTCTATTTGTGCCACTTTTTCACAAGAGAAAAATCCCCCATGCCACTGATGAGAGAAAACAAGAGGGAATGCTGTTTTCCAGTTCCATATCAGATATATTTTGATGACATAATCATTTTAGTAGACTGAAGAATTTTAAGCAGCAATAAAGAGAAGCACAGGAAAAGAGCATGTACCTCTACAACCCAGGACCATGTCAAAGAAATGGCAGGTGTCATTGCTGATCATTGTGATCTTTGAAACAATAAAGAGAATTAGGGAGAAACTGCAAGATTTAAAAAGAGTAAATACAGTCTAAATGAAAAAGACTAAAAAAGGAGTGTCAAATTAGGTCAGTGAGTTTGATTCTCAGTATAAAATCTAGAACTTTTTTAAAAAGTCACGAACAAATAATAGTCGATGAAAACAATCCACATTTTTAAAAAAACAAGCAAAATCTTATCCAAACTCCCTGACTTTCCCCAAGAAAGAACCAAAATATTTAACAATAATAAACAAGTAAATAAGATGGTCTTGTTCTCTATTCCCTTTCAGGCTTGTCCAAAATCCTTCCATCTTGGGCCTTTTACCTTCCTTCCTTCTTTAAAGAATATTACTACCTTGTTAAAGTCAACTGTTAAATTTTCAGTATGAGTATTCATACCTTGGAAATTGGCAAATGCTATAAATCAGAGCTTGACATATTATTCGCTTTATTGTTTGGTGATTGTCTTGTCTTAAGAAAGTGGTAGAGAAAACTTATGTACATTAAACTTAAAAGTATGTCATAAGTACAATTTTTTTGAGAGTCAAAACGTTGTCTCCTATTTTAGATTGTAAGCTACTTGAGGACAGAGACTGTCTTTCTTTTTTTTTTCTCCTATGTATTTTTTATTCTGTTACAAGGGATGTCTTCCATAATAGTGAAATGGTTATATTCAGAGATGAAAGAGATGTAAAAAGGAAAAAAATGCCAGTAAAAACTTAGCAGAAATCTTTAACATAATTCTGAGACTGGCTGTTTTTATGAACATTCGTAGATTTCAGAGAATCACAACATTCAGAATTGAAAGGGACCTCAGATCTTTTTAGTCTAGACCCTACTTGATTCAGAATCCCTTCTGTAAGACTGTCTTTTTTTCTTTTTATTAATTGTATCCCCAGTGCTTCGCATAGTGCCTTTCGCACAGCAGGCACTTAGAAATGTTTGTTGGATTGGATTTACCAGTCCTTGGTGATCACAAAGAACCAGTATGGCTTCATCAAAAATAGGATATGTCAGACCTCATTTCATTTTTTAGGGTAATACAATGGGAATTACTGAATAAGTTATGTTATATGAAGGTGCTAGAATACTGGTGTTATAAGAAATGATTAAGGGGATGGTTTCAGAAAAACCTGGGAAGACTTATATGAACTGATACAAAGTGAAGTCAACAGAACTAGGAGAGCAATTTATATAGTAACAGCAATGTAGTAAGGATAATCAACTCTGAAAGACACTGATAAAGTAACTCTGATCAAAACAACTCCAAAGGACTCATGATGAAACATACTCTCTGTTTTTAGATGGAGAACTTATGGAGTCAAAATATAGATCAAAGCACATTTTGTTTTCTCTTTTTTTCTTGCTTTGGGCAGGAGGGATATGGCTAATGCTAAAAATTTGTTTTGCATGACTATTGAAACAAAAGAAAAAGAACAGTGAATTTTAGCATACAGCAAACTCAATTTCAGTCAACAGCATGATATGGTGGTCAGTATGAAAATCTGATATAATCTTTGGCTTCATTGAGAAGCATAATGTCCAGAACTAAGTGAAAATCCTGCTATATTCTGTCCTAGTTAGAACACACGTGTAGATTTGTGTTCAGTTCTGGACAACACACTTTGGGCAGAATATTGATGATCTAGAGTGTACAAAGGAGATATGTAAAGAGCCTCAAGAACAGACCATATGTGGATTATATGAAGGAACTAAAGAGGTTTAGCTTAGTTGAAGACTCGTGGAATATGATAGCTGTCAATAGGTATTTGAATGACTGTCATACAACAAGAGGAACTGGTCTGATTCTGTTGGGTCCCAGAGAACAGACCTAGATACAATTAGTAGAAAGAACATAGAGACCTATTAGACTTTGAAATATGGAAATGCTTCCTAACAAGTTAAGCTCTCCAAAAGTGAGATGGATTTCCTCGAAAGTTGGTTGGCTCCTACATTGGTCTTTAAGCAAAAACTGTTTGACCACTTGCTAGATATGTTTTTGGGGGATCCTTGTTCAAATACAGATTGGACTAAATGGCCTCAAAAGTCACTTCCCAAGCCTGAGATTCTGAATTTGAATTATTTATGGAAATAAAGTAGGTGTGGTACCTACCACTTTCTCACTGAAAGTTGCCTTGATTCAAACAAGCTTGGTTACCAGAACCTTCTCCTCTAACATTACTCTCCATCTATTCTGTATATTTATTGTATATATTTATCTACTTATATCTTGTCTTCTCTGTTAGAATGGAAACTTTTTATGGGCAGAGATTGGGGATAGATACAAAGATATTTTGTATTTTCAATGCTTAGCACAGTGCTTGGCACCTAGTAAACTCTGAATACATTTGTGTTAACTGAAATATATCTTTCAACTTTTCCTAAACCCGAATTGCTCATGCCTGTTTCTAATTATCATACAATTTTCTCCAAGTATATATCTTCATTCCACTCCTTCACCCATGTGTGACCCTTCTTTGCTTCATAATATTATTCACTTTTCTACACAAAGCTATCCTTTACTAACTTTACCATGTAATCATACCAAGTACTATAACAACACTATAATGTTAGCTCCACATATTATTTTTTCTATATACTTCTAATTAAATCATGCATATGTTTATGTTTTCAACATCCATGTTACTACCTTTTCATCTATTGATTGTAAGCTCCACAAAGCAGAACTATGTCTACCTATTCCCTTCTCTACCCCAGGGGGACTAACTAAATATTGATGATCATGAAGACAGTGATGACAAGAGATGGCCATCTACCCATTAGCAAGAGTTGTATAAATTCTCATGCCACCACATTAGATGATAAATCTAATAGAGGATGAGCGTGGCAAAAAACACAGGTTCAAATGTTGAACTCTGAGGTATTAGGTAACAGTATACACATGCCAGTCTTGTCTTTTGCTATATTAGGTAACAGGCCCTCTGACATAGGTCTCTGTAACCCACATAAACTTGATTCCCAGGTTCCCTTTCAAACAGATGAATACTCGCGTCTGACAAAAATTCTAACATAATACTAAGCATTGTAGCCAGCTTCAGCTTAAAATGCCACCTTCTGACACACAGACATACACAAGGGTAATATTCTTAATGAGAAGACAAAGACCTCAAGTTCTTCCAAGAGACTGCTGTGTGAAAGAGTTAGAAAACCACAAAGCAGCCTAGGAGTGCTGGTATGCATTTTTCCCCATCTGCTTAAGAGCTTCTGTTCCCACTTCAACCTGGAAAAAGGGAGGGGTGAGTTGGAGGCCAAAAAGGTGAAATCATATTTATTGTTATGAGAAGAAGAATGTTTTCAGCTTTCATCTGCCATAAGCAAGTAATCAAAGATGGCAGCTGACACACTTTTAGTTAACCTGGTGTGTGTTCATTAAACAGCAGGGGATACACAGAGTGTTTATTTCAATAAAAACAATTATGCATATACATTTTGTTTGTTCAGCGTTAATGATTCCCCGTTGACAGAACTGCTTGGAGAGTAGTTCTTGAGTTTCAAAGCATGATTATTAGACAGAATTGACTGTCAGTCTAGTAATTTGGGTAACTGCCAAGCCAACCAAAGGTAAAGACGAGAAGGGAAAAGAGGGGGTAAAGGAACTTATTATCTGTGGCATTTTTTTCTTCTATAGGCAAAATGAGCTTTGAGGTCATAATGCTCATTCTCCAGCACTAGCACAGCTGCCAAAATGAAATCCTTGCCACAATATTAGTGTGTGACAGGACTGATGTTATCATTAAGGTTGGGAAACCACTTCTGAAATGTCTTTAGGGTACTTACTGAGATGAAAGGTTAATTTGGGAGGGGAGTAACAAGTTAGAATGAAATCCATTAGCTGTCCTTTATGTAAAATAAAAACCAAATCTGGAGCTCAATTTCCCCAGTGCCCAGGTCAGTCCTTTATACAACATATTGCTGACCTAACAGGCTGAATATCCTCCCTGTATACCCAGCTCCCACTATCCTACCAGACAGGAGGAAATCTAGGTCATGTTTTCATAGTAACGATGGAAACATGATTCAGTTATCTTGAACTAAAAAAAAAAAGGTAAAATGTCAATTTGCAATAATAATATTACCTCATATTTATATTAAGACTTCAATATTTGCAGTGTACTTCACATAGGTTATCTTATTTGATCTTTATGACAACCCTGTGAGGTACGTGCTCTTATTGGAACCCAAACTCAGTTAACTGATTTTTTTTTTCTGCATTCTAGTTTAATGAGGAAAAGAAAAATAAATGTATAGGAAACAGATTTGGGGGGATTTATTATGGAGATGGACTTCTAAGGAATATCTTGGGGGAGTCAGTAGAAAATCAGTTCAAAAGTCTCTACTTTGTCAAACAAAGTGATTGTTAACTGAATGGTATGATGGTCATAAATACAGCAAGGTCTCGAATCAAAGAAAGAATGAATTATGGCATTGAGTCAATCAACATATGTTTATTAGGTGCCTACTATGTGCCTGGAACACTGATAAATATAACAGTAAGACTGGCCTGTCCGGTGTACTTAGTAAAATGGATAAGTAGATACAACATTTTTTTTTAAGTTTTCAACAAGCTTTGAAACAAGTTTTCTCAAGAACCTCACGTACAGCAAAAAGTTCAATTCATTCCCTAAGCATTCTGTTAATCAAAGATTAACTGTTTTAAAATACTGAGATATAACTTGTTCTTATTTTAAATTTAATTTTGTAATTTTTTTTCAATTAACAAGCATCCATTTTTTTCTCCCTCCCAGTTCCCTTTTCCATCTCCCACCCCTTATATGCACACAACACAAATGAGCAAAAAGTATTATCCTCACAACAAATAGTCAGTGTAGCAAATCCCCACTTGTCCAAAAATGTAGGGCCTCGTCCTGCTTCTTGAGTCCAACAGCTCTCTCAGGAGGTGGGTATCATGCTTAATCTTGGGTCTTCTGGACTTGTGGTTTGTCACTGAATTGATTAGAATTCTCAAGTCTTTTGAAAATATTTTTCTTTAAATTGTTGTTGAATAAATTGTTCTCCAGGTTCTGCTCATTTTACTTTGCATTAATTCATAAAGATCTTCCCAATTTTCTCTAAAACTGACCTTTTCACATTTTATTGTATAATAATATTCCATTACTTTCACATACCATAATTTACTTAGTTATTCCCCAATAGTTCCTCCTTAGTTTTCAGGATGTTTGTCACTACAAAAGTACTATAAATATTTTTATACATATGGGACCTTTTCCTCTTTCTTTGATGTTTTTGAAACCACTATGCCTGGCTGTGGTATAACTGGGTCATGAGATATACACAGTTTAGTGACATTTTGATAAAAGTCTCAAATTGTTTTTCAGAATAGATGAGCCAATTCATAGCTTCACCAACAACAGTGTATTATAGTGCCTGTTTTCCAGTTGCCCCAGTAATATTTGTGACTTGTGCTTATTAAGGAGTTGGTCTTAGGAAAAAATAAGAAAAAGGGAAAAATTATAAACAAAAATATTTTGAACTAGAAATATAAACCTGTAATTTTATGAACGGAAAAAGCTGTGCCTATTTAAGACAATTTCAGCTTACCCCACGTCATAGAACCACAGAGATGAAAAAGGAACTTGGAAAGACGTCAACTAGTCCAACCTTCTCATTTTACAGAGGAGGAAACCAGGGCGTAGAGAAGGGAAAACACTTGCTAGATATTACAGTTAATAAGTGCCAGAGGCAGGATTCAAACCCAAATCTCCTGATGTGAAGTGCAATGCTCTTTTTTTATACCAGGAGGCAGCTAGGCGGTACAGTTGATAGAACACTGTGCCTGGAGTCAGGAAAACTTGAGTTCAAATCCAGCCTCAGACCCTTACTAGCTGTGTGACTTAAACAAGTCATTTCAGTTTTGTCTGCCTTGGTTTTCCCAGCTGTAAAATGGGGATAATAATGGCATCCACCTCGAAAGGTGGTTGTGAGGATTACATGAGCTAATATTTGGGAAAAGTGCTTAACAGTACCTGGCACATAGCAGGTATTTTATAAATGTTTATTCTCTTTCTGTCTTCCTCATACTATGCTGTAACACAAAGCAACAGAGAAATACTAAATTAACTACGAGGAAGAGAGGGGATACTTTGTTTTGTTCTGTTTTTTGTTTTTCTTTTTTTAGCCATTCAATTCACATCAACAAACTTTTTTTAAAAAAATTAACTACTGTGTCCAGGGCACTGGATTAAGCTCTGATGAAGTTATAAAGCATTGATGAGACATCCTTCCAGCTTTGATGGAGCTTGGTACAGGTACACAAACAGGTAACTATGCTGTTTGATAATGGGATAAGTACCTTGGAAGGGTACAAAAGAAAGTATTATGTGACATTCAAGGGGTGAAGTCGTTATGGACAAAGTTGATCAGGAAAGACTATATAAAGTAGGAAACATTTCAGTTGGGCTGAAAGGAGGAGTGGGAATTCATCAGGAAAGATGAGAGGGAAAGCCATTCGAGGCACAGGAAAGATCAAACAAGGGTTCAGAGGGATGAAGGGGCAGAGAATGTGGAGAATAGTCCAGATTTGATAGGAACACAGAGTGTACAAGGAGAAAATATGTGATATAAGGCTAGTAAGGTTGGGATGGTATAAGCCTTGAATGGTGGAATACGAAGCTAATTAAATAGACAATGTTGACTATTGAAGGTTTTTTTTAGCACATGACTAGCTTTGATCATAAGGAAGGATGTACTGGAAAGGGAAAAAATAGAAGTGGGGAGACTTGTTTGGAGGTTATTATATTTATGTAGACTTATTAATGTGAGCCTGAACTAGGGTAGTGGCAGATGGAATAGAAAGCTCAAATAGATGCTACAGATATTGCACAAGAGAAACAGACACAAATGGATATGAGAAGTGAGGGAGAGGAAAGGACCTAAGACAATTCCAGTTTAGTTAACTGTGTGACCTTGGGCAAGTCACTTAACTTCCCTATGCTTCCATTTCTTCTTCTGTAAAATGAGAGGGTTGGCCAGCTAGCCTCTGAGGTCCCCTCAAGCTCTAGATCTATGATTATATTCTGCTGTGAGTGTTTGTTTGTTGGGCAATTGGATTATTATCGAGTCCATATGATTCAATCCCAGTATCACATAATTACAGTGCTTGGAACTATCTGATACCATCTAAAGCTCAACCTGTATTTGAACAGGAATCCCCTCTAAAACATTCCCAACAGGTGATCATTCAGTCCAAGACCTCCATTAATAGGAAAATCACTTGGGCTTGAGGCGCCCATCCTACATTTGAATAGCCCCAATTATTTAAGCAGCTTTTCCTTTACAGGGAGCTTAAATCTACCTGTCTACTTTCTTTGTATTTGCTTCTGCTCTTTGGACCAAGTCTAGTCCTTCTTCCATATCCCTTTAAATACCTGAAGACTGCTATCATGTCCTTTTTTGGGTCATTTCTCAATCATGTCTCACTTGATTCATGACACCATTTGGGGTTTTCTTGGCAGATTTATTTCTCCAGCTCACTTTACAGATGGGGAAACTGAGGCAAACAGGGTTGAGTGATTTGTCCAGGGTTGTATCACAATCTACCTAAGTCTAATACAGATTGATCCTCTTATGGCATGGTTTTAAGAGTTTATACTAGGGGTGGGGAACCTGCAACCCCAAGGTCACATGTGGCCTTCTAGGTCCTTGGGTGAAGCCTTCTGACTGAGTCCAAGTTCTGCAGAACAAATCCTTTTATTAAGGGGATTTGTTCTGTGAAGTTTGGATTCGGTCAAAGCGAGCCACATATGGCCTCAAGATCACAGGTTTCCTACCCCTGGTTTATACCATTACAATTGCCTCTTCCACCTGTACACACTCCTCTTTTTCAACAACCATTCTAAGATGTGGCTACCAGAAGTGAACGTATCACTTCAGATACGTTCCAGATGTGGCTCTAGAGTACTGTGGGATGGTACTCATTCTCTCAATAAAAGCCAAGATTACATTGTTATTTTTTGATGCCATATCATACTGTTCATTCGTAATAAACTTAAGTATAATTCCCAGATGTGGTTTGGTTTTGCTTTTTCACAAGAAAGCCACTCTTCTTCCATCCTATATACATGGGATTGTTTGTTTTTGTTGTTTTGTTTTGTTTTATTTTGAATGCTGGGTCATTTCCAGTCATCCCGATGAATATCTGGTCACTGGACCCAGATGTCTCTGAAGGAGAAAGTGAGGATAGTGACCTTGCACAGCCCTCCCTCACTCAAATCAAAGTCAACTGCAAGTCATGTCATCATTTGCCTGATGCCATGGTCCTCTTCGAAAACAAAGGACAAACACATGGCTTTTTAACCCAAAGGTAAAAGGTCTTTTTGGACCTTAATTCTATTATTTAACATGTTAACTTTCCCTCAGTTTCACGTCATAGATAAATTTAATAAGCATCTTCTCTATTCTTTCATTCACGACATTGATAAAAATCCTGAACAGAAAAACACTAAGGATAAAGTTCTGGAGCATTCTACTAGAGACCTTTCCAAGCTGATAGTTGATCCCTTAATCACTTCCCCTTATGTCTGGTCATTAACCCAGTTCCAAATTCATCTAATTGTACATGAATGCAATCTACATCTCTTCATCTCACCCACAAGAATGTTATAAGAGATTTTATCAAATCACTTGCTGAAATCCATTTATACTCTGTAATGATGGTTCTCCAAGTTTGGTGCATGAAAGTCTAAAGGGTCCCCAAGAGCTTTTCAGAATGTTCATGAGATCAAAATTATTTTCATAATAATACCAAGATATTATTTACCTATTAAAATGTTCTTCCATTTTCCAACTAAATATCTGTGTGAGGTTGAATTTTATTCATATATGTCAACCAAAATAATACATCACAACAGATTGACTATAGAAGGAGATATGAGAGGCTAATGGTCTTCGATTGCACAGACATTAAAAAGATTTGCAAAAATATGTTAAACAACAGCACTCTTCTCACTAAAATTGTTTTGTTTTGGGAAAATGTAGTCTTTCACAAAAAAGTTTGTTACCATGGAGTGAGTTTATTATTTTTAAATTAATATATTTAAAGTTATCAGTTTTAATTTCTAATACAGTAAACATCAATAACTATGATTTACATAAACAAAGGCTATTTGGGGTCTTCAATCACTTTTTTAAACATTTATTTATTTATTCATTCATTCATTTATTTTTGCTTTTTGGAGGGGGTGAGGTAGGGCCATTGGGGTTAAGTGACATGCCCAAGGTCACACAGCTAGCTTTTTGTGTTAAGTGTCTGAAGCAGATTTGAACTCAGGTCCTTCTGACTCCAGAGCCGGTGCTCTATTCACTGTGCCACCTAGCCGCCCCTTTTCAATAATTTTTAAGAATATAAAGGGATTTGGTTTTCTTTCTTTTTTTTCCATTGTTCACTCCATTAATTACAACCTTCTACACAACCAGACTGTTGTACAATGTGAAAGTATCTGCAGATCCTGTACTTGACTACATGCCACCCTGGGGGTGGGAGGGGAAGGGGAGGAGAAAATTTGAAACTCAAGGGATTGTGGAACTGAATCTTGTAAACTAAAAGTAAGTAAACAAGTCATTGAAAAAAAAAAAGAATATAGAGGGATCCTGAGATCAAAAAGTTTGAAACTGCTGCTGGACATCATTTCCCTGATTTCTCAGGCTAGTTATGGGAGAAAGAAAGAAAGGAAGGAAGAAAGAAAGAAAGGAAGGAAGGAAGGAAGGAAGGAAGGAAGGAAGGAAGGAAGGAAGGAAGGAAGGAAGGAAAGAAGAAAGAAAGAAAAAAGAAAGAAAGAAGGAAGGAAGGAAGGAAGGAAAGAGGGAGAGAGAGGAGATCAGTACCTAAACGTGATGAAGTTACGCTAATTCTTAGTGATTATCACATCCCTTTCTTATTTTCAAATTCCTGTTAACTATTTTTATCCTATATTTTCCATAATCTTTGGTAGAGAAAACAAAAAGCTAAATAACAATTGAATAGTTTGACCTTTTCTATGTTGTCTGACATCAATTCTCCTAAAAAAAGAAAAAGCTGAAATAATTAGCTGTTACTAAAGTGAGCAAATGAAATCAGCCATGCAGTGATTAGTAAAGTGCTTGGCAATTGACCTGCAAATGACTGACCTGGGTAGCATCATGGATGAAACTGCATTTTAGTGTTTCGTAACCCTTAATTTTTCTAACATTTACCTACAGGATGGTTCCTCAAATGAATCAGCCCTCAATATTTAGTTTGTTTATTCTCGTACTATGGTCAATAATGTAGTAGAAAATCATAAATTATAAATATTCAGGAAAATGGCACCTATTATGTTTTGAGATATGGTATAGTGATAATATATTATAAAATAATGTAATAAGTACATAATTATAAACACCGATAGAACTGAGAACTACACTTACCACTGGTAGATATCCTCTGTATTCTATCCACAGACACAACTAAAAGGTCACTCTGTGGCATTCGGATCAACTGTTATTAAAGTGAAATTCTTAGGGAAAATGAATAAATATATTCATATATACATACATATACACACACATTCAAAGAAAGGAAGGACAGATGGAAGGAAGGTAAAGGAAGGAAAAAGGGAGGGAGAAAAAAGAAAAACTATTTAAATATAAGAAAGATTTCAAAGTAGAATTAGAGATTATGGAAATTTAAGAATGATTGGTTTCTTTGCTGATATGCTGAGGACCTGGTTAGGGTTAAAGTCATAAAGATATATTAAAGCATAATTTCCAAATTTATGCCATTTCTACATACTCCTTAGAAGTAACAACAGTCCATAGATCTACCTGGAATACAAAACAGAGATAAGGTAGTTTTTTAAGATTTTATCACTCCACACCTGGCCTATTGCAATAGTCTCCTAACTTGGTTTGCCTCCTTCCAGTCTCACTGATAGAATCAATCCTACAAACCATCAGGTTAAACTTCCTAAAATACTATTTTCTTCACATCAATCTGCTGCTTTTAAACCATCATGACTCCCCATTGTTTATAAGACAAAGTCCAGCCACCCAAACATGACATTCAAGGGTTTCCACATTCTTGCCTTTTCCAACATTACATCTCAATACAGTAAGACACAAACTCCAGATACATCAGTCCACTCCAAAATACCTGTGTCTTTGCTCATACTGTTCTTCCTTTTTAGTGTTCCCTCACTTGATACCTATTCTTCAAAACCTACTTAAGACTTCACTTCTTTTGGGTAGCCTGCCCTGAACGCTGTACTCTTAAAAACTGAACTTTCAGAAATCTTTGCTCTGTTTTCTTTTACTTTCTTGCTTTTTCTTGCTTTTTTTTGCAACATGACTAATGTGGAAATATATTTTGCATAACTTCATTTGTATAATGGGTAGTATATTTCTTACCGTCTCAATGGATAGGGCAGTAGGGAAAATGAGGATTAACAACAGAAAATGTAAAAAAAATTAGTTAAAAATTAAAATAAAAAAGAAATTTCTTTGCTCTGAAACTCTACTGTATTTATTATCCCCACCATTTGTGTGATAAATATTATATTCTGCCTCTTGCTGTTTGTCCTTCATTTCCAAAGAGGACTGTGACATCAGGAAGGTGATGCCATGACATAAAAGTGTGGGACCTTTCTTATAAAATATCTAATGTATGATATGGTTATAAGGCATAAGACAGGTATTTATTTTTTCTGTCATAGAAACTGTATAAAATCTTTTGTAGGACTGCTAAATAGATATTTCTAATTTACTTCAATAGCTACTTTCTTTAAGCAATTCAGCAATTCTCAAAAAGAATTGGCCAGGTCTACCTCCTGGCCCCTCATGAAATGACTCCCTTTATTTCTTCAGGATGATCCTTAATGGTTCTGCTCTTTCCTGAAGCAGCATCCTGTTAATGAAACCTCTTGACAAGTGATCACTTAATTCCAGGACTCAGGAGTTCTTGAATTCAAGATTACCCATGAGGTAAACCCCAAGGCTGGAAATGTCCATTTCTCAGGATGGGTAGTCACTGACCTCTATTCAGAGAAGGAAACAGAAGATCTAACGGTACCTACAAATGTAAAGCCTACTAATTTTTGCTCTCAGACTGCACGCAAATGCATGTCTCACATAGCTACGTGTTGCTGCGGGAATTAAAAATTGCATCCTCACTCCACTGTACTCCATGTGGAAGGACAACAGAGAGGAAGCACATTGAGAAGCATTCAAAAGAGGCATATGGAACTGTTTCTCTTCATCTCTTAAAGGATATATAAGACATATCTTCCATCTTTGAAAAGAATTATCCTGGGACTATTCTATTGGGAACTAGGACTGTTCTCCTGGGACTCAGTCAACCAAATGAGAGCAGTTCCATTTTTTACCTTTCTTTGTATCCCCAACACTTAGCATTGCACCCAGAACATAGTAGGTGCCTAATAAATGTTTT
Source organism: Pseudochirops cupreus (assembly GCA_028627135.1). NCBI lineage: Eukaryota > Metazoa > Chordata > Mammalia > Diprotodontia > Pseudocheiridae > Pseudochirops > Pseudochirops cupreus. Next base: position 191,326,912 of record CM053580.1, on the reverse strand, counting down.
TGACTGACAGTAATCGGGAGATAGTTCTATGTCTGAGGTACTAATGAGACAAGTTCACTATTTCCTCTCAGCAAGTGGCCAACTTGTGCAGCTCATATCTAACAAATGTCCATATCCTGTGATTTTTATCAAGCGGGTAAGGGAGAAATCAATGAGGAGTTTCCCTCCTCAATTCTGCAATATGTAAAATTAAAAACTTTAAAAAGGCACATCATTTCCAAAATGGAGAAAAATGAACAGTGGTATCTTTCACATGGTGGCTAAGGGAGCATTCTTTAACAAGAGAGAGAAAAAAAGCAGAAAAGATAAAGTAGATAATTTCAATAACGTGCAACTGAAAAACTTTAATAGGAACAAATCAACATATCTAAGATTGGAAGAAAAATTGTCAATTGGTTTAAAAAATTCCTTGCATCAAATATCTCTGACAAAAGTCTGATGTTTAAGCTACATAAGTCATTTAAACAAATACATAAGACCCAGAGTCATTCTCCAATGGATAAATGGTTAAAGGAGATGAACAAATGGCTCTCAAAGGAATACAATTATTATGATGGATTGCACCAAATAAAAAATTTTAAATTCTAAAGTTTCTCCTCATTTCTAACAAATTTGGTGAGATAAGAAATGATTAAAATAATCAATGTTGGAATAGCTATAGGAAGGCTGACACACCATTCTGGAAGACAATCCAGAATTATGCTGAATAAGTGAGTGAAATGTCTGTACCTTCTCCCTAGAGATCTAACTACTAAGCATACAATTCAAAAAGGTCAAAGATAAAAAAAATCTAATATACCAAAAAAATAACAATTTGGACGCTTTTTGTAGCAGCAAAGCGAGTACCCATTGAGTGGGGGAATAACTAAACAAATTATTGTTGTACTTTAACATAATGGAATATTGTTGCACCTTAAGACACAATGCACGCGAAAAATTCAAGGAAACATAACAAGACTTATAGGAACTGATGCCAACAGAAATAAGAAGACCTAGGAACACAATATACTAAATAGATACAATAATGTAAACAGAATGGGCAATAAAATGAAACTAAATGTTTTTTAATTTTGACCAATAATGTAAGAGAAGAGATAGAAGGTACACTTTCCATTCTTTCACTGAAAAGGTAAAAGATTCGATGTGTGGAATATCACGTGTACTATAGAACACAGTCATTTTTTAAACTGTTTTTTTCCTTTTACTTTAAAAATCTTGGTTTTGTTGGAAGTTTCTTAGGGGAGGGGAAAAAAAGATGTATTTGGAAATGAATGGGTTGTAAAAAAAATCAGGCAATCAGCATCATCTTGTTGTTTTTTTTTTTTTGCTTTTTGAAGGGCAGTTGGGGGTTAAGTGACTTGCCCAAGGTCACACAACTAGTTTTTGTGTTAAGTGTCTGAGGCTGGATTTGAAAACTCAGGTCCTCTTGACTCCAGGGCCGGTGCTCTATTCACTGGGCCACCTAGCCCATCCCCATCATCTCGTTTTTAACTAAATGATGTCTAAGTTCTTTTCAAGCACTAAGTCCCATGATCTTATAAAATAACTCCACCCTGTGTATCAGTCACTCCTTTATGTTTCACCAGCAATTCCATATTTAAACTATATTATATTTCTTGGGTTTTTCAATATATTATTTTGTAATTGGATAATTTCATCTGGAAATGTTTTATTTTCCCATCATTTCGAGGGCATTGAGGGCAGAGACTATCAGTGACATATGGTGTGCATTTTGGACCTAAGATGGCCTTGCTCTAGTCAAAGGGATTTCTGTGATGGACTTATCGAAAATATTTCCATTCAATTTAACAAATATTTATTTTTTAAAATTTTATCAATGTGTTTTATTTTAACTTTATCCACATTTGCAAATTACTTCCATTTCATGAGAGATGTCTTTTAACAAAGTAACACAGTTAAGTAGAACTAATAATACAGTTATGACCTTACCTGAAATTGCCTGCAATATATCACATGCAGTATTTCCCTCCCTCTCTATAAAAAAAAAACAAAAAAAGCAGAAATCCATTTTCTTTCCCTCCTACTCCCTACCCCCTTGAATTTTTTAAAAAAATTTTCTTCTAATAAATATTCATAGTCAAGCAAACAAATTTCCCCAATGGCCATGTTCAAAAATATGCCTCATTCTGCACTCTTAAATCCGCCGCCTCTCTGAAGCCACGGGAGTTCCTACTACTGAGAAGAGCTTCCTTTGAATCCCCAAAATCCTATATCCTACAGGAAGAATTCTGCAGCCCCTCTTAATCCCAGTGTCTTCCCTCCATTAATTATTTCCCATTTATCCTGTATATAGCTTGCTTTATACACATTATTGAAGAATCTCCATATGTATAGAAAGTAGTTGCTATCTAAACAGCACATTTCTTTATGCATAGCCCTGTGTGGCTGTGTAGAAAATAAATTGAAAAAAAGTATCTATTATACAATCTTATTTTGTGTAAGGCAACATTGATGTGGCTGGTTATGTTACCATAGAGTGAATAGTATTTCTCTGAATTTCTCTGGGACACCAAACCTACTTCAGAAGGGACAGAGTCCAGATCAATCATTGGTAAGAAGCATTTTTGTTTTGTTTATTTTGGAGGTGGGAGGGGGGAAGGCAGGGCAATTGGGGTTAAGTGACTTGCCCAAGGTCACACAGCTAGTAAGTGTCAAGTACCTGAAGTCGAATTTGAACTCAGGAGGGCAGGGACTATCTTTTGACTTTCTTTGTATCCCCAGTATTTAGCATAGTGCCCAGCATATAGTTTAATAAATGTTTATAGCCTATTTCCCTGTGTATACATTATATTCATTTACCTGTGTATATAACCTTTCTTTGCCTCAGACTCCTCATCTGTAAAATGGGTATAATAATAGCACCTACCTCCCAAGGTGGTTGTGAGGATCAAATGAGGTAACTGTAAAGTACTTAACACATTTCAAGAAATGAAATGAATGGGGGACAGCTAGGGGGTGAAGTGAATAGAACATCGGCCCTGGAGTCAGGAGGACCTGAGTTCAAATCCAGCTGTGTGACCTTGGACAAGTCACTTGGTCCCAATTGCCCTGCCCTCCCCCCTCCAAAAAAGTCAAAAAATAAAAAAAATAAAATAAAGTAAAATAAAATAAACAACCAGCTTCATCTTTAAAAAAAAAAAGAAATGAGTGAAATGTTCAACAACATTTTATTTAATTATCATAAATTTTAGTCATGACAATTTCATATGGAATATTAGCTATTGGGGACTATTTTCCACATTGATGAGATTCATTTAATTAATTAATGAGATTTCCTATATGTCTCCTATATCTTCCTACAAAATCTCATTTATGCTAATTAAATAAAATGTTGGTGAAATCTCCATTTCATTTCTTGAAAATATGCCTGGTTAATGAGATCTTCTATGTACCCAGACTTTAAGGACACCCTGTATAAATGTTAGCTATTAGTATTATTATAATTATTATTCTCAACCTTCTCTCCTCCCCTCCCACCCCTCAACAGGCCATCATAAGCTCCTTCAAGGCAGAGAGTGATTTAGCTCTGTCTTTGAATACCCAGAACCTACCTCACACAGTGCCTTGGTGAATTGAATGAAGACAGTGTGGAGATTTTATTATTTTTTTATTTTATTTTATTTTATTATTATTTTTATTATATATAATATATAATTATTATTATATTTATTATAAAAATAAATTTTATTTATTATTATTATCTTATACTTCTCTTGCATATTATGTACCTCAAAGGCTAGGACTTCTGGGCCCTAGGACAGTTTCATGGTTCCCAAGGAATGAACCATATAATAGACAGTCTTATATTATAAATAATGTATCTGGGTTTCTCATAAACCCAGAGAATCTCAGGCTGGGAAGAAGATTTAAGAAAAAATATCCCTTTTTTTGTGTGTGTTAAAAAAAATTCTCTGGGCAAATTCAATCTATTATAAAATAGTGAGGATTTTGATACTAAATTTTGATATTTTGATATTAAATTTAAAATCTGTAAAAAAAACAGTAGGCACTTAATAAATGTTTGTTGAATTGATAGGTTCAAAGGAGTGTTAATTTTCACAAACCTGTGCTAATGGAGAACTGGAGCTTGGGTAATCTAAAATTGTGGATAATCATTTCTGTTTGGTTTGGGAATACATTTCTCTTCTTGAATATGGATGCATGTGACATTCTGAGAGAATTCAGACTATTCCAAGCAAAATAACGAAGTTACGCAGTGAATGCCTGACTAGGCAAAAGCTGGGAATTTGTTCAACTTCCTCCAATTCTTACTGAGTAGCACTGCAGCCCAGGTTCCCACTATATTCTAATCATTTCTCCCAGTTTTCTGCAAAGCACCAGTCCACAAGCATCTCTTAGTTTCTCTCCCTCCCTCACTCGGTTTCTGTCTAAACTGGTGGATTTCTTCAGCTTGCTCTTTCCAGAGCTCAGCAGAATGCCTGGCACCTAGTAGGTGTTTAAGAAATGCTTGTTGACTTGACCTAAAGGATGACAGGCAGTGGGAGAGCAGGATTCATATGAAGGATAGAGGTGAATCAGTCTAAAGAAGATTTTCTGCTTGCAGCCTAGCACAACTGCTTTCTCTCAACCCTCTTCCCTGATAACTTGCAGGGAACAAGTCACAAGGAATCAAGTCAACAGAAAAAAATTTAAAAAACTGGGCTGCCAGGTTCCCAGTCGTCACAACTCCAATTTGTTCATAGATGGGAGTATTTTGGTATCAGATGGCTTATTATTAAAATGTCCCTTTATTTATCCTTTCATTTCTTGGGTTTTAAAAATGGCGAAAAATTTCACAAGATTGAATCAATTTCTTGTTTAGCTGCAAAGTGATACCAAGCAAAAACACACAAAAAATTCCCAGTGATAATAAGCAAAAGGAAAACAGTCACCTATAGCTAGATAACGATGTCACTATCCATGTAAAACTGCTGAAAATTGTAATACTTTTAAAAATGTTTATTCTAGGAAATTTCTTCTGGTGATGGCTGTATCGTGTATCTCTGGCTGAAGTTATAGCATTAGAAATGTATGTTCCACATAAAGAAAATTTCCCTGAGAAGGAACATTTTTTGACATTGGAACAACTTTCCAAGAGAAGTTATGAAATCTCATCTGGAGGTCTTTTATAGTAGAAGAGATTCTCATCTGTCAGGGATGATTGAGGTGCAGTTGTGCCTGTAGGCGAGGATCCTGGCTGGATGACTTCTCAAGGTCCTGTCTATGATTCTATGACTCTGTAAATCACATCAGCCACCCCTGAAAAGCAAGCACAGCAGCTGGAATTCATTGTGGGGAATTCACTTTTCCACCAGCTTTTAGCCCATCATCTTGAATTGAGCTGACATGCCTCTAACTCTCACTGGTGTCAAAAGCTGTATCAGCAGCTGGGGCAGCTGCATTTTTGGAATGAATGAAGGTATACGGGTTCCTATACCTGAGAAGGGGGGGGTGAGGTCACTTCCTGCTGAGTCAGAAAAAGGGAGAATATGGGTGTCTGGATCTGATAAGAAAGAGATTATAACTAAAGCATCCTTTAAGTGGAAAAAAAAAGTAATGAAATCTATTAATAGAATCAGGAAAAGCAACTTTCATAGGAGAAAAATGTTCTCCTTCTAAAGGTCTTTAAATTCTCTAGTTTTATTGTTATCTGCTTTCTTTTGGGGAAATGACTGAATAAATCTTGTTTCAATACAGTCGGATTGATGTACACATATAAATTTGAATGAAGAGAATCATTAATTCCATCTTGTCTATTCCTTTGTTTTGACAGGACCAACAAGCCTTTCAACAGATCTCTAGCAATGCTATGACTCCCAAGATAGTCATTCATTTATTCCAGATTTAAATCTGTCAATGCTTGTGGCCACAACTACTTCTTTGGCAGCCTCTTCCATATCTTAATAACCCTCTGAGGGGAAAAATTTTTTTTCCCCTAGAATCCAAAATAAACCTCTTTTAAAAATAATTTCAGTTCATTTCCAAAAGCATTATAATCATCCCATAATGGAAACAAATTAATTCTGAATTTTTACTATGTTATCTACTGTCTCCATTTATTTACTGTTTTAACTCTCAAAGGCTTTGTTTCCTCTAACCCCATCCTCCTTATTGTGCACTGGAGAGCACTAGCAGTATAGACTAATGATCCACTAGACTAGAAGCTAACCACCTCCTCCTAATATTCTTCTGACCAACCAAGACATGTATGTAAGATATGTATAAGGTGCCTACTATACCACAATAAGTAAGGCAAGTAAACTATGGGAATTATTGTTGCCAACCTTTCCTTTTCTGGGGATTGCCTGTAAATGTCATAAAACAAACAAGAAAACAAAACAGAAAAGACCTAAACTTTCACTTGTTTGTTGTTGTTGGGTTTGGGTTTTTTGGAGCCTAGTTTCCCAGGAAATTCAGCACCGCTTACCTACACCTTTGGCATGAGATAGGAGCCACTTTTATTTATCATCTATATATCATTTCAGAGCAAAAGGTCACAAGAGAAGACAGTTCCCATTTTAAGAGTGACTGAAGTCATTAATAAGTCATTTTGACTGTCATAAATACCGAAATTAACTATAAAGGACATATGAAGAAAGACGCTATCAGCATCCAAAAAAAAACTGATAGAGATATAAAATAATTATATATTGAAAACCTATTTGTGTCTAATGGTAGCCATCTGGGGGAAGGGGAGAGAAAAAATAAGGAGGGAAAAGGAAATTTACATGATAACTTTGTTGTATATTTAAAAGGAATAGCAAATTGTACATAGTGGATTTGCAATCCCATGTGAAATCATCTTTTTTTTGTACTATGTTATGGAAATACTTGTTTTATTATATACATTTTTAAAATAAATTAATTTAATTTTTTTAAAAAAGAAGGATCTTTAATAGAGCAAAAGACCAGTCCATTAACTTGGCAGGTAGAATAAGGTATTACTCAGACCAGGTAGCCCAGGGGTGGGCAGAGTGGGCAGCATGACCTCATCGAAGAACATGTTCAGACCACATTGGTTTAAGAAGCACAACCCCACCTAGATTGGAACTTGCATCTTCCCTTAATAGAATCAATGGGGGAAGGACCGGGAGTCTCCTCCTACTCTCCACAGGACTCTAGTAATTATCTGCTACTCTAGACCACTGGAGATCACAAGAAAGGATGGAATTGAAGAACTCCTCCTTCACAGCTAGGGTGATAATTCTAGGGACTTCTCTTTATTCCTAGGGTAAGAAGCAGCTGACAGATGCAAAGACATTTAGGTTTAGGTCCCTGCGGCAATCCTAACTGCTCCTAGATGCCCAGGAATTGAAACGTAGGAAAGTGACCTTATAATTACCTTCAGAGTGAACCTGGGTTCTCCTCATTATATAGGAAAAGAGAAAAGATATGAGTGAAAAGATATTTCAAATCACAAATAACAAAAGAAATCTAATTTAAAACAATTGGAGCTTTATCTCATACCCATCAGTTTGCAAAGATGATGAAAAAATAGTGTTTGAGGGGCTGTGAAAAGTCAAAAATGCTGTTGGAGCTAATTGGTCCACGTATTCTAGAAAACAATCTAGAATTATGCAAGGAAAATTATTACTTTAACCTAGCAATCCTACTACCAGACATAAATCAGACTTCAGGGTGGTCAAAGGCAGAAAGTTCTTAAATACATTGAAAAACACATGGCAGCACTTTTGTGATAGCAAAAAAATAGAAAAGCAAATGGATAACCACCAAACGGGTGCAGTGACCCCACACCATTTTTCTTCCACCTCCCTTTTTCCTTCTCCCTTTTATCTTCAAAAACCCTTTACCACATTTGTAAGAGGCAAAGCGTCTGATGATATAGACCTAGGAGGGACTCTCACTGGAAGTGTGAGTGGCATTAAAGTGCTTCAGTAGTTCTTCCTGATGATGTAGACTGCACCCCATCCATGCCTACCCATTCTACACAATTCTTGCCAATGAATTCCCATAAGTTCATCACAGGGGATCCACCCAATATTCTGGAAGCCTTCCTCATTTTTTTCTAACATTGAAAGGACAGCAGTGGAGCACTCGGGCTGTCCACCTGTTGTACCTCACTCTTGCTATAGGACCAGCACCCCTTTTTCTCTATCATACAATTCCTTGATGACATCATTTACTTCTGTTCTTTTTTGGAGTTCCTCATTGATGGTATGTTGCCGCCTGTTGACAGTAACCCACTATCCATGCACCTCTCTGTTGGTCTCTTTGTGATATTCCTTTTTAATTATTCAGACTTAGTTGTGTTTTGTGTCTTACTGCCAAATAGTAACACTGGCAGAATGTTAGAATTAAAAAGATGAACTTTGCTTTCACTGAAAGCTTGTAGTTAGTAAAGGTGATTTACAATTTCCCCAAAACAATAAAAACCCATTCTACTCTAAGCCCAACTTAGCCTATCCGCATTCTGCTAAGATATGCATACTGATGGACAAATTGTATAGAGAACTCATCCAAATCCACGTTGAAATCTGGGTAATAGTTGACATCTTTCAGTCATATAGTCTTTCCAATGTACATGGATGGACCAAACTCCACAACTGTATTGTATCTTGAGTGTCTGCACAGGATTTGGGGATTCTGCTACCCATATTTTAGGATACCCTAGTCATGAGCAACACCCAAGTTTTACCTCAGAGAATTTCTTGGATTAATCTTGGCAGAAGAAGATGAGTCAGAGGGAGAGATATTGATTTTCACCCAGCTCCCCAAATGGGGCCAGTGAATGGTTGGGGCCCCCTGGGCTTTGTTACATAGCAGAAAGAATTTAGGACTCTCAAGCGGTGTTTTTAAAGACTGATCAGTTGTTACTACTGAATAGATGATTCTCTTCAAAGGAAGGAAAGATAATGAACCAGATGAGACATCTTTGTGATAGAATTATGCAGTTGTTAGGGACTCTGGTATTCCTAGATAGCTTTCCCTTTATATGCCTGTTGTGCTTCTTTGGATACAAGTTTCCCAAGGTCTCAAACAGAGATAACAAAAGATTTACTGGTGATGAGTGAGCCATTTCATATTCTTTTCCTGCATCAGAAATCATATGACCTGACAATATCCCTTCCAGAAAACCTATGCTTACCTAAGCATCTTGTAATCTACCCTGCTATTGCCCCACCCCCTCACCCTCTAGACTTGACCTCCAAAGACCACGTCCTCCTTTGAGACTGTTCTCTAAGGATATGCCATCTTAATGGGAAATTAAACTTACCTAATCCACTCTGTCTAGCAAGGGTCAGACAATCCTTCATATCCCAGGCAATCATCCACCAAGACCTGGGCCTACCTAGGCATCTTGGCATCGACCCTGTTACCAAGCATGTATACCACCCTACCCCACCCACCTCTTGCTCTCGGAATGGTAATTGAATCATTAGTACCATAGTCACTAGAAAGAGATGTGGCAATGGACGAGCCTTACAATAGTTCCATTCACAATCCCTGTAACTTCCCAGACCAAAACTCCCTTCCCTGTCAACTACCCCCTTGTACAGTTTGTTTCCCCTGTTAGAACGAAAGCTCCTTGAGGATAAGAACTATGTCCTTTCGTAGTTGTGTTCTCAACTCCTAGCATGGTTCCTGGCACACAGTAGGTGTATTTTTTTTCATTCATATTGGGAAGACTAATAGGTCAATAGCAGCAATTGGGTAAAGGCTATGTTTGTGTTTAGTCCAACAAACACGGTCAAATTGGGCCCAGACATAAGTGAGCAGGATAATATCACCCCCATAAAAATATAAAAAAGAGTGCCTCACGAGCTCATGGGAAGCCTCCATTATTTGAACGGAAGGGAAAATAGGGAAGATTAAAGAACAATCCTTCCTCTGGGAGGTGTAACACTATAGCTTTCTTATGGACGCCGAGGCTTACAAAGGGGATTTAAGTTAAGGCTGCTGAGGACAGAAGGGCTGTTAATAGATTGTAAAAGTAGGGCGAGGGTTTGGATAGGTAAAAGAAATATGTGGCAAGAACATCTGCATAACTAAGACGCACAGAAAGCAAAAAAAAAAGGATAAAGATAACAGGTGAAGAGAAAAAAGAGCAAGGCAAGAGAAGAGATTCACGTAATTCATTTAATATATTTCCTATAGCAAATAGAGGAAAATATAGTAATGTGCGATATTACTGTAGAATATTTAATAAAATAAATTTCAGTACTCTCAAATGAGATTTTAAAATCTTAAAATACGGTCAATGAGCAATGATTTAATACCCACTGTGGCCTGGTTTTACCAGATAATTACAAAGCTAATATCATTAAAGTAGCTTTGAGCAACCCAACCAGCCCCTTAGAAAAATACAAGTATAATAGGATTAATAGAAGATCCCTATTGATAATACAGCCCTGGTCCCTGGCATCATCCCATGTCTCTCTTCTGCTCAACAACTTTAAACAGCTCTCTATTGCCTTTCCAAAAAAAGAAAAAAGATACTAACTCATCTTATTTAAAACCCTTCACAATCTGCCCCTAACCTACCTCCCAGGCTTATTTCATGTTACTCCCTTCACGTGCTTTATGTTCTTGTCAGACTGGTCCATTTGCTGTTCCCTAAAATTAGCATTCTACCACTCATTTCTGTGGCTTTGAACAGGCTTCTCAAGTTGTTTTAGATAGAGAGATAGAGAGATAGATAGATAGACAGATAGATAGATATGTATATGTATATGTATATATATACACACACATACATACATATATACATACATACATATATACATATACATATATACATATACGTGTGTGTATATGTATATGCTTCTCTATATATGTGTTATATCCTTCCCAGAAGGATTTAAGCTTCTTAAGGCTGAGGATTTTTTCATTTTGTCTCTATTGTCCCCAGCACCTAGAACAGCCCCCTTACTTTTAGTAGGTGCTAAACAGATGCTAGTTAGATTTGAACTAGATTGGATTGGTCTGGGTTGACTGGATTGAGATGAATTGTTTGGCACAAAAATATGTATTTCCAATTTCTGGATTTACTAAAAACTGTAGAGCCACAAATCTTTGTCCAGACTAGCCTTTCCTCCCTACGCAGATGTTGCCATCAGCTATTCCAGGGACACTGCTAGGACACTGATGGGAAAATGGGAAATCCTCTAAACCTCTGCAGTTCAAAAGATCCTCCTCCAGACAAGAGGATAAGGCCCAGAGAAGTTACATGACTCATCCAAAGTCACAGACTTTGCTATGATCCTACACCACTCTCAAATCTTGACCAAAAAAAAGCTTCTTCTGACTCCTTATTCACATCTAATTACCTCCACTTCTCCTTTCAGTTTCACCGATAAACTGAAAAAGTTGACTGGGCCTGATTCCGACATTTCTTTACTACATTTTCGTCTTCAACCTCTGGCAACTGAGTTTCTGTCTCTAGTCTACTAAAATTACCTTCTATGAAGTCACCATGACCTCCAGATTGCCAAATTTAGTGACCATTTTTTCATTTTCATCTTTTAAAAATAGTTTTCCTGATACCAGTAAACTTCTCATTTGACGTTACTGACCACTTCCTTCCCTCTGCCTTCCTTTGGCTTTGGCGATAACATAGTCTTCTGGTTCTTTTCCAGGCTATCTCTCACTATAAATGAAACCAGAGGATAAGAGGAAATTAATCACAAAATCATAGATTTAGAGATGGAAGGGGCACTTTCTGAGTCCATCTTTCTTGAAAGGTTAAGTGATTTGCCCAAGGAAACACAACTAGCCAATATTTGAGGTGGAATTTGAATGTGCCTGCAAGTCAAGCACCCCATCCACTAATCTAAGCTGCCTCAAATGGAAGAACGTCCCCTAGGTTCTCCTTAAAGAAGAAAACAAAAGAGTTTACAGGGTTGTTTGTGCATCCAAATGTCTTAAGAAACATCATTTTATGGAACACTTGATCATGGTACTTTAGAGTGTTCATGATGAGCATAAATTTAAAAATGGATATTATATGATTATTAAATGGATATAATAGCCAGTACAAAAGGCAGGTATTGAACACCACCTGTAACATACATGAGCATCATAATGATTTAGCTTGTCTATATTCAGACCTACTGCATACACACACACACTCCAATAATCTATGTTTATATAATACATACCCTTATGATTCACTCTTTTTTTTTTACCAGACTCATTATTATATAGGTGTAGGGAACATTAACGTGTGCATCCCAAAACTGTGTGCAACAGAGATCCTTACCCAAATAATACTCAAAGGCTTCTCAAGGTAGGGAGCAGAAAAGAAGGGTTTATTACGATCTTGGGAAAGGGCCACCCTCCTGACAAATGGTCAGGGCGGAGAAGCAATTTACAAAAGGAAATGGTGAAGTTATAAAGCCCTGATGTGGAATTTTCCCCCAGCCCCCTCCTGACCCTTTTCTTCCATTGGCTGGAAGTCAGGTGCACAATCTAAGCTGGGCAGTCTACCTCAAGTACCAGAACAAGGAAACAGTAGACCACCCAATGTACATTTGAGAAAGCACTTCTGTCCTTATTTGGCATATCTTACGCTGAGGTGTCACTGAGGAGAGGGGTGACTCCCCACTGCTCTGAGTTCTGAGTCCTTATAAATTATGTCATTTCTGGTGAAGGGGAACTTGGGCCACGAAAAGCCTTATTAGATTTCATATATATAGTATAGTCTGAGAAGTTTTCACCTCTCTCACTCGCTAAGAAACTTACTCTAAAAATGCAGAGTTGTACTTTCTCTAAGTACAACTTTAGAGAACAGGTGGGAGAACCTAAAGGTTGACTAATTTGCTCTAGGTCACACAGCAAGAACACGTCAGAGTCTGGGCTTGAACAGACATCTGTCTGAATCTGAGGGCAGCTCTCTGGCTGCTTCTCCAAGCTGTCTCTCATTATTCAATCACAAAATCAATTAATGCTTTTTACATGTTTCTTGTATATAAGACAGTTGTGGTATAGTGCTTAGTAGTACATGGATTTCTCTCATTTAACTACTTCATGGATCTGTGATTTCTTCAGCTGTGTATACTCTCTTTACAGCAGGGGGTCGCGACCGCTTTGGGGGTTGAACGACCCTTTCAACAGGGATCACAGGGGTCGCCTATGACCATCGGAAAACACGTTTCCGATGGTCTCAGGAACCAAGACATCACGTCTCTATCCATCTCCAGGTAGGTCCGCCCACATGTAGATACGCCCGCATAGGAGTATTAAAGAGTTGTAGCATTAGGAAGGTTGAGAACCACTGCTTTATAGGAAGGCAGTCTTCATGAATTGTCATGGCCAACAGATCCATCATCTAGTGGTCAGTTTTCTGGGGAAGGGCCTCTCATAATATAACTAGTTATCTCATATGGGAAACATGCAGCCTATTACCTGGTCCATATTCAAACTCTCCATATTAGCAGGACCTCTCTGAGGTTCAGGATGCCCCACAACAGGACATCAGAGGCAGACCAGCATGAATATGGTTAGCTATACAGGGGTACCCACAGAGAACCATTCAGATCTTCATAAATAGTTGAAAACAGGATCATCAAGTCAACCAGAACTGCTACAAGAATGTCTTTTGATAGACTTTCATTTTCATAGAGTGCATACATGTATGCAGACATAGCTGAAGAACTTACATTTAATATCTGTTTGGCTTGCAAAATTAAATAATCTTTTGCAATGTCATTTTCAAACATTTCATGACTAAAAAGAACCCGAGTGTTTTAATTTTTTTTCTTATGTGAACACCTGGGGGCCTATTGAAATTAATTGAGCAGCCTCTATAGTTTGTTATGCTAAAACCAAAGTATGTAAAACATTCATCAGACTAACATGTTTCTGTTATGGTGTTGTATTTCTTTATTACTCCTGTGTTCAATAGGGTGCTGCCTGGTTAAAAGAATTCATGTGGAAAATGTGTGTATTAGCAGCCCATGAGAGACCCAAAAGAGCAAAATTTATATTCCAGAGAACAACCGAATACTTACTGTAACTTCTAAACCAAAGAAACACAAGTAGGAAAATGTGCTAGTTTACCATGTCTCCAGGCAAGCTGTCTTCAGGAACTTGTCAAGTACCTGACAGCTGTACTAATGGCGTCACCAAGATTGATCCTTGACCAACCCCAAATCCATAATCCAGGAAATCACCTCTAACCCTTCCCCCCTCACCAAATACCACTTTAGAAATACAGGAAGCAAGGGCGGAGGGGAGGGAAGAGGTTTTCTCCCTACATCTGTGTGTTTTCTGTCCACTGTGCATGACCCTACATATCACAATGACTGGGATGAGATAGATAATGATGGACTCACGGAAGAAAAAGCCTTGAAAACACTGTTTAAATTAGTAGTATCCAGAATCCCTCAGCTATTAGAAACCCCACTGGACCTTTAAATTCTTCATTTTTGTTATGGTTATATATATATTTATATTTCATATATATATAAATATATACATATATATTTTTATATAATATATATTTTATATATATGCACATGTATGTGTGTGTGTGTGTATATATATATATATATATATATATATATATATATATATATGTATGTATATATATGTATGCCTTTGCTTGTTTCTTTACAAACTCTAAGAAGCCAGTCGGATTTCCTTATCTTATCTTATTTATTTATCATCTGTGTGCAAGTGCCTTGTTTTCATATTGTCTAATATTGATTGTGATGACAAGAAATGTCTTTTCAGTGATACTTGTGAATGTGCCCAAGGGCTAATGAATGATGGGCATATTCAATAAAAAGCTAACAAACAGAGAGAATGAATGAGGACACAGTCTTTCTTATTTGAAGGGAGTACAAATGAATTGGGTCATGGATTTTCCCATGATAATCACTAATTTGTTGAACACTTGTCAGGCTCAGAGCAAGGTTTCTGCAGTTGGAGCAAGGGCAGGGGGAGGCAGATTCTCTGTCATGAATGAGAAATCTTCCACACTCTCTACATACACAGAACCATAGGATTAAAAGCTGGAAAGGAACACTTCCATTCTGCAAATAAGAGGAGGGAAGCCCAGGGAGATTAAGTCACAGAAATAATGAAGAGCCCAGGTCCTCTGACTCCAAATTTAGAGTGCTGTCTGTTATTCCATACTGCCTTCCTGGCAACTGGAAGGTCTAATCTATACAAAGCACTATTTTTTTTTTCTCTTTCCTCTAAAAAAAAGAGTTTTATTGATGTCTTGCGTTTTTTATGTCGGTTTTATTTTCTGATATGTTGTTGTTCAGTCATGTCCAACTCTTTGAGATCCCATCGGGGGTTTTCTTGGCAAAGCTGCTGGAGTAGTTCACCATTTCCTTCTTCAACTCATTTTACAGATGAGGAAACCGGAGCCAATAGGGTTAAGTGACTTGCCCAGAATCATGCAAGTATTAAATGTCTGAGCCCAAATTTAAACTAAGGAAGATGAGTCCTCCTGACTCCAGACCCTGCAACTCTATCTACTGCACCACCTAGTAAGAACAGTAGCTACAAAAATAATGGGGGATAGTCTTCTACAAAACATACTCGGCATCATCGCTGGAAAGAGTAGACACAAACTTGGAAAACAATGGTAGTGTGGCACACATGCTGTGAGATTCTGAACAAGTAATTTAATGTTCCTCTGTCAGCCTCAGTTTGCTCATCTATAAAATAGGGATAGTAATAGCACCTGGCAGGGTTATTGTAAAAATTGAGCCTTTTGCAAACCTGAAATGTGCTATATAAATGACTTTATTACTATCTGTCAATTGTTTTCTGCATAATCACAACAAAAATTTCTTAAGCATCTATTATGTGCAAAGAATTGAGTCTAAGTGCTAGGGATATAAAGACAAAATGAAAATTAGTCCCTGGAAGTGGAAAAGGGGGGAGGGGAATTTGGGTTTAATTCAAAGAAAAACTTCCCAGAAATGTGATCCGTCCAAACGCAGATCAACTTGCCTTGAGAGGTAGTGGGTTCTTCTTTGGAGTCTTCTTAAGCCACAGCTGGCCAGGGTCTTGACATTTCTAGATGGTAAGGTGGAGGTTCCTTTCAGGTAGACATTTGACTAGCTGGCCACTGAAGTGCCTTCCAACTCTATCTCCACCCCCATCCCCTGCTCCTGTCTTTGCCTGACAGTCTTGGGAACTTTACAAGGAAGTTAGCAAGTGAATGTGAGACTGGGAGGTAGGAGAGGGAGTTGAGGGGTTGTGGAAGTGAGAGGAGGAAAACAGATAAAAACAAATAAAATTGAATTATCAAACAGAGCAAAACAGGAACAAAAAGAAAAAAAGTAAATAAGAGAAGGGGAAAAATACTGAACCTAAGAGAAAAAAAAACATAAGTAGAATAAATTGCACATAGATCATATATTCAAAGAATGGGGCAATAAAAGCAAATGTATATAGATCCAGAGGGAATTCTCTTTCTTATAAACTTGCCCTAAAAGTCCTGGGAGAGCAAAAGATAATAAAGGCTTAATGCAAAGGGGAAAATGTAGAACTAGAAATACAGTTTACCAATGCAGTACAACTGGTGTAAATGGCGGGGGATGGGGGAGATGTACTGGCACCCATGTGGGCTTAACTAGGAACAAGCAGGCTCCTAGGCAGTGGCTGCCAGCCTCTGCCCCTCCCCCTCTGGTCTTTGTAATGCTTCTCCAGAGTTTCGGGGTGACATGTATAGCCTGGCTAGTCCTGGAAAGAAGAGGGGAGCACTAAAGGTGAATGCAAGGAGCTAAGAAGGAAGCTACAGTGTCTTGGTTTTTTAGACAGTTTTGAAAGAGCTCAATGTTAGATGCTAACCTGCTAACCTTTTGGGGGGCACACTGCCTAAGTCCCGATGGAGGAAAGATGGGAATGCAATTCTGTCACCTTTAGCCAGGCTGGGAATACACCCGGGGTCCATTGTTTAAGATGGTAAGTTAGGCATCTTCAAAATCATGGGGGGTGGGGGGGCAGCTAGGTGGCACAGTGAATAGAGCACTAGCCCTGGAGTCAGGAGGACCTGAGTTCAAATGTGACCTCAGACACTTAACACTTAACACTTAACACTTAGTAGCTGTGTGACCTTGGGTAAGTCACTTAACCCCAATTGCCCTACCTTCTCCCCTCTCCCCCCAAAAAGACAAAATCATCTAAAAGGCTCTTCTGGGTGTCCTCGGATAACAAAGGAGCTGGAACTGTGTTGACTATCATGTTTGCCCAGGTGAAGAGCTGAGAGATCTTTACAAAAACTCTCGAACACTTTCCTGAGGAAGAGTCAGCAGCACCGAAAGGAGGAGGCTGCAACGTCCATGCCGCCCTCCAAAGCATCCGCTCTGCTGGCGTGTCTTGTCGCACCTGTGCTCACGGGATCTTCTATCTATTCCCTTCTTTCCACTCATATACCTCCACATCACCTCACACCTGAACTATTACAGTAACCTTCCATGCACCAGGTCTCTTCCTCCCCAGCCCATCCTCCATTCTGCTGCTTTCCCTAAAACACAGGTCTGGCCACCTGACGCCCTCCCCCGCTCAATGAAGACCTCTCACATGCAGGACCAAACATCAAGTGCCCTGTCTGGCCTGTCCTGGGCTGCTTCTTCTTTGTACTTGACCCTCTCCCCACTCAATGAAGACCTCTCACATGCAGGGTCAAACATAAAGTGCCCTGTCTGGCCTGTCCTGGGCTGCTGCTTCTTCATACTTGACCCTCTCCCCACTCAATGAAGACCTCTCACATGCAGGAGCAAACATAAAGTGCCCTGTCTGGCCTGTCCTGGGCTGCTGCTTCTTTGAACTTGACCCTCCATTTCCCTACACTTTGCTTTTTTATTGTTTGTCCAAACCAGTCCCTCAGGTCTGAACTATTCTTCATCCCACCTTCTGACTTCCCTGGCTGAGTTCAAGATTCAGCTCAAATCTCCTTTTCAACCGGAGACCTTTCCTAGTTTCTCCCACTCCCTATGAGATTACCTCCCATTTACACCGTCTATATCTTGAACACACATAGTCATTTGCACGATGTCTCTCCCCCATTGGAATATGAGCTCCTTGAAGTCAGGGACTGTGTTTTTGCCTTTCTTTGTAGCCTCAGAGCTTAGCACAATGCTTAGCACATTGTGACTGCTTAATAAAGATTCCTGTCACAGAATCTCGGAGTTTAAAGGACCTCAGAGGTTGTCTGATCCAGCCCACAGATGAATAGGACATCCTCGATAAGAGGAACAGGGAACGTACTGTATAAGTGTCTGTTTTTCACTTTTTAATAGAATTCCAAACTGTTTGCCAGTCTGGTCAGCTCAATTCCTAATTGTGCCAATAGTATGCTAACACGCTTGTCTTTCCCTACAGCTTCCAAAATCTACCATTTTCCTTTTTTGTCATCTTTGCCAGTCTGATTCACGTGAAGTGAAATCTCCGAGATGTTTCAATTTGGATTTCGCTCATTGTTTTTGAGTTGTATTTCTCTGATTATCAAACCTGCCGCCTCTTGAGGCGGCCCATTCCACTTTTGGGTAGTTCTGAGTGCTGTGAGGTTTTTGGATTTTTTTTCCTAACTATTATCTAGCTAAAATATGCTCACTCCAATTTTCATCTATTGGTAGTCCAATAATTTTTAAGTTGTCTCTCCTGGATCTGTTTTCCAGGTCAGTGGTTTTTTCAAGGAGATATTTCACGTTGCCCTCTATTTTTTCATTTGTTTGGATCTGTTTGATAGTATCTTGATTTCTCATGAAGTCATTTGCTTCCATTTGCTCCACTCTAATTTTGACAGAATTATTCTCTTCAGAGTGCTTT